>CM038722.1:26274940-26654940 GCA_021613375.1 Megaleporinus macrocephalus
CGTTGGAAATATGAAGGGATCCTAATTCGGTCTAATGCTGCTGAAATGCGATGTGGCTTTTATCTTCTACAAGCAAGGGACAGCGCATGCAGAGCTGGAACCCGGTTCTGTAGCCCCCAAAACAACTCATCAAAATGTGTTTTATTAAAAAAATAAATAAAAAGGCGCCACAATGTTGTTTTCTCTCTTTTTTCAAAATAATTTATTTATCGATTAATCTAACGATGAAGATCTAATTAATATTTTTCTTTTTTGGATTAGTTGATTAATCTAACGACTAATTTTTAGGTTACTCTAATGTGAGTGTGTTATAAAATAATATATATATAATAATATGAATAATAAAAATTATAACCAAATCCTATTATAACCAAAGAATGATTTTGTGTGTGTGTATATGTATATATATATATATATGTATATAAATGGTTAAAGACTAAGAGTCGACTTTTTTTGTGGACTATATATTTTAACAGAGAGTCGTTTGAGAAGCAGCTGTGTGTTTTAAAGCACCTGCGGTATCTAGAACAGTCTTAGGTTCTACACTGGACGATTAAGAAACGGTTAACAATGAGACTTTTCAAGTGACACTAGTGAAAGAAACATGTTACACGTGTTAATAATCTTAAAATAGTCTGCTAAGATAAGATAAACAGGTAAACAGGTGCTGTCCTGCTGCTGTGGTGATGAAGCTCTACGGGATGTTTGAGCTTCAAGGTCTCGTGTATAGCAGTTGTACTGTTGTGATCATCTCCACTGTGCAGAGCTGACAGAGCACCACACTGTTGTGTTTCTGTGTAAAACACTCCCACAACTTCAGATGCTCATGAGTGATTGTTTGTAGCTGCAGCTTGCGCTCCAGATAAATCTATGCTTTCAGTAGACGTGGCCACCTTTACGCCACATCAATGCACGTTATGCTAATCGATATAATAAGTTAATTGATTACGACGACGGGGCACATCAACCCTAGTCTAACGTACGTGTTTTATTGTTTCTTGTTAAATAACATGTCCCTACAACACACTGCACTCTACATAATCTACACAATCTCCAAAATATGACTTTTACAGGAGAAACCAAAATGGAAGTTCAATGTAAGTCAATGGAACCAGAATTTTTTCCAAGCTATTTTGCAGCATTTCTATTGGCCCATTCATCATGTATTTTTTACACCATGTAAACGACCATTGGCAAGTTCAAATGATAGAAAATTTATAATTAATCAATAAAAATTTGCACCTAAAACACTGTAAACCTGCCTAATCATAGTTAGAATGAAAAGCACACAGAAAAAGCACCAAAGCCTAAACATCAACACAAGATTAACATATTTTTCAGATTTTTGTTAGTTCTACTTATAAAACAAAATAAGATGTAATTTAAAAAACAACAACAATCAGAATCATTCTAGGAAAGCTTTACCCAATGCACCCCTCCCCTCTGCAACGCCACCATATCTCTATTGTTTTAAAATTTTACTGCTCAGAGAAAGAGTGGCATGCTACATGTAAAACACAACATTGCTCGACAAATTTTAATTTAGTTATTTTTACAAGCTGACAGCTTACAAAAAACAAACAAATAAATTTTTTTAAAAAAATTAAGAATAATTAATGCTCATCTAATTTCATACTTGCCTTTTATCTTGGAAAAAAAACAGACCGACGCATCATTCTCATTGCCATGGTTACCACCATTCGCTTTGCCGCTAACCCTTCACTTTAAATTTGTGATGATGTTGGGAATCACTGCTTTATGTAATTATGTTTATTGGAAATGCTGGAATTTCTATTGTACTGTACTGGAATTGTAAACCCATCAACACCCCCCTCACCCCCCCTTTGTGATTATCACTGCAAAACAAAATGGAAAAAGTGGCAAAACAAATTCTGCTATTTAGTTGTGTTTAAAAAGTGTGACAACTGATATGACATCACTGTGTACCCAGTGAAGCACTGTTTACCCAAAACACCCAGGGCCCATTGTGTGGGCATGGATTCAGTCTAGTCTTGAACTACACTGCAGTACAAATGAGACTTCAGTAACTTTAATTAGTGTCTGGAAACCCAGTGCTTGGACTATAACCCATACTTTTATATTTATCTTCTAGATGTTATCAGAATTTCTGATATCAGTCACATGTTCATATCCATTGGGCCCTATTGAAAACATCTAAAACCCCAAGCGATACTCAAAGGTTCAGAAAGCATTCAGCAGCGCTCTCAGAACATCGCTGACCTCCTCCACTCTCACCTCTGCTTCAGTCTCCTCTTGGCCGTCGTCGGCACATTCGCTCCGTAACCGTACGAAAACAGCACCCTCTCAGCCTCATCCTCGTTTTCCACTACAAACACAAAAGAAAAAAAAAAGAGGTAAAGAAACAGTGCGTGCTTAAATGTTTGGACGTCTCTCAGACCACCCACCATCAAGACCAGAGGGGAGACCACAGCTAGGCTAAAAAAGCACTATCTGCTAAAAGTAAGTGCAGAAGTATTCAAAATAAGTTCCTGAAGAAGTGATTTAAGGAATGTGATGAAGATGAAATGTGGAACAAATAGAAGTATTTGTTACAGAAGTCACAGCTGAGGTCGGTAATAGTTTCATAGAATACAATAAACTTCTGGCCTGGTTAGTTCAACAGCTACTAAGCATCCATCATCAGTACACGACCTCACTCATGCTCTTTCGTAAAGAGGTGAAAATCTCCAGTAGGACCCTTGATTCCAGAAAAAACTCAGATGATGCAATATGGATGTCTACACACAATTTAGCATATGCTAACTGGCTTAGCGAGTGATGGGACAGAGGAAAGAAGAACGAACCTGCTCCATAGCGCTGTATGTTTACAGGTCTTACCTTTCTAGCAATACGTTCCCACAGACAGACGTGTAGCAACGTTCTTAAGAAACTCCTCAGGATTAGAAATTACTGTCTGTAGGTGTTCAGGCATGACTGTGGATTTGGCAGCAGAATGGCTCTGAAAATTAAACTGGAACAGAACGTTTTTTCCTTTCTACTGGACAAAGACTGCGGTCAGGTCCCAGAGCTGCAGTTCTTTACTGAGATTCTCTCCGAACAATAGCACTTCTACAGCAGTTTCACTGTGACTTATACTTCGGTTCTAATAGCCGCCTGAGGTCTCACCGGGAAGAGCAGGCAAGGTCAGACAGACAATCAGTTGGAATCAGAAAATACTATATTTATTTATTTATTTATTTATTTTTACATTTTGATCTGTAAACAGTCAAGACACACTTTGGAGGGTGTCCAAAAACCCACAATATTTTGATGTAGCAGGCAAATTAGAAGATTCTGAAACAAGGGGTGCACCCAAAATCACCTGCTTGCCTACTGCTCAGTGGGTGAAGTCAGTAGGCGAGCGTAGCTAGTCATTGGCTACGTTTACATGCAGCCTGATAATCCGTTAATAATCCGACTAATAGCTCAATCGGAATAGAATACATCCATGTATACACCTCAATCTGAATAGACTAGTCCGATTTAGGTCATTCCGATTACAATTTCTATCCGATTGAAGGAGGTGCATAATCCCATAAATAATCTGTTTAATAGAAGAATAATAGCCACCTGTAAACGCCTGTATCTGATTACATTCCCAATCGGAAAGTTTAAATACGTTCAGCACTTATACAGTATACGAGTAAAGGAATGACGGTGGGTTTACACGAACTATAGAGAAATTAAAAACAGGAAGTTTCTCAGATTGGAGTATTACAAAGCTAAAAAGCAGAACTGTGAAATTCGCTCCTCTTTCCTATTTATGGATGAATTCACGGGAGATCGACTCCTTGCTAACACAGAGAAAAACAGTGTTGCAGGACGTGACGTCTTCCTCTCGCCACTTCTTTAATAAATACATGTGAAGCATGTTTTTCTGAGTCTGTATCATTTTAAAACAATTAAAAACACGAGCGTAACTCGAGCGTAACTGCTGCTCTCCCTCTGACTGAACTCGCTCAATGCTCGTTGTCATGGTAACGTTTACACCAAGCATGTGTGTTATTTTGGATCTGATTACTTGTACTGTGCATGTAAACAGAGATTTTCATCAGATTGTTGAGAAGAGTGAGCATATAAACCCCTCAGTGTTAATGTAGAATCTGAATTATTTTAATCGGATTGGAGGAAATCTATGCATGTAAACGTAGCCAATGAGTAGTATGCAAACGTTACCCGGGTGACCTCTGAATCGGGAGCCATTTTTAAGTAAACGAACACAGCACACTGTGCTATCCCATGATTCAACTGGAGCCACAGATGAATTCAAAGTGGAGGAAAAAAAGGTGGAAAGCGGTATGTGGGCTGAGTGTGTATGTAGCTACCGGTTGGTGAACTGCTGGTAAGGAAGTTAGAGCTACTTCTGAGGTAAATAATTATTATGTTCCTCTGAGCTTTAGCTGGACCCCGTCTGAGTACAGATTCAGACTGAAATGTGGCCCAGTGTCACGAACAGTATCTACATCTTGCTTCTTTCATTTAAGAAATATTAGTAAATTGAGATCTATAGTTTCAAATGCAGAGCTAGAGATGCTTGTTCATTCTTTTATTTCACCTCGCATTGATTATTGTAACGTACTCTTCTCATCGCTTAGCATGTCTGCTTGTAATCGCTTGCAGGCAATACAAAATGCTGCAGCTAGATTGATTACTAGGTCAAATAAACGATCTCATATAACTCCATTACTAATATCACTGCATTGGCTTTCGGTTGAGAAATGGATACAGTTTAAAATTCTTACCCTTAGAGCACTGCATGGTCAGGCTCCCATGTATATAGCTGATCTACTTCACCCATATATACCAGCGCGTTCTCTTAGGTCAAGTAACGTGAATTTGCTGTCTGTTCCTCGTTCCCGATTGAAGACTTGTAGGGATCGAGCATTTGAGGTTATTGCTCCTAAATTGTGGAATACATTACCAAATGTTTTAAGAGTTGCTGATTCGGTGGAGTCTTTTAAAAAACAATTCAAGACGTATCTTTTTAAGCAGGCGTTTGGATAACGCATCTGGTTCACTGTCTTGGACTTTATGATCTTATAATGTGTTGTTTGTCTATTTTAGAGTCTATTTTATGAACTATTTTCGTAAAGCACTTTGTGACTTTTGTCTATGAGAAGTGCTATATAAATAAAACCTACTAATCTGTCAGTAAATGGGGCTTTTAATGAGTAAAGGGAGTTTTACAGTGGTGGTCTGACATCTTGCATCACAGGACATTGGTAAGACGGTGGACGTATTGCGTCCGAGATGCCGTAGATACTAAAAACTAGTGTACTGGCTCCAACCTAGTACCTACTGACTTAGTAGGCGATTAGTATCCAGTAGTCGGACGCACCCAACGATTAGATTTGAGCATTACAAGGTTATTCGAATCTAGCTCATGTCTTCTTGCTAGACCAAAACGTAGGCTGTAGTCTGACCAACCAGAGCAAAATGCTCAGAAATGGATCTTCAACATTAAAAGTACTGGTGAAGATGTTAGGCAGCAGGTGAGACCCAACACAATATCTCTGGGATGAAATCAAACACACATTGTAAGCCAGGCCTTCACATTCAAAGTCAGTGCCTGACCTCTTAAACCGCCTTCCCATAGAATGGGCACCAACTCCCACAGACGTCCCACACGTGCTGGACTGGAGAGCTCAGTCCTCACCTCCTTTTACAGATGTGTGGTGGAGAGCGTCCTGTGCTCCTGCCTTAATGTACAGCGTGGAAGCGGCTATGCTGTAGAGAGGAAGGCTCTGCAGAGGGTGGTGAAGGCTGCACAGAGGATCGTCGGAGTCAACCTCCCCACCACCCTGGATATCTACAACTCCAGAGGCAGGAAGAGGGCCACCTACATCATGAAGGACCCCACTCAGCCAGCACACACGCTTTTTGTCCCGCTTGCCTCAGGCAGGAGGTAGCGGAGCATTAAGTGTAAGACCACTAGACTAAGAAACAGCTTCATTACAGAGGCTGTAAGACTCTTAAACTCTTAAAATGTCACACAGCTCTTTACCTGCACTCGGTCACTTCATCCAGGACATTTCTGCTACCATAACACTGCACTATATACTATATACACTCGTGATCCATGTTGCTGCTACTTTTTATATTTATATTTTATTTCTTGTGTTTCCGTCTCTTTTATATTTTATACTGGATATTTGTATTTGGGGGAAACTTGGGTACTAAATTTTGTTACATCTCACGTACCACATGTGTTGCGAATGACAAAGAGTGATTCTATCGGAGTCATGGAGGAATTTAAAGTGAAGGAGAAAAATGGTTAAACTGCCGCTACAGGAGTTAGCGCTACCTCTGAGGTAAACAATGATTAAATCCCTCTCATTTCGTCTTCTCGGAGCTACAGCTCAACACCGTGGTAGTACATATTCAGACAAAAACGCAGATCAGTGTCACAAACAGGATCTAAACCAGTCAGTAAGGAGGGCTTTTAAATGAATAGCGAGGGTGGTCTGACGTCTTGCATCACAGGACATTGGTTAGATGGTGGACAAAGTGTGTCCGAGGTTGCATGGATACCACACTGAAAGAGTGTACTGCTTTAAGGGGCAGGCAGAGTGCTCTAGCTCCAACTGAGTACGTACTGTTCAAGTACACAATTTCAGAAAAAAGTGTTGAATCGTTGAATCCATAATCTTGTGGAAAGCCTTCCCACAGGAGTGGGGGCTACTATAGTGACAAAGGGGGGGTGACTTCATATTAAAGCCACTGGCTTTGGAGAGATATGTCAAATGAGCTCATAAAGATGTAACGGTCAGGTGTCCATTATAGCCATATGGGGGTCGGGTGAGCATATACAAAGCCTGCGATGGAAATCTTTATTTATTTATTTATTTTTTTTCTATGCCTCACTTTCTGCTGCCTGCATGGTGACATCATCCAGCTCCTTCTCCAGCTTCTCATAGATCTCCAGTCGCTTTTCCTGCTCGGCACTCTGGGACTGAAGTCCAGCGATGCGTTTCTCTGACGAAGCCTGCAGTGTGTAAAACTCCTTCGTCAAAACCTGCCAGAAGGAAAGACATCAAATTCAAAGCGTTATTGTTACATCATGTTTCAGTGGACTTCAACCTGTTTCAACCCAGTTTTTAAACAGGGGTCAAACGACTCTCTCTTAAACTGTCCCAGGATTATATCTCATCCTACAAGTATGTGCATGTAAGAGTTTTCTATCAATCAATCAACCTTTATTTTCACCCGGAGGTATACTGATGGAGACCCTCATTAACAACGAAGCCAAGCATTACAGTTTTAACAGAAAGCGATTAAAAATAAATTTAAATTAATGATGTACTTAATATAAAAAATAAACAATATAAACAAAATAAAAAAATTAAGCCAAATAAACTGTAAAAGAAAAACAAATAAAAACTGAATAAGAAACTAAAACCAACAATAAGAAAAAAATTAATCAATAAAAATAGATATAAATATAGTAGTAAAACTCAAAATAGTGAAATAAATAATAACAAAAAAATAGTAGTAATAATATTGATAATAAAAAAATAATAGAAATCAAGATAAAAGAATGCATAAAAGGATATCAAAAATACCTCAAATTAAATCAATTATAGTTAACAGGCCATATACAATGGCATACGGCCAGAAAGTGCTTTAAAAATAAAAAGAAACCAATGTGTTTAATAATAAAAAAATCATTTTAAAAATAAAAAAAACATAGTCACTTTTTTTATTAAAAAAAAAGTTACTATGTGAAATAAAGCACATAACCTGACAAGGTGACAATCCTTAAAGTATAAAATCGTTAAGCACCTCAAACCATGAACATGGCATTAGCTAGTAAACAGTTACTAATTTGACAGAGCTATATATAGTAGCCTTAACCTATAGCTGATAGTTCTAAATAAAAGAAACAGGCCAGCAGGACAGCCACAGCTAAGACGCTTTTATTCTGGACCAAGCCTTTTTCCTGGGTTTCAGACAGAAATAGTTCTTCAAGACTGTTTCAGAACAGTTTAGGCCGTTTTACCGCCTTCTTTACAAAAGCAGGAATTTCAATTTGAGGTGGACGGTATGTTAGTTCTATGTACTGAAGTCTTTATATTCTACTAAGTCAATGTTAATACATTTCAATTCTATGGCACCTTTAATAACTATTAGTATTACTGTCATAGAAAAGGTGTATGAACTCCCATCCATAGTGTGTTCTAGTCCCATGGGGTCAGGAGTGACCTTGCAATAAGAATACTTGCTATATTTGTTAATTTGTTGGAGTAGAATCAGTGGAGCAGATTTAATCACCCCCACAAATCAAGGTAGTGTGTAAAACTACATGGAGATTTCTGTGAGGGGATTTTTTAACCATGCCCACAAACAGTCTACATGCAAAAGGCCACCCTTCCTAATTATTGAGTTCAGACGCTTCAGCCACACCCACTGCTAACAGGCGGATCAAATCGAAGAAGTACACAAATTCCACAGACGAACAATGATAAACGACGCTAGAACGTCTGACAATCAAAATGGCACTGTTATAGCGCAATGCTGTGCGTCAGCTGGAGTGGTGTAAAGCGAGCTGCTGATAGAGCAGTGAAAACATGTTCTCAGGAGTGATGAATCACGCTTCACTACCTGGCAGACTGATGGATGAATCCAGGTTCAGTCTGGGCTGTTTTTTAGGGTTTGGGCTCAGTCCCCATAGTTCCAGTGAAGACTAATGTTAATGCTAAAGCATTTATAAGACTTTAGACAGTTATAGGATCCCATCTTTGCGGTAGCTTTTCGGGGAAGGCCCTGTTCCAGCATGAATGTGCCCAAGGGGAGATCCATATGCTCATGGTTTTATGGAGTTGATAAGGAGGTACTGCAGTGGCCTGCACAAAGTCCATCCCCTTAACCCCACTGCACACGTTTGGGATGAATCAGAACCTTCATTCAAGATTTGCTCTTGACATTGGTAGGGACAACCAATCTAATTGCACCAAGCTTCCCTTCCAGAGTCTCACGTGACAGCAAGGAAAGACACAGCCAATCACACTGGCCATATGTGTTACGGGGAGGAAGGACTCGAGTAGAGATTGTGATTTAACCCTTTCTGAACCTCTTGGTTAATGTGACATTGGCAGATTGGATTTTTTTTGAAGGGGATCAAATTGTTGGTGGGGACAATTCAATAATCACTTGATTTTGGTGGGGACACATCACTTCCGTCCATGCTAATTCTACACCCCTGCCTCCACTGCAAGCCAAGACATCCCAACCAACATACAAATGCTATGGAAAGACTTTCAGGTAGTGTGGATACTGTTATAGCTGCAGGAACTGCCACCATCTACATCCATGAGCTAGCAAAGGGCAATCAGCCCAAAAGTTTGCTCGTCTTCAGATGTTCTTGTTACAAAATCAATGTTAAGGTCTAGTTGCAGACAACCGCTGCCCTGTACCAGTTTCAGTTATGTCTTATGTAGCATACGCAGTTGGAGTGGACTGTATAAGTCTTAAGAGTGGGTAACAGAAAACTATGCAGGGGCTCGTCTAGGATTGGCACTGAGATTAAATGCCACTTTGATGAAAAGATACACCATATCTCAAAAAGTATCTAGACATACTCTCTAATTAGTAGTTATGGATATGTTAAGGTACTCCAATGGCTGACACATGCATTGACACGGAGCCTTGATGTTTCAATGTTTGTTTTCCAGAACTAATCATCCAACATCAGTAACTGACCTTACTGGTGCGCTGTTGGTTTAATGCTAACAAATTCCTCACAGCAATGTTCCAACATCTAGTGTAGAGGCTGTTATTGCAGCAAAGTGGTGATAAACTCTCTACTATTACAGCTGATCTCAGAAGAAATGATGCACAGCAGGACTGAAAGATTCAGCTCGAAGCTGCAGCTCAAATTATATCCTACATTATAAACGATGTTGTCTTAACAAGTTTTAACACCAGCAATTTTAACCCAGTAACAGAGAACTCATCAGCTGCCTGTAGATGAGTCAGAGCAATCAGAGGCAACCAAAACACAATTAACTGCACGATCTGGCACACGGCAGTAATCAAGCCTCAAGTCAGAAACAAACGATACGCCATGGGGTTCTTGGCCCAAAAAAAAGCATGTGATGTTTAGGGCTGTGTATTGGCAAGAACCTGGAGATACAATATGTATCAGGATAGAGTGGCCACGATTCAATATAGTGCGATACTGCAAGCAAAGTGATATATCGCGATTTTTCAAATCCTACTATTAAAACACACCACTATATGAACAGGTTTGCTAATGTTTACAATAGCATTGCGCCCTTGTGCTGCTTGTTAATGTTGGAGTGGAGCTGAAACTGGATTACAACACTGCCATCTTGTGGTCAGAGGTTTAAACACAAACACAATGATTCACTGTCTGCCAGGAATCTGTGTATCGATACTGTGTTTTTGAGAATCGATACAGTATCACCAAACATAATATCCCGAAATTCAATATTTCAATATTTTCTTACACCCCTAGTGATGTTACAGGGAATGTTTAACATCGTCCATTTCCCATAAGAGAACTGCATAAAATATTTTGATGGAAAATGGAAAAAACATCAGAGAAAAAAAGCATTCACAAGCATTTAATTAACAAGTCTTAATTGGGGTGTAAGAAAATATCGAAAATATCGAATATCAGGATATTATGGTTGGTGATACTGTATCGATTCTCAAAAACACAGTATCGATACACAGACTCCTGACAGACAGTGAATCATTGTGTGTTGTGTTTAAACCTCTGACCACTAGATGGCAGTGTTGTAATCCATTTTCAGCTCCACTCCAACATTAACAAGCAGCAGAAGGACGTAATGCTACTGTAAGCATTGATAAACCTGTTTAGACAGTGGTGTGTTTTAATAGTAGCATTTGAAAAATCACAATATATCACTTTGCTTGCAGTATCGCGATATATCGTGATATATTGAATCGTGACCGCTGTATCACAATATGTATTGTATCACCAGGTTCTTTCCGATACACAGCCCTATGCCTTAAGCGTTTCAATTTAAATAAAACATCTTAAGGACAGTTAAAGCAGCCTCTGGACCTAAATTTAGTTTTGATGAGCCTCTGGACCTAAATTTACAGAAGTCTTGATCACAATACAGTTCTGAAAAATCCCAAATAGACATTTTCTCTAAACCATTCAGCCCTTATGAGAAAGCGTCCACAAACTTCTGGACATGTAGGCTCTCTTTACAGTCAATTATCACATTTGTATACCTACATGTGCTAACAGCTAAAAATAACTTCCTGCATGTTACGGGTGGAGTGCATGTACCGTTAGACCGCAAACATAACCGAGTGAGCTACATTATGTTTATACACATATACACGGGATCAGAGCAGCCAGGTCTACAGGCAGCGTGGTCACAAATTCAGGACATATATATGGACAATATAAAGATAGGAGCCATAGAGTAGCCCAGGCTCTATAGTTAAAGCCACCTGCCTCCAGTTTCTTCTGGTGCCTCTCACACTCTATCTGGCACAGGCTGAGGTTTTTGGCGGTTTCCTCCTGAACCATCTGAGCACGCTCCACTTCAAAAGCCTTCAGCTTCGCCTGGTTCTGCAGCTCTGAAATCCTGCTGTCAGTGTTCAGCTGCAGCTGCCTCAACCTGAAAGATATCAAAAACAAGTTACTGAGAAATGATCCACTCACTCACACCCATCAGCCATAACATTAACCACCTCCTTATATCTACACAGCTCCACATACCATACAGGAGCACATACACATTGTTTATCTCCTTTCACCCTGTTCTTTAACGGCCAGGACCCCCACACAGGACCACCACAGAGCAGGTACTGTTAGGGAGGTGGATCATTCTCACCACTGCAGTGACACTGACATGATGGCGGGGTGTTAGAGTGTGTGTGTTGCGCTGGTATGAGTAGATCAGACACAGCAGTGCTGCTGCTGTAGTGTTTAAATAGCTCAGTGTCACTGTTGGACTGAGAATCGTCCACCAACCAAAACTATCCAGACAACAGTGTCCCGAGGGCAGTGTCCTGTGACCACTGACTTTACATCTACAAGGTGGACCAGCAAGGTAGGCGTGTCTATTAGAGTGGACAGAGAGTGGACACAGTATTTAAAAACTCCAGCAGCGCTGCTGTGTCTGATCCACTCACCCCAGCACAACACACACTAACACACCACCGCTTTGTCAGTGTCCCTGCAGTGGTGGGAATGATCTCCCAGCTGAATGATATCTGCTCTGTGGTGGTCCTATGGGGGTCCTGATCATTGAGAAACAGGGTGAATATAGGTTATATGGACGCCCATCAAAAGTGAGCACTTTCACTGAACTGTTGATGAAGCCAGCTTGGGCTGGAGGCAGGCAGCAGGTCAGACCGTGTGTTTTTACATAAGAACCGCTTCACCAAACTGGTTAAGAGTTAAAAACCCGACTAAAACTTAGACTAAAACTTGGGCTTCAGTCTAAAATCATTTTGCTCTGACTGACTCTATAACTTCATGTTGTTCATTCTATGAAAACAGATGCAGTCAGGTACATTTGCACCCGGGCAACGGGAATCAGTGAATGCATGCTCATAAAAAACTAAACCTCCCCAATCCAATACTCGAGCACAGCAAAAATTCACTCGAGCACAGAGAATCGAGAATGAAAAGAGGCGGTCTGAGCACAATATATAGATAAACACACGCAGGGCTTCTTTCTGAGATCACGAGCTTCACATTTCCGCTCGCGGGAGCAATAAACACACGCAAATTGTTAAAACTAAAATAAAAAAAAAGGCTAGCGCGCAAATTTATAGACAACTGATCTCAAAGCCATCAACTTTTCTCACTTTTAAAAGATCCAATCAATTTCTCTCACTTTTAAAAAGATCCAAATCCTCTTCTCTCACTTTTAAAAAGATCCAAATCCTCTTCTCTCACTTTTAAAAAGATCCAAATCCGCTTCTCTCACTTTTAAAAAGATCCAAATCCTCTTCTCTCACTTTTAAAAAGATCCAAATCCTCTTCTCTCACTTTTAAAAGATCCAAATCCTCTTCTCTCACTTTTAAAAAGATCCAAATCCTCTTCTCTCACTTTTAAAAAGATCCAAATCCTCTTCACTCACTTTTTAAAAGATCCAAATCCTCTTCTCTCACTTTTAAAAAGATCTAAATCCTCTTCTCTCACTTTTAAAAAGATCCAAATCCTCTTCTCTCACTTTTAAAAAGATCCAAATCCACTTCTCTCACTTTTAAAAAGATCCAAATCCTCTTCTCTCACTTTTAAAAAGATCCAAATCCTCTTCTCTCACTTTTAAAAAGATCCAAATCCACTTCTCTCACTTTTAAAAAGATCCAAATCCTCTTCTCTCACTTTTAAAAAGATCTAAATCCACCTTTCTCACTTTTAAAAAGATCCAAATCCACTTTTCTCACTTTTAAAAAGATCCAAATCCACTTCTCTCACTTTTAAAAAGATCCAAATCCTCTTCTCTCACTTTTAAAAAGATCTAAATCCACCTTTCTCACTTTTAAAAAGATCCAAATCCTCTTCTCTCACTTTTAAAAAGATCCAAATCCACCTTTCTCACTTTTAAAAAGATCCAAATCCACTTTTCTCACTTTTAAAAGATCCAAATCCTCTTCTCTCACTATTAAAAAGATCTAAATCCTCGTCTCTCACTTTTAAAAAGATCCAAATCCACTTCTCTCACTTTTAAAAAGATCTAAATCCTCGTCTCTCACTTTTAAAAGATCCAAATCCACTTCTCTCACTTTTAAAAAGATCCAAATCCACCTTTCTCACTTTTAAAAGACCCAAATCCAATTTTCTCACTTTTAAAAAGATCCAAATCCTCTTCTCTCACTTTTAAAAAGATCCAAATCCTCTTCTCTCACTTTTAAAAAGATCCAAATCCTCTTCTCTCACTTTTAAAAGATCCAAATCCTCTTCTCTCACTTTTAAAAAGATCCAAATCCTCTTCACTCACTTTTAAAAAGATCCAAATCCTCTTCACTCACTTTTAAAAAGATCCAAATCCTCTTCTCTCACTTTTAAAAAGATCCAAATCCTCTTCTCTCACTTTTAAAAAGATCCAAATCCTCTTCTCTCACTTTTAAAAAGATCCAAATCCTCTTCTCTCACTTTTAAAAAGATCCAAATCCTCTTCTCTCACTTTTAAAAAGATCCAAATCCACTTCTCTCACTTTTAAAAAGATCCAAATCCTCTTCTCTCACTTTTAAAAAGATCTAAATCCACCTTTCTCACTTTTAAAAAGATCCAAATCCACTTTTCTCACTTTTAAAAAGATCCAAATGCACTTCTCTCACTTTTAAAAAGATCCAAATCCTCTTCTCTCACTTTTAAAAAGATCTAAATCCACCTTTCTCACTTTTAAAAAGATCCAAATCCTCTTCTCTCACTTTTAAAAAGATCCAAATCCACCTTTCTCACTTTTAAAAAGATCCAAATCCACTTTTCTCACTTTTAAAAGATCCAAATCCTCTTCTCTCACTATTAAAAAGATCTAAATCCTCGTCTCTCACTTTTAAAAGATCCAAATCCACCTTTCTCACTTTTAAAAAGATCCAAATCCACTTCTCTCACTTTTAAAAAGATCCAAATCCACCTTTCTCACTTTTAAAAAGATCCAAATCCACTTTTCTCACTTTTAAAAGATCCAAATCCTCTTCTCTCACTATTAAAAAGATCTAAATCCTCGTCTCTCACTTTTAAAAAGATCCAAATCCACTTCTCTAACTTTTAAAAAGATCCAAATCCACCTTTCTCACTTTTAAAAAGATCCAAATCCACTTCTCTCACTTTTAAAAGATCCAAATCCACTTCTCTCACTTTTAAAAGATCCAAATCCACTTCTCTCACTTTTAAAAAGATCCAAATCCACCTTTCTCACTTTTAAAAAGATCCAAATCCACCTTTCTCACTTTTAAAAGACCCAAATCCAATTTTTTCACTTTTAAAAGATCCAAATCCACCTTTCTCACTTTTAAAAGACCCAAATCCACTTTTTTCACTTTTAAAAGATCCAAATCCACCTTTCTCACTTTTAAAAGATCCAAATCCTCTTCTCTCACTTTTAAAAGATCCAAATCCACTTTTCTTCTGTTTTAAAGTAAGAAATCATAGCAGCGTAGTTTGTTGTCTAAATGCGTAAAGGTGGGCAGCTCTGCAGATGACTGAAAATTCCATTACGCTACCCAGTACATGACTAACAAACAAAGCTTTGAATAGACGTACACACATAAAACCATCACACTTTTTATTGAAACACACACACACACAAAATTTTCATTGTGTTTGTTACACATTTACTTCAAAGTAATGGGGGTCTCCCCTGTGGCCGTTAGGGACAGGGATGCAGCCTCACTTCCTGTTCTAAAATACAGGGGCTTAAAAAAAGGCTCGTTTCGGGAGGTGGCATGAAATCTCAAACTGATGAGTTTGTGATATTTATTATATTTATATGCTACTGACACACCAACATAGCCTGTGTTTGTGTGTTAAGCTATTACTGTGAATTTAGTTATATATTTATTTCAAATTCCAAAATTTATAAGAAACACTGAATTACAACTAGTCAATCCCACAAGTTCTATGGGAAGCTTCATTTATCTCAGCTTTAATGTAAAAACTACTTCAATACTGATACAGAGGACCAAAATTACAACTTAATAGAAACTAAATCAATGAAGTGAAGTGTAATTGGACCAGACGTGATCTGAAAGGTGTGATCTCTGAATAGTAACTGAAATATACAATATACAACTACATGTAAACAACAAAAAAAAGAAAAATAACGTGACTTTAGAAAGCCTGAGATGTAGCAATTACTTACTGCAAGGTTACGCAAATACTGTGTTCCGCGTGACGTTGGCACGGTGTAGGTTATACTTACCGGCAGCCCATTTCTCTAGAAAATTCCAAGTCTCAACATGCCCTGGCACAGTCAGCACTAAACCACGTACAGTAAATCCACTTTACTACTAACAGCAGCACAATGGGGGCTTGGCCGAAACCACCGCCTAAACTAGGCAGGTCAATATTTAGTTTTGCCGTTTTCCATTTCGTTTGAATTGACATTTCCTGCCTCGTTAACCACTCCAATGGTGGTTTAGAGGAATGCCGATGATGCAACACTGTAATGGCTGAATTCTGTGCGCTGGGATGAATCCTAATAGAAGTGAATCACTTATAATTGCTGCCCTAGTAAACATAATCATTAAAACGACAATCCCAATTTCCTTTTGTAGTTTAATAAAGCACTACCACAAATCTCTACTTTATCACCCTCTTTTTCCTCCCCAGTTGTTGGAGAACAGGTCAGCAAAAACTCCAGTATATCCTGTATGTTTGCTACATACAGTTTCAAAAGTAATTCAGGAATGACTTTCAAAAGAAGGAAATGGTGAGCGTTTCCTGGTTCAGAGAGTAGGCTGAAAGGCTTATTGTTGAGCAGACGCAGCTGCTTGCTATTAGTATTTAGCTAATAATCATTTTGCATCTCATTAGACAATAGACAATGCGCAGACCAGAGTCAGTCTAAACTCTCTGTGAGGCGAGGGTTTCTGAGAGTTGTGGTGATTTAAAGATGCAGTTTGGATCAATCAGTCTACGTATATGTGTGCAGAGTGCCTTAAATTGAAACTTCTCGAAATACAACCAAATCTTTTTTTTGCAATGTGAACTTCAATCTTCAAGCCTCAATCTTCAATCTTCAATCTTCAATCTTCAAGTCTCAATCTTCAATCTTCAATCTTCAAGTCTCATTCTTCAATCTTCAAGTCCTATTCTTCAATCTTCAAGTCCTATTCTTCAATCTTCAAGTCTCATTCTTCAATCTTCAAGTCTCATTCTTCAATCTTCAATCCTCAATCCTCAATCTTTATTCCTCAACCTTCAAGTCTCAACCTTCAAGCCTCAACCTTCAAGCCTCAACCTTCAAGCCTCAACCTTCAAGCCTCAACCTTCAATCTTCAAGCCTCAACCTTCAATCTTCAAGCCTCAACCTTCAATCTTCAAGTCTCAATCTTCAACCTTCAAGTCTCAACCTTCAAGTCTCAACCTTCAAGTCTCAACCTTCAAGTCTCAACCTTCAAGTCTCAATCTTTAATCTTCAAAGTCTCAATCTTCAATGTCTCAATCTTCAATGTCTCAATCTTTAATCTTCAAAGTCTCAATCTTTAATCTTCAAAGTCTCAATCTTCAAAGTCTCAATCTTCAAGCCTCAACCTTCAAGTCTCAATCTTCAAGTCTCATTCTTCAATCTTCAAGTCTCATTCTTCAATCTTCAAGTCTCATTCTTCAATCTTCAAGTCTCATTCTTCAATCTTCAAGTCTCATTCTTCAATCTTCAACCCTCAATCCTCAATCTTTATTCCTCAACCTTCAAGTCTCAACCTTCAAGTCTCAATCTTCAATCTTCAAGTCTCAATCTTCAATCTTCAAGTCTCAATCTTCAATCTTCAAGTCTCAATCTTCAATCTTCAAGTCTCAACATTCAATCTTCAAGTCTCAACCTTCAAGTCTCAACCTTCAAGTCTCAACCTTCAAGTCTCAACCTTCAAGTCTCAACCTTCAAGTCTCAATCTTTAATCTTCAAAGTCTCAATCTTCAATCTTCAAGTCTCAATCTTCAATCTTCAAGTCTCAATCTTCAATCTTCAAGTCTCAACCTTCAATCTTCAAGTCTCAACCTTCAAGTCTCAACCTTCAAGTCTCAATCTTTAATCTTCAAAGTCTCAATCTTCAAGTCTCAACCTTCAATCTTCAAGTCTCAATCTTCAAAGTCTCAATCTTCAATCTTCAAAGTCTCAATCTTTAATCTTCAAAGTCTCAATCTTTAATCTTCAAAGTCTCAACCTTCAAGTCTCAACCTTCAAGTCTCAACCTTCAAGTCTCAACCTTCAAGTCTCAACCTTCAAACTCCAAACATCAAGCCCCAAACCTCAAATCTTAAGCAACAACTTCAAACTGCAGCACATACATCCCAAAGTCTATCCCTAATAATCTTGTTATTAACAAAACAATTTTCCCAGATACTCAAAAGATGTTTTTTCAATGTAGTAAATATAGTTACTAAACCCCTACAGGACAGCTCAAGACAGTTGGAGAAAAAAGCTAACTGCCATTTCTGTTATGTCAACTGAATGATGCCCTATCTGACTAACATCACACTGGTGAGTGATATAAAGACAGTCTTACTTTCTTAGACTCCAGGCCATGAACGACTGCAGCGCCACATACTTGCAATCTCTTGTATCATAAATCTTAAGCATAGGGTGCACTTCTAAAACAGGAGCTGTCACAATATAATGAACACAACCTTTCATATGTATTACTGGTTAGCATGTTAACTTGTAGGTAGCACATTAGACTGGGGCACTAAACACCACAACCTTTGTTCATTCTTTCTATGTTGCTAAGAAACCAACCACTACGGACCAGGCAAAACTCCACTGCACCCTCCTATCGTCCTGACACAGATGATGGATTTGTATAACGTTGGATGGAAATACATATATAAAGTATAAGATAGACTTTAGGCATGGCTTATTTCTGCTGTGTACTGTCCTTCTTCAAATCGTCACTGTCCTATGAAAAACGTAACTTTTTTTTTTTTCTTTCAATTTTCTACATCATTTGAACACAACAGCTGCCGTTTATATTATGTCAATATTTCATGATGAATGGACCAATAGAAATGCTCCAAAATAGCTTGAAAAAAATGTTTGGTTCCATTGACTTACACGAAAAGTGAAGTATGTTTTTGGTCTCCTGTAAAGTTGCAATTTTGGAGATACTGATTTTTCATTGGACAGGGTGGGTTAATTTAATAACCTGAACATGAGAAATGAACTCCAGGATATGAATGGTACATTTCCATGCAGCCCATTTTGCTGTATCGAAAAAATCTGTTAAACGACCACTATATCATATGTACTGCCATCACGAGACTACTCCTTCATATGTTCTCTATTTTTTTTTACATAATGATCATTTAAACATTATTTTATTTTTGCATACTTTTAAATTCTCAGGGCTGCTTTCACTGATACTGATTCGTTGTAGTGTTACAGACCAACAGTGTATATCTAGCAAAATCATAAAATGAAAATTCTCAGAAAACCGTGGCCGACCGGAAATGGACAACGTTGCGTAATCAAAGAAACATAAACAATGTGAAAGTTTGCTCAGGCAATGGCTGGGCTTAAAGGATAAACGCCCTGAAGTGTCTAAAAACTTCTCTCAACACGATAAAGGCCAGTAATGAAGGTCAATGACTCCCACTGATAAGGCAGGCCTTTGCACAGACATGCACTGAGTTTTGTTTTCTCATCGTGTTTACAGCACAGCCGGAAGAAACAGTAAGTGAACCCTATTGAAACTACCAAGATGTCTGCACTGATTACTAACACAACGTTACCCGAGTCACCATTATAGACAAACACCATCCACAAACAGTCATATGTTTGAGTAAACATCGTCAGTGCAAGCCAGACAAAGTCAGTGAAGCCTTGAATGTAATGATTTGATTTCCCTTGAGTAGAATCACCCTCATCAAACATTTCCCGTAACCACAAATAAGATCTGCACATCATTGGTGAAGAATTTTATGATTCTGAAAAAGGTGGGCTCGGAGAAAATCTTTTTTCATCTGTCGCTGCTACCTTCAAGCTGAACACTCCCAGAATCTGGGTTAAGACTGAAGAGGTCTTCTTCATTTGTTCTTGTTCATCTTATACTTTAATTCACTGTGAGCTTCTGTAACCAAACACAAATACCTTGTATGTGTGAGCATACTTGGCAAATAAAGTCTGATTCTGATTCTGATAATATTAATTAATTCAATTCAAGTTTATTTGTGTAGCGCTTTTTACAAGGCAATAATGAGTCACTAGTGTTGAATTGAATCAGTCCAACATGAGAGGATGAAGAAGTAATGGTTCCTCGGCGGTCTATTCTTAATTCCATTCAGTTCAAGTTTATTTGTGTAGCACTTTTTACAATGATGTTGTCTCAGAGCAGCTTTACTGAGTTTTGAAGTCAGACAGTTACAACATATATCCTCTAGTGAGCAAGCCAGAGGCAACGGTGGCAAGAAAAACTCCCTCAGACTGGAGGAAGAAACATTGGGAGGAACCAAGACTCACAAGGGGAGACCCATCCTCCTCTGATCAAACAGTACTTACAGTTTAATAAACTAAATACCAAAGAAAAGAGTCTCTACTTTACTAAGCTCAGCTGATCTATGTCAATGGTAGTCATGGTAATGATGGTCTGGCCTAGAGGGAAAACTTAGGCGATCATACCTTCACATGGTGCTCAAAAAGGGGTTGGTTGTTGCTAACGTTGAGAATTCACACCTTGACGTCCACTTCATTTTCTCGACTGTAAGGTAAGGCCAAGTCAGAAGCCCGCACGGCAAAGACATACGTTTCCAGGAAAGACTCGAAATCCAGCTCTTGAGACGTCCACAGTTCTACTGTGAACGGCAGAGCCTGGAAGCTCGCTATACTGCATGTTCCCATCCATTCTCTTCCAGCAAATGTGCTTTAGTTCATCAGTATTTCTGGGATGTCCTGTCTGCACAGGCCTCTTTAGCTCATACCAGAGTACCTCAAGAGGGTTACGATCAGAACTAACTTAGACATTCCAAAACACAGATCATCTTTTTCAACTAGTCTTTTGTTGATTTGCTTGTGGGCTTGGGGTCATTGACTTGTAGCACTTCAGCTCAAGGTCTTGCGTTCTCCTGTAAAATATTTTTTTACTTTTAATCCATCGTTCCTTCAATCCCACAAGACATCCAGGCCCTAAGACAGCAAAGCAACCCCAAACCATGAAGCTACCTCCACCATGCTTCACAGTTGGGACGTGGTGTTGGTGGTCCTACAGATGTAGGGCTGTATACTTGATCTAATCTGTCCACAGAAAACATTCCCACATGCTTTTATTGAACATCCAAGTGGTCTTGGACAATCTTGAGATGGGCCGCAATGATAGCTACCTAGCCTCAGACTAGCTGCCTAACCTTCACTACAGACTCTCCTGAAATGACCATGGACTCTAACTAGTTTCCACTGACCTCTACCTTCATTAACTGTCATCATCACTCTCACTGTTCTCAACTGAACAGAAGTACATGGTGGTACAGTCATTATATCAGTACTGTTTGAGTAGTTTGATCAGAGGAGGATGGGTCCCCCCCTTGTGAGTCTTGGTTCCTCCCAAGGTTTCTTCCTCCAGTTCTGAGGGAGTTTTTTTCTTGCCACTGCCGCCTATGGCTTGTTCACGTATCTTCTTAGGCTTATTTATGCTTTATTGAACTTTTCTTCTCACTAAATTCCTGTAAAGCTGCTTAGTGAAGAAATCCATTGTTAAAAGCGCTATACAAATAAATTTGATTCGATTTGATTTCATATTTAATTTCTTTCCTTTGGACAGCAGCAGCTTCCTTTAGGCTGTCCTTCCATGAACATAATTTTAATAGTGGACACATGAGCAAAGGACGTCTCGGTTTGTAGACTCTTTGTAGGAACCTCGGGTTCTTACCCACATTCAGGATTGCTCGTTGAGCTCTTGGGTCGACCTTAACAGGACAGTCATCTCTAGGGAGAGCAGCAACAGTCGTGAATTTCCTCCATTTGTAGACAGATGGTCTATCTGTGGATTGATGTACACTCGGATCTCTAGCAGCGCTCTTGTAGCTCTTCTTTCCAGATTCATACGTCTCTTTAACACGTCTTCTGAAAGCTGTTTGCATTCACACATAATCTTTTCTTTGTCCGTAGGCAGGCTTCGCGTGCTGCACCTTTATTAAATAAGTAAAGCACGTGTGAAAGCCACACTTCCAATCTCATCTCCTAAAGTCAAACACCTTTTGACAATCAGCTCTTGGAGAAGTGATTAACACAGAGGTTGGTATGGTTATAGCCTGCGCTGTAGATGTTACTGAATGTGCTTAATAAAAGTGTTATTAGTTCAGCTAGATTGTGTTTGTCTATAACTGTGGCTACGTTTACATTTTCTCCAATCAGATTGAATTCATTCCATTTCTAGATTAAGACAAAGGTGTTTATATGCTCACTTTACTCAACAATGAATCTACAAGTACAAGTAATTAACACTACAAGTAATCGGACAGTGGATCGGAGCCGCTTTCACAGTTCTGCTTTTTAGCTTTGTAATACTCCGATCTGAAAAACAATCTGTTTTTAATTTGCTCTACAGTTAGTGTAAACTCACCACCGTTCATTTACTCATATACTCGTCTGAAGAGCTTGTTATTGCAAGCTTTACAGCCGTCCATCCTGCTAACTGTTTTTAAATCTTTTAAGGTTTGAAGCATGCACTTTGTCTTGTCTGAAGACCAGTCTCTACCTCCCGCCATGTTGAAACTTCCTCCATGAGGCAACTGCACATGTGCTGAACGTATTTAAACTTTCTAATTGGGAATGTAATCAGATACAGGCATTTACACGACTATTATTCTTCTATTAAACAGATTATTTACAGGATTATCCACCTCATTCAATCAGATAGAAATTGTAATCGCAATGACCTAAATCGGACTAGTCTATTCGGATTGTGGTGCATACATATACGTATTCTATTCCGATTGAGCTATTAGTCTGATTATTTACGGATTATCAGGCTGCATGTAAATGTAGCCTGTGACTTAGATAGCAATCAGATCAGTAACCAAATTTCTGTACGTGGTTCGCCAGCTGCATGGCGGCAAACAGGAAAGAGCTCCAGAGGGTGACCAATATGGCAGAAAAGATTATTGGGTGTCTCTACCTACTCTGGAGGACCTTCATAGCTCTTACTAACTAAGGAGAGCCAACACCATCCTTAAAGACTCATTCCACCCCGGCCATTCTCTGCTTGAGCCACCGCCGTCTAGCAGACAGTAGAGGGCCATTAAAGCAAGTAGACTGAAGAACAGTTTCTACTCAGCTGCTGTCAGAGCTTTGAATGTGTTTGGAATAAGACAGTCCTGTCATGAGCCAAACTGAAATAAGTGCAATGTCTGTTATGTTCAATTCTCCAACATCACTTGTGCAATATCTACTGCCACTGGGAAATACTTTTTAATTTTTTTTGATATAAGATTTTTTCAGCTTTCCAACTTTGTGTTTATTTATTATTTATAGTTTTATATCTGCAGTGAAAAGGTTTGCATTTTACCTTTCATAGTACTTATTACAATGACAAAGTAATCTGAATCTGAATCACTGCAAATTTCCAGGTACATCCAAAGAGTTCACTTACGTTTTCTAGCAAATAGTGTATATAGTGGGTACAGTATCAGTTGAGAGTTTGGCCACACTGCTATTTTCTACACCAAATCAATAAAGACAATAAAGAGTCTATACACACCACAAAACGTTTCATTTATGTTTTCCAGTTGGGTCCAATTTTGGTAAAAGCAATTATACCATGAAACCAGGATTAAACTGAAAAGCAATTGTCAAGATCGTATATCACCTTACCAGGCTACTAATTACACACTGCAAAATTAAAACAGTAATCAATACCTAGTCACGATTGAACGTTCCCTGCTTCAATGCTCGCTTATTATGGGTGTCAACTTTCAAACAGATCACTCTGGTGTGTATTTAGTGGCTGGCTTGTCATCTCCAACAATATGAAGAATGCAGAACGACTCGTTTGAGCCTTTTCTGAAAAGTCAACGCCTTAGATCTGCGATGACAGATGTGCTTGCTTAAAACTTCAAACGCCTTCTTTTACCTAAAACCTACTTAAAACATTAGATTGTGTTCATTTAGCCAAAGGGTTGTGATTTATTTTAAACTGTTGATTACTGGAAATTTCTGTTCATCTATTTGCATTTCGTTCCACATGTTAGAGCCATAGATAAGATTTTATACTTGTATTACTTGAGTGGTTTTGTAATTTCTGTATTATTTATGGACGTGATAATGTCAGTTTAAGTTAATAGGACTTTAAAAACTGTGACTCTTAATTTGATAGCGTGCGTATATTACTTCCGGAGTGCTTTCCTGAATGACACAGATACTGGATCTGCTGCCGTAACACCACTTACTTCCAGACACTTGTGCTACATATAAAAATACATTTTTTTAAATTATTTTTGTCTTTACGTTTTCCCTCTAATGTACATGAGCTGCAGAAAAATAGAGAAGTAAAAGAAAAAAACAGTTGCAATCTGAGTTTAATACTACATTAAAACTAGCACTGAAGTTTTCCCACAGTCACAGAAATGTACCAGAAACTAAATTTTCCCCTTAAGCATTTAACTTAAGATGCAAGTGATCACAGTTCCAGTTCCAGCACAAATAAAAATGAAATGCTAAAAATACACAGTACAGCATAACGCAAAAACAACATCATTAAAGAAATATGAGAGAAAACTGTGTGTCATATATCACTGGATAATTTGATTGGAAACAGACTGCAGCCTTAGAGATTCCAAAATAAGCAGCTGCTCAACTTTAGTCCAACAATAACAAGACTGTCAATTACAAAATGGAAATCCTTTCAACAAGACGTGCTATGTGTATTTGTTTATGCAACAACTCTGACGTCTTGACGATACAATCTAATGGGTCGAGAAGCGTACCTGTGCTATTATATATAAAAACCAGCCTGTTTTCCACAGTAACCATTATCTACTGAGCTACATGCAAATTAATTTTTTCTAAAAAAGTGAAAAGTCAAAACATCCTCTACAGAGAACACGCCTCTCCAAATTTGAATACACCGCAACTGTTTATACACGGAAATGAACAAAACAGAAAAAAACAGTACAACACAAAATGTGGTCTGGACAAAAAAATGTAGCATTTGGTAAACTAGTGGTAAAAATTTGTGCTAATTTAACTTCAATGAAACATTAAATTAATGTTAATGAAATGAAATGATTAATGAAACATTAAAAACATTGACCTCATATATATATATATATATATATATATATATATATATATATATATATATATATATATATATATATATGGGGTCAATGTTTTTAATGTTTCATATATATATATATATATATATATATAAATATATTCTAACTTGTGTTATATATATATAAATATATATATAAAAATATATATTTTTATTATTTCTTTTTTGTTATCTTTATCTATTGGAGGAACAGCAAAGTAAGAATTTCATTGTACAGTGTAACTGTCACTTCTGCTGTGCATATGACAATAAAACTCTTGAATGAATATAGTATTATATATATATATATATATATATATATATATATATATATATATATATATATATATATATATATATATATATATATATTCACATATACACATACACACACGTTTTGACTCTTTCCATTCAAAAGCCCTGATGAGCGTGGCTGTTTATGCAGGCCGATGCAAAGCAACCCACGGTTTCCTTTCTTCAATTTCATTCTCTCTTGCCAAAACAGAGCGAGAGCAGTGGAACCGGTTGGTCGCAGATGGAGCCCTGAGGGGGTTTGTAGGGTGGGGAGGGGGCAACAGCGGTAAAACAGCATCTGTTACTCCAAACAACGCCCCCTAAAGCCAGCTTCTGGGTGAATGTGAGCTATCCTTGCCCCAGAGAGGGAAAAACGCTGGGTATGCCCAACAACTGTGCGTCGAGGACCCGCTGGAATGTGAGGCATGCGCCTGGAGTGCAGTGACACTACGAGCCTGTGACATGAGCAAATAAGGGCTCGTCACCGGAGAAGAAAGTGGAGCAGGGAAACAACCCTGGGGAGGGGCACAAACACATACCCTAGTGGAAATGACGAAACGATACAGGTCTTTAGGGCTGCAGATGAAAACGTAATGGCAGAGAAACATGGAGAATAACGTTTGGATGGGATCAACTAACAGAATGTAAGGTATCTGAAAAGTTGTGATTGAATCTTAGAAAGCTTTCCTAAAATTAAATGACTATAAATAGACAATTACAGTATAATTACTTCATGGTGTTCTAAAAACTACTATATGGAATAAAACATTTAAAAATTTATTCTGTTGTCTTCTTTACACTGTGTCACGTAATTGGCATGCTTTAAAAAAGTAATCTTTAAGATGATGTAGCCTGTTAAATTCAATCTACCAAATAATGGGGGGCAACAGTTGTGCTGTCATAAGAAATGCACAGTCCCTACTTCTCCATGTTAGCTTTAGAGCTGGTCGCCAGTAAAACTGAAAACTACTGTAACCCATAGTGTTTTATGTTCCCATAAAACACTAACATGACTCAAGTTTAGGGTCCATAACAATGGATTCATTTTTAAGTTTGCTAAAAATAGCACCTAACACAACAAGAAACAACACAGCTTCTCCAGCACGGACCGCTAAAAACACAGCCCTCTGCTCTCCTTCAGAAAACCCACCACTCCACCCATATTCAGGCTCATCAGGCATGAAAGTCTTTAAATGAAATAAATGAACCTAAATAGCCTGGCATGTTCCTAAGACCACATTTTCTGAGCATGATATCCACACGGTTGAGTTGAAAAATGTCCTGATGTGGCTTTACATGCTCATTACCTACGATTTGAATGAAAGGAGCTGTTTTACCTTATGTTGTGCTTTTGTGAATATTTCAATAAGCACTGCTCCTCTTGCCTGGTTTAGAAGTTGTTGAAGGTGTTCCTCACTATAAAACTTTCAAAGTAAGATGATCTGACTGTCAAAATGTGGATACAAATATACAGCATGGCTGTTACTTATAGGTTGCTGTTGAGGTTGGGACGGTGGTTATCTTGGAATTCGGGATTCTTTCACTCTCTGTGCTGTGCTAAGAATCAATGTTTCAAGAATATTTTAATATTTCAATAAATCAAGCTTTCAAAACTCTCCAGAGTCAAATTTACAGAGCAAAGTAGCGTCTATGAATCAGTGGTGCATATTGGGTTCTACACAGAACAGTTTTTGGAAAATGCAATACAGCACCAGGAACCACTGTCTGTAGGAACCCTTGAAGAACCATCTTCCATCAGGTGTAGAGTAGGGGTGTTTAATTAGAGTCAGTAAGGTCCAGTTAGAGGAGATTTTCTCAGGCCAAGGTCCGGACCGTCATCATTTCTAACGTGTGTTCTGATTCAGTGGTGTATCCTGTTTACTGAAGTAGTCTAGTATCAGCATCTTATACCATCAGCTACTGAAACACCAACACATCACACATACCGTTCAGTATATTTCAGTATTATTACTGTTTAAATACTGAACTGAATGAATTATTTATAAAACAAATAAATGTTTTTTCCTCATTTGAAGTAAAAACAAGAGCTACATTTAAAAAAAGAATGAACAGTAAATAAAGCAGAGTCTTCTCGTTAACTCGGTTTTACAGTTTGACCTGTTGATTTAGAGCCGCCTGTGAGAAGTTGACGGGTTTCACGTCAACTTTTCTTTTTTAGAGCACATTATTCTTTCTCTGACCTGCTTTACTTTCTGACTGCTGCTTCTCAATTTGTAGCTCACCTGTGTGCAAGCGCTGCACTTCTGAATCTGCACAGATCTGATTGGCTGAGGAGCCTTTGGTAATCTTACAACGCACACGAATGGTCTATAAGGTTAATGCTCCGCAAAGCCCGTATACCGTAAAGACCAGAAAAGCTCAACCTCTTAAAATAATTTTAACGCTTAAACACTTTCAAAATGAAATCGCTCTCAATAGTTTATCTGTTTGGGTCCACATTGGACAACGTCTGGGTCTGGACCCGGACCGCGGTCCGCCTATTAGTGACCCCTGGTGTATATTATTTGTTCTCACTAAAATAAAAAACACACACACACACACACACACACACACACACACACACACACACACACACACACACACACACACACACACACACACACACACACACACACACACTTTAATTACTCAACGTTTTCCAGTTTTGGCAACAAACAGACGGGCAAACGAGCTAGTGAACCGCTTTTAATGGTACAGTAAGCAAAGGCTGTGGAATGTGGCACTCAATCTAACAAAGAAACAATACATAACCTATGATTTATTGCCGAGCCGTGTTTGTCTGTGGCGTCTGCGCAGGGAGGGCAGTACGTGTTCTGAACATTCTGTGATGCCAAGCAGCAACTTTAGTAATCATGCAAATCATACATACCCCGGAGGCTGTGCTTTGTGAGGCCTGAGGCACAGTTGAAAGGGTGAAACGAGGCAACCGGGGCATTACAGTGGGGCTTTTTTCTGTTTTCTTTTCATGCTTTCACCAAATCATAGCCTCTCTCAGCGAAGACAAGCATCGCCAGGCAAGAAGATTTATAATGGATCAGTCCACCTTACTGAGCAAGATTATGTAACCCCAATGAACAGGATTAAACAGCTGAAGCTTCATTACAGAAAATGTAGAGTACTGAATTACTTCACAAAGCATACATTTCCTCAAATATGGAGAAAATGATGCTAATAATCAACGGCTTGTGTCTTTTCTCTACAGAAATTAGAACCTTAGACTTGTACGCAAGAGTTAAACCAACACTGGTCAGCTTATCTTTTACTGATTTGTAGTAAGTACCCAGTTTGAGATGTAATGGATTACAAGTATTGGGAATATGGATAATTAGTTTAAATTAATTAATATGTATTCAATTCATGGTTCATTTAAAATAGACAGGAAACAGAACATAATGACCTTTTATTTTTATGTTCTACAGTTTAGAACGCCCTAAATGTTTAAATATACATAATAGGGGTGTAAGAAAATATCAAATATGGGGATATTATGTTTAGTGATACTGTATCGATTCTCAAAAACACAGTATCAATACACAGATTTCTAGCAGACTCACAAAAGTGAATCATTGCGTGTTGTATTTAAACCTCTGACCACTAGATGACTAGGTGTTTAATCCATTTTCAGCTCCACTCCAACATTAACAAGCAGCACAAGGGCGCAATGCTATTGTAAGAACTGGCAAACCTATTTATATAGTGGTGTGTTTTAATAGTAGGATTTGAAAAATCACAATAAATCACTTTGAATGCAGTATCGCAATATATTGTGATTTATAAAATCGTGACCGCTGTATCACAATACGTATTGTATCACCAGGTTCTTGCCAATACACAGCCCTAATGCATATACACACACATACCATCTTTTAGAGGACCACGATCACTACTTGTTAAGCAACTATTTTAAAACCAGCACACAGCACGTAAAGACAAAGTCTAAAGAAGAACTAAAAATGGTGTCTATTTGTTTTTGGTCTTGAATAGACTAGTATAAGGCTATAATGAGCCAGTTAACCTGAGAGTCTGTAAACTCTTTTGCAAGTTCTCAAATGATAAGCTTAGCGATGGTATTGTACTATTGTACTCCACAGCAAGTTACACTGTTATCTTTAATGGAAAATCACACAGATATTCATTTTATAGTCATGTCTGACAGCTTTAGTAACTCGGATATGCCTAATTGTTGGCTTATGTCATGAAAGGTTAGTAGGATTATGGGAGCAGCAGTGGACTAAAGCAGGCAATGAAAGCCTGAGAGAAAACTTAGTATTCTATTAATTTGAATAATTACATTTTTCACGAAAGAAATTCTTATTAGAAGAATTATACAAACAAAACTACTGACCAGTGAGGAACAAGATCAAATTAAAAAACAGGACTGCAGAATTTATCAATATGTATTCTAAACGTATTGCAAAGATTTTTTGTGTTGTAGCTGCATGTGTTAGTACTGCATGTATTGTAACTGAATATGTCTCTGTTTTATACACTGAATACATTACTGACCACATACTAAAGGCATTTTTATTTGATTCATTAATACAAATTGCTATGCTTAAGCTACCAACTTTAATATACAATATTAGTGAAATACTTTATAATTTTATTGCTTTCACTTTTAGCAGCTCAAACATAAACAAAACCTTTATTTCTTGGAGACTAATACATAATTAATACCCAAACCTGAAATATCTTCCAGATTTTTAAGTAACCAGAAACATGCACCTGTGTATCTTATAATTTGGTGGTAACAAACAAAGCGTTGGTGAGTTAACATGAATTAACCACAATTACTGAATGAAACTAATGTTGGAGAAAGTATGCCATCCAACACCTGATGATGCTTCAAAAACTTGCTCTTTTCTAACCAACCTGGCTAGTGCCTAGCAATCAGAAACCAATGAGTGGTCCAGCCTTCGCCGAAGGGCAGTTACCACAATTGCTTCACAAGGGTGTACCTTCAGTCAGCCTCCAGTACTGACTCAGTTCAAATCTGACTCGGTCTTGAAGCTTGTAGAACTGGCTGGTGAGGCTACCAAACCTACCTGAAAGCAGTTATCATATAGGCAGCCCCCCCTTTTCCCAATACTGCATCAAGTTCAGGCATAGCTACGAAACGATGACTCAGTAACCGAGCTTTCTTTAAATCCATTACAGTAGCAACTGCTGCTACAAACATTTATTTCCTTGTTACAGGATGTACTCGTAATAAAAAGCCTAAGAAGAATGAAATACACTTACTGCATTGAGGACAGCTTAGAAGATAATGGAGAAATTATTCCAATTATTCCAAGTAACTCTGGACCAATTCCACTAGTTGTAGTTCATTATAAATTGTTGCCTTCACATAAAGGGCAACCAGAGAGGTTTGGTCTCAACAGTGGCAGTTCTCCACATATTATATATATATATATATATATATATATATATATATATATATATATATATATATATATATATATATATATATATATATATATATAAACTGAGACAATATGTAATCTGAGCATTTAGCAGTTCTTAAACTTCATAACATAATAATACAAGAAACTCGTAAACAATGCACTGTAACTCGGAGGCTGAATTAGCTTAACCAATTCCAAAGATCTCCTTAAGGAAGCCCATTACCTACAGTTACCCACAGTTCAGTGCCGACCAAGGTTATAATAGTTTTGGATATTTAACTATAGTTTAGTTTTATTTCGTTGTGACTTTTTTTAGAGTGGGTTTGCTATTTTTTATTAGTTTTTTTTATTACTGCTTAATTTTAGTTTTCATTAGTTCTAGTATTAGTTTTAGTTTTTTTACACTCTGTGCTGTTTTTCAGGTGCAGAATTTAAAAAGGTTAGAATAAGTATTGTGTAATAAAAACTCAACAAAGGTTATTCACTCCTGCAGCACCGGGTGAGTTGAATTCTGGTTCGAGTGAAATGCTAAACTTTTTGAAGGCAATCAAGTCACATAGTCATGTGGACATCCCAGTCTCGAGAAACGTGTTTACCATTAACTAACCAGCAGCTAGGTCACTGGTGAAAGCAGTCCGTTATGATTGTTTTCTTCCCGGTGCTACCTGACCAGGACGTGGCTGTACTTTAATATCAGTCCACAAGGCTTATAAATAAATTGACAAACACAAAACCCAGTGGTATTCTATCTATAATAATTTCAGTTCGTTTCTGTTCCAGTTAGTTCTCGTTTTTTTCTTTGAATTACCGTTTTTATTTATTTTAGTTATCAAAAATGTTTTCTCAATTTCAGTTTTTGTCATTTCGTTCATTTTAGTTAACGACAATAACCCTGTTGCCTACTTCAGATAACCCACTTCATCAGTAAGCAGCTACATGTTTCTTGGAAGCTCATTTCCACAGTTTTAAGGAACAAAAGAAACGTTATTGATGTCCACCTGATTTTTACCTGCTCCCTTTTTTCAACTTCTGCCTTTCATATGTCACATGTTTGATTATCTCAGTAAAAAAAAACAAAAAAAACACATACTCTTCAAAGGACACACTATGGCATTTACATGTGCACAAATTAAACGTATTCATAGACACTTTAAAAAATTAAAGTACAAAATTTTAAATGTGCCGGGTAAGTATAGGGTGAGTCAAAAGTCTCAGGACACCCTTTTATTTCAGAAATAAAAAAGAGAAAATGATATATCTGAATACCCCATGGTAATGCGTGAGGGGGGGCTATCTTTAAGCCATGTCCCAAACATGGCCGCCATCCTGAAAGCCACCATATTGAATTAAGGGCAAGTTTTCCCTGGTGGGAAGGTGGTCATGTTCAGTGTGCTGAACACAGATCTGAATACGCAGTTCAGCACCGGGGACAGCCCACTGAACATGTTGTTCAATGTGGTTGTTGTTGCACCTTTCTGTGTTGATAACGTTTGAACCACTAGAGATACTGCAAATCTGACTGCATCAATCGATTCTGAGACAATTCTGGTCTTTGTTGATCTGCTACATTACCACCTTCCCATTGGAACGACTTGTCCCCAACATGGCCGGCATCCTGGATCAAGGGTCTCACCCATTACTTGCTGAGATACTAAGATAGGTCATTTTCCCTTTTGTTTCTGAAATGAAAGGGTGTCCTGAGACTTTTGACTCTGTAGATATTTGAACCCCCAATGTGCAGAAGTATGTTTTCTTTTAAGGATGTGCTATTTCCATGTAGAAAACTTATAATATTCCTTACTAATATTGTTTTATATAAATCCCAGAGGTACAATTCAGGCTGTATCTGCAGACGAGTTTCCGCAAATATTCACTGCATTGGCTGTCGAGTGAACGGTAAACGTGAAACTGTCACAAACGTTACATACGTCAAACTCTAATTTTAGGAAAGCGATTTATATTTACACAGCTGTGCTCCTGATGGAACTGAACAAACTCGTGCAACAGCTGGAACCAAACCTGTATTCATTCAACCAACACATTAATAACCTTTACATTCTTCTAGAGATGGACCGATCAGAGTTTTTGAGGTTGATTCCGATCGCCGATCACCTTCCAGTGTGATCGGCCGATAGCCGATACCGATCGAGGGCGGGGCTATATGCCACAGCAGGGCTACATGCAATTATTAGTGCAAGCAAGTCATGAAACATGAATGAAACGTTGTTATCTAGAACTATAAACTCAATCACTCTGGCTGTGGTTCTTTAGCTCTCTGGCTGTTTCTGCTGCTGTTCTGTTTGTACTGGTCAGATCTGGTGTGTATGGTGTTCTGGGTTGTTTGTTTTGTGCTAGCTGAGCGTGTTAGCTCTGCTGTTTACTGATACTCACTGTATTCAGCTGCGTGGTGTCTCTGAAGTGCCGTATCAGATTAGTAGTGTTAAATGTCTTTGTTTTGGTTCTCCGATGAGACATGTTGATTTTGCAGATGTTACAGAACATCCTGAATGAGTTTGCGTCACATACGGTGACAGACGGGCAACATGTTTTCTATCAGCGCATGTGGTGAACGCCGTAAAGTGTTCTCACGAGGCGCGCCACTTTAGTTAGTCTGTGGAAAATTAAAGGGTATGTATTTCCACCTAGTGGTTCAGATAGGAATTGCACGGAGCTGGCCCTAGGGGGTTTCACGGAGGGCTCCTCATCCTGGATGAAACATTAGCTGGAAATGCAGAAATTAGGCTCATTTGTTTAACGTCATCGATCAGCTATTAGGATCGGCTAAACTGGAGATATATCGGCCAATTACTGATACATATTTTGTTAAAAAAATTGGCCTTTACTGATACATAGTCAATCAATCTTCCCATTTCTACATTCTTCACTTCATTTTGTGACTTGTGAGTAAAAAAGCGTGACGGGAGAGTATTTTGGAGGTGCTTCTGATGGCATACTGCCACCGGCAACCAGTAGACTCGAAGACTAGACGCCTCATTTAATAATTTATTTAGTAATTAGAAGAAGTGTGGATAGCTGTAAGACAGTTTCACACTGAGACATCAAGATCTCCTGCCTCACATTTTCAGGTCATCAATAAAACCCATTTAAGCCACCTCCACAAAACAGAAGCATGAGTAGAATACAAAAAACAACAACCAAAGGAAAAGGATCAAACTGACTGGATACAGTAAAATATGCCTGGATTTTCTCTAAACCCATTCCACTGGACTGGATAATGTGTTCTATATTATATATATATATATATATATATATATATATATATATATATATATATATATATATATATATAAATAATTGAAAATAATCATGGCAGCTAAGACATATACACATTAGAAGATTATGTGGCATCATTTAAAAGATTAATTTCCTCTCTTAAGTTCTCTCTGATTGAAGTCTAGTGACGTGTGCCCACCTCTAAACACCTTCTGATGTTTGGCTGGGTTATCGGGTTCTGGCGGCGGGCAGAGATTATACTAACTAACAACACAATGAAATGCTTCTTCTCCACTGCCCACCACCCTGACCAATCAATGACAACACTGGTCATCACCTCTGTTTCTGACAGCTACACCGTTCGATTTAACTGCTGCAGTTAAACTTCTTTCTTCTCAGATGCTTCTGACTTGTTCATCACTTCCTTTTCTCACTCACTCTCTCAGTTGGTTTACGCTTCTTCATTATTCAACACGAGGAGCTGCCGTTTACAAAGTGTGAACGTTTTTTGATGATCAGTCCAACAGAAATCCTTCAAAATAACATTTAAAAATTCTGGTTCCATTGACTTTCATTGAAAGTAAAGCAGGTTTTTGGCCTCTCCTGTAAAGTTGCCATTTTTGAGTTACTTGTTTTTCTTTAGACAGCGACGTTATGTGAACACCAGTGAGGTCCCTAAAAAATACTGGCCAGTATTTGAGCTGTTTCCTTAATTTTTATTTTTTCCTTTAATCAAAGTACTTTAATATAAAAAAAAGTGCCATCTGCATCCCGGTCTGAATTTATTTATAGTCCCATAAAAGTCAGGCCATCACTTAGTATGATGCCATTTTTATTTATTTATTTATTTATTTATTTATTTTTTACATAAAAGGCATTTCATTAATAATGTATCAGCTTACTACAGAAAAATCCATCAAAATGCTGTAAAACTGTTTATATACTGGATTTTCTGCCACAGGAGGCGAACAGTCCTGCACCACTGATGGCACTCTACTGTTTGTGGGTCTGACTCCATGTTTGTTTCCCACTTTTTATGCTTCCATCAAATCACAATGGCTAAAATGTCCCGCCTTCATTTACTTCTGACCCAAATATTCACAAAAAAGAAAAAATGCACACGACTGTGAGACAAGTCAACAGGACAGGGAAACAAAAAGAACAAGATTAAATTAATAAATGGATTATGTGCCATTAGCTGGATAGAAGAGCTTAAATATGAGTCACCCCAAGCTATGGAGGGCTAAAGCCGAAGGAAAAAAAGAAGAAAAAAAGAAAAATCCATGATGACATTATTATTATTACAGTTGTCGTGTCAAACGCTGGCGACACACTCACGCTAAGGTCTGCGAAAAACGTGGGAATCATGCGCTGCGTGTCTGCGACTCTCCTTTAAAAGAATACCGCCATCAAATATAATTACAGGTATTAGTGTCCAAGAGACGTCTCTTTTACCTCTCGTCTCTGGGGCTGAACCTGAACTGACACCCTCGCTGCTGTTTTCTACCAACGAGAAAACAATAGCACGAAAAAAAGAGAAAGAAATAAAATACAAGTGAACACGTGTTAACAGAGGAACGCCTTGTATGTCTTTTGATCTTCTCGCTCTCCGGAGAAAGACTGACAGACGCAGAGCTCCGATTAATGAGCTTGTAAAACTGTCATATCATTAAAATGTACAGGACGTACGGTGGCAACCGCAGGGGAGCAACCATGCGTTCAAGTCTGACATCCATATGATTCAGTCGGCGGTCGGTGCTTGCCAAGATCTTCAGCTCAGGAACGCAAACGCTGCCTCGATGTACAGCGTCACGAGAAGCAGAAGACGTCCTCAAGGAAATTAACTTTGTTCTGAGTCTGGTGGTTCAGTGTGTGCAGTATGTGAGATCTGCGCACATGAGGAACAAAATAATTACAACCCTCGAAAACAAAAATCAGGTCAAAATGCATCTCCTCACTGCGTACTGTCGTTTCTAGATCTAAAAGCAGTTCCAGACTAAACGTACAGCAGCTGTTTAGGTCATTTTAGAGATGGAAGGATCGATCGGGTATGTATCGGTATCGGACGATTTCTAATCTCCAATATTTCTCCAATTTAGCCGATCTCGAGAGCCGATCGATGGCGTTAAACAAATGAGCCTAATTTCTGTATTTCCAGCAAGAGGAGCCCTCCTGCCAGCTCCCTGCAATTCCTATCTGAACCACTAGGTGGAAATACACACCCTTTCATTTTCCACACACTGACTAAAGCAGCGGCCTTAGTCAGTCATGTTCATGGCATGTCTGGCAGTTTGTTGCCGTATGTGACTCATCCAGGAATGTTTTATAAAATCAACGTGTCTCATTGGGGAACCAAGACGGCTGAATACAGTGAAAAACAGCAGAGCTAGCACGCACAGCTAGCACAAAACAAATAACCCAGAACACCATACAGACCAGATCTGACCAGTACGAACAGAACAGCAGCAGCAATTCAAGATCTACATTTAATGATTACAGATTGTCATTTAAAATAACAGAGTCTGTGTTTAATGACTGCAGTTTTTACTGTATTTATTTAATTTTTTTTTTTTAGTTTCATATTAAGGGTCTAAATGTAATGATTATAGTATTGGGGATATTTGTTTAATTAACTTTCTTTATTTACTGTTAATTTTGTTAAAAATATTACGCTGTTTCACATGAGTTCGTTAAAAATGGTAATAAACCAGTTTAGACCATGTTTCATGACATGACTTATACTAATAACTATATGTAGACCTGCTGTGGGATATAGCCCCGCCCTCGGTATCAGCTATCGGCTGATCACGCTGAAGGGTGATCGGCAATCAGAACCAGCCTCAAAAACGCTGATCGGTCCATCTCTAGGTCATTTCCACTGGATTTTACTGCAGAATCTCTTTCTGTGTGAAATTTAACACCAGCTAGATAATTCAGTTCCTCTTGTGTGATCAGCTTCAACTTCCATGCATTCGGTAAATCTGATGACTGGACAATCAAATAAAATGTCTAATGATAGCAATTCAGGACTTAAAAAAAATAGAAATACATTTCATTTAATTAAAAAGAAAATGAGGCTGATATGCACCTCAAGCTTTTCTAAGGGTCTCTGAATTGCCATCTTGCATTAAACAGACTGTCAGTGGTTAAAAGTAGGCAGAGACAAAGTCCCCTGGGTACAACCTCTGAGAGCACCTGGGTGGGAGACGCTCAATGCATTGTAGGAACAATCAGAGCTGAGCTGCACGGCACTAGAGAGCTAGTCAGCACACTGTGACAAGGCTGGCATGTCCGTGTTTTAGACGTTCAACACATAGAAATCAAAAGAATAGTAATAGAAGCTAGGAGTGTGCCAGATCATATCGTACACAATAATATTGCCAATATTTTTAAATATTGTGATCGATATTATACTCTGAAATATCTTGCCATATCACCCATCTCTAATTATCACATCAGGTACTACTTTTACTGTTTTTAGTAAAAGAAAAATTCACACTTTTCTCATTTCCCATTATATATCTACTAGAGACAGAGTTTATCTGTCCAGTATCATTCACTTTACTTCAGTTCTGGATATATGGAGATATTTGGAGTGCATTATTTAGTATCGTGACATTCTGGATCATTGACTTCTGTTACAATCTGATGAAAATTCTTATTTTTTTATATCTCAGTTAGGGGTGTGCCATATCATATCATATGCAATAATAAAATTACATTTTCATTTTGTTGCAGTAGTGAATTCTTGAAATATTTTCTTTTAATTCAATGTTTTGTCATATCGGCAAAAGTATCATTATCGCAAAAATACCATGAAATATCGTGATATTATTGTAGGGCCATATCGCCCACCCCTAATAGTAGCTTTCTATGAACATACTCTCTGTCTGGGTAGCATTTACAATACTGTGTGAGCTTCCTTTAGGTGTAACTTTAAAAGGAGACAACAGAACAAATGAAAACCTTCACCAAGTTTATAAAACACGCCCATCAGGAAAAATGTTCTGAGCTAAAACATTATATAATATCAAGATGCTGAATTTTATCAGTACGCTCCAGCTACAACTCTCAGCTCTGATACTCTCAGCTCACTGTTGTGCTCATTCTGAAAGACTGTAAACCACAAGAGTAGTTTTGGTAGTGAATTTAAACTGCACTGTATATATACTGTATCTGCAAAGCTATAAGATTTTTATTAATATACAAATATTTACTTTGTTGCACACAATATGAGTTTCAGGAGTGACAGTTCACACAGATTACACACTGATTTTCAATCAATTGCTTTAATGGGATTCAAGAGTGAATGAGAGTATGTGAGCATGAGGGCCAGGGATGCAGACTCAGACTCTTTCTGCTGTAAAATGCAGGGGGTGTGTCTAAAATGAATGGGGGGGCATGACTTTGCTTTATCAAAACAGACGAAATCATTGAACACTCAGGTAACGTTACTTGATGTAACAGAAAAGAGTGAGAGGTAACAGCTGAGCTCATGATGGTTCGACTAGTCAGTTTATCACATGATAGTCGACAGATTTAGTGATTAACTGTTGGTCGTATCCCGCGTCTTCCTCATCATTATGTAACTAGTTTGGATGACAGACAGACATCAGTATGTAACGTTATGTAATAAGCGTACAGTACATAAGATCTGTGCACCCGGAACAAAATAATTAGAACCTTCAGAAAATCAGGTCAAGTATTCTGAAAACGCCCAACCCATCACTATTAAACAGTTCCAACTATTAAAAACAGATCCAGACTAAACGCAAATGTGTTGGTAAAAGTCTTATATTTTACTAGCTTACACTTCTTAAAGGATAATAATATCCATCCTTCCATCCATCCATCATCTTCTGCTTTATCCTGCTAGACGGGGTCAGGACTGGAGCCAATCCCAGCATCATCGAGTGAAGACTCTGTTTTAGTGAATGACTGGCTAAAGTTAGCTAAGTGTGTTTTTAGACACCTTAGCTGGTTTAGGTCTGTCTTGGCAGGGCGCTCCTCATCCTCTCCTCATCCTCTCCTCATCCTCTCCTCATCCTCTCCTCATCCTCTCCTCATCCTCTCCTCATCCTCTCCTCATCCTCTCTTCATACTCTCTTCATACTCTCCTCATACTCTCCTCATACCCTCCTCATCCTCTCTTCATCCTCTCTTCATCCTCTCTTCATACTCTCTTCATACTCTCTTCATACTCTCTTCATACTCTCCTCATACTCTCCTCATACTCTCCTCATACTCTCCTCATCCTCTCTTCATACTCTCTTCATACTCTCCTCATATTCTCCTCATACTCTCCTCATACTCTCCTCATACTCTCCTCATCCTCTCCTCATACTCTCCTCATACTCTCCTCATCCTCTCTTCATACTCTCCTCATACTCTCTTTATCCTCTCCTCATACTCTCCTCATACTCTCCTCATCCTCTCTTCATACTCTCCTCATACTCTCTTTATCCTCTCCTCATACTCTCCTCATACTCTCTTCATACTCTCTTCATACTCTCTTCATACTCTCCTCATATTCTCCTCATACTCTCCTCATACTCTCCTCATCCTCTCCTCATCCTCTCCTCATCCTCTCTTCATACTCTCCTCATACTCTCTTCATCCTCTCCTCATACTCTCCTCATACTCTCCTCATACTCTCCTCATACTCTCTTCATACTCTCCTCATACTCTCTTCATCCTCTCTTCATACTCTCTTCATACTCTCTTCATACTCTCTTCATACTCTCCTCATACTCTCCTCATACTCTCCTCATACTCTCCTCATACTCTCCTCATCCTCTCCTCATCCTCTCCTCATCCAGGAGTTAAATCTAAGGCGTTGGACTGCAAGGCTGGCGGTGTTTGAGTTTCTTCCCCCGGAGCAGTGTGTTCACTCAGTTTCAGCTTTAGGTGTGTTGTTTAGGCAGCTATGTTAGCTTTAGCCTATGCTAGTACACAGTATGGGCACTCTCGGTGCACACTCACAGCAGCCTGTATGTAAGCATGATGTAGTGAGAGCGTGGAGTCGAGGTGTTCTGGCTGTTGTTGTAAGTAGCGTACTCGATAACTTACTCAGCTCAGTTAACACGGCAACTAAGATATTATTGTAGACTATATTATATATATATATATATATATATAGATATCACACCCCTACTGCTACATCAGTATGTAATAAACGTACAGTACATGAGATATACGCATCTGAGGAACAAAATAATTAGAACCTTCGCAAAATCAGGTCAAGTATTCTGAAAACGTATTCTATTAAAAGCAGTTCCAACTATTAAAAACAGATCCAGACTAAACGTACATGATGATTTTCTTTTGTGATCAACTTCAACTTCCACTTCCAGGCATCCAGTAAATTTAATGACTATATAAACAAATAAATGTGTAATGATATCAATTCAGGACTAAAAAATAAAAACACATTTCATTTTTTAAAACATTGCTGATAAACTTAATTTTAATGTTAAAACGGTATGTAGTGAGTACTTTCTTCAAATTCCTTAAACGTTTCAGTCTATTGTCAAGCCTCAGATTTACTTCTGATTATTATATAGTGCATTTGAGGAAGGAGAGCTGGCTTATGCAGGAGGAGCAGCATCCAGGTGGTATATATTTTATTATTTTATTGAAATATGATGCTAAAAGTATGTGTTTCATTGCTACTGTTTTAATAATGTGCACTAAAACAAGCACCAGAGCTCCTCCTGATGATCGCAGACATAAGAATTCAAATCAAGCAGAGTTTTAAGTTGAGTTTTCTTATATACTCATACACTCTTATTTAAACAAATATCCTTTTAATGTAAACCCAAAGCATTTCAGTTCACAGACAGAGCCTAATTTTAGACATGCCCCCAGCATTTTACAGCAGAAAGAGTCTGAGTCTGATCCCTGTCCCTCATACCCTCATGCCCTCATGCGCAGTTAGATCTCATTAAAGCAACTGCCTGAAAATCAGTGTGTAATTTTAAGAACTGTCACTCCTAAAACACACATTGTCTGAAATAAAGCACATTGTTTTATAGTTATAGTTATACATGTACAGCTGTGCGACTGTTTGACACTCATGTACTGGACAGTGTTTAAGAGTTCTAAACCAGAAGAGCTCAAATTCACTACCAAATCACTCAGTAGAGTTTCTGAGGTATTGTTTTTGTATAGGCTGTGACAAAATGGAACATTTATTCCACCATACTAACCACTACACCACCATACTAACCACTACACCACCATACTAACCACTACACCACCATACTAACCACTACACCACCATACTAACCTCTACACCACCATACTAACCACTACACCACCGTACTAACCTCTACACCACCATACTAACCACTACACCACCATACTAACCACTACACCACCATACTAACCACTACACCACCGTACTAACCACTACACCACCATACTAACCACTACACCACCACACTAACAACTACACCACCATACTAACCACTACACCACCATACTAACCACTACACCACCGTACTAACCACTACACCACCATACTAACCACTACACCACCGTACTAACCACTACACCACCTTACTAACCACTACACCACCATACTAACCACTACACCACCATACTAACCATTACACCACCATACTAACCACTACACCACCATACTAACAACTACACCACCTTACTAACCACTACACCACCATACTAACCACTACACCACCTTACTAACCACTACACCACCGTACTAACCACTACACCACCGTACTAACCACTACACCACCGTACTAACCACTACACCACCGTACTAACCACTACACCACTGTACTAACCACTACACCACCATACTAACCACTACACCACCATACTAACCTCTACACCACCGTACTAACCACTACACCACCATACTAACCACTACACCACCATACTGACCACTACACCACCATACTAACCACTACACCACCGTACTAACCACTACACCACCTTACTAACCACTACACCACCTTACTAACCACTACACCACCGTACTAACTACTACACCACCATACTAACCACTACACCACCTTACTAACCCCTACACCACCATACTAACCACTACACCACCGTACTAACCACTACACCACCGTACTAACCACCACACCACCACACTAACCACCACACCACCACACTAACCACCACACCACCATACTAACCACTACACCACCGTACTAACCACTACACCACCGTACTAAGCACTACACCACAATACTAACCACTACACCACCGTACTAACCACTACACCACCGTACTTACCACTACACCACCGTACTAACCACTACACCACCGTACTAACCACTACACCACCGTACTAACCACTACACCACCGTACTAACCACTACACCACAATACTAACTACTACACCACCGTACTAACCACTACACCACCATACTAACCTCTACACCACCGTACTAACCACTACACCACCGTACTAACCACTACACCACCTTACTAACCACTACACCACCGTACTAACTACTACACCACCATACTAACCACTACACCACCTTACTAACCCCTACACCACCATACTAACCACTACACCACCGTACTAACCACTACACCACCTTACTAACCACTACACCACCGTACTAACCACTACACCACCATACTAACCTCTACACCACTGTACTAACCACTACACCACCTTACTAACCACTACACCACCATACTAACCACTACACCACCGTACTAACCACTACACCACCGTACTAACCACTACTAACCGTACTAACCTCTACACCACCTTACTAACCACTACACCATTGTGCTAACCACTACACCACCATACTAACCACTACACCACCTTACTAACCCCTACACCACCGTACTAACCACTACACCACCGTACTAAGCACTACACCACCGTACTAACCACTACACCACCATACTAACCACTACACCACCGTACTAACCACTACACCACCATACTAACCACTACACCACCTTACTAACCACTACACCACCGTACTAACCACTACACCACTGTACTAACCACTACACCACCATACTAACCACTACACCACCGTACTAACCACTACACCATTGTGCTAACCACTGCACCACCATACTAACCACTACACCACCGTACTAACCACTGCACCACCATACTAACCACTACACCACCGTACTAACCACTACACCACCATACTAACCACTACACCACCATACTAACCTCTACACCACCATACTAACCTCTACACCACCATACTAACCTCTACACCACCGTACTAACCACTACACCACCTTGCTAACCACTACACCACCTTACTAACCACTACACCACCATACTAACCACTACACCACCGTACTAACCACTACACCACCGTACTAACCACTACACCACCATACTAACCACTACACCACCATGCTAACCACTACACCACCATACTAACCACTACACCACCGTACTAACCACTACACCACCGTACTAACCACTACACCACCATACTAACCACTACACCACCATACTAACCACTACACCACCATACTAACCACTACACCACCTTACTAACCACTACACCACCATACTAACCACTACACCACCATACTAACCACTACACCACCTTACTAACCACTACACCACCTTACTAACCACTACACCACCGTACTAACCACTACACCACCGTACTAACCACTACACCACCGTACTAACCACTACACCACCGTACTAACCACTACACCACCGTACTAACCACTACACCACCATACTAACCACTACACCACCATACTAACTACTACACCACCTTACTAACCACTACACCACCATACTAACCACTACACCACCGTACTAACCACTACACCACCGTACTAACCACTACACCACCTTACTAACCACTACACCACCATACTAACCACTACACCACCTTACTAACCACTACACTACCATACTAACCACTACACCACCATACTAACCACTACACCACCGTACTAACCACTACACCACCTTACTAACCACTACACCACCATACTAACCACTACACCACCGTACTAACCACTACACCACCATACTAACCACTACACCACCATATTAACCAGTACACCACCACACTAACCACTACACCACCGTACTAACCACTACACCACCATACTAACCACTACACCACCATACTAACCACTACACCACCATACTAACCACTACACCACCATACTAACCACTACACCACCATACTAACCACTACACCACCATACTAACCACTACACCACCGTACTAACACTACACCACCATACTAACCACTACACCACCATACTAACCACTACACCACCACACTAACCACTACACCACCATACTAACCACTACACCATCATACTAACCACTACACCACCATACTAACCACTACACCACCATACTAACCACTACACCACCGTGCCGGCCAGAACGTTAAATCGTTTGGTTTAATTAAGTAAACATAAATACTGCATAGCGTTCCAAAAGCAAAAATATTTTAGTCAGTCAATTTAAAGTCTCAAATGTTTTTCAACTCTTGCTTTAAACCCGTTCAGCAGAATGATACACTACACAATACTATAGGGGTGTAAGAAAACATCGAAATAGCGAATATCTGAATATTATATTTAGTGATACTGTATCAATTCTCAAAAACACAGTATCAATACACAGATTCCTGGCAGACAGTGAATCATTGTGTGTTGTGTTTAAACCTCTGACCACTAGATGACAGTGTTGTAATCCATTTTCAGCTCCACTCCAACATTAACAAGCAGCACAAGGGCGCAATGCTATTGTAAGCTTTTACAAACCTGTTCATATAGTGGTGTGTTTTAATAGTAGGATTTGAAAAATCTCAATATATCACGATATATTGAATCGTGACCGCTGTATCACAATACGTATTGCATGGCCAGGTTCTTGCCGATACACAGCACTACTCTACTAGTCCAGCATACTTACACATCTTAAAAATAAACCTCTGAGCTTTTTAGTACATTTATTTAACTAAAATGCTACTGCTGTGCCACATGTGTTTGACGACACCAAGTAAAGAATAATAGCACCTCTGACTCACGTCTCCCAACTGTAATAAGCACACATGCCATTCGCTTCAGAGCAGTGAGTGTGCAGGGTGTGCTCTCAGATCAGTGTTGGAGGGGACACATTACGAGGTAAAGTGTGGATGCAGAGAGACTCACTGTTCTAGGAGCTGGTCATATTTGGCTTGCATGTCCCTCTCCGCACTCACGGCTCGCTCTTTCTCAAGGACTGCGTTATCTCTCGACTCACGAAGGTTTCTGTGGAAAAGTAATCAAGTGAGTCACAGATGCACAACGACAAACTCACCCCAGGAGGTCAAACCTGGGGGAGTCTCCTCTAAATGGCCAGCAGGTGTGCTATTAGGCTGAATGTAACTGTAAACATATCAGGCTCTCCCTGCAACTGTAAATATAATTATTTACTTATATCACTATATTAATTAGCATTCATTTCTTACTAAGATCCGTTTTATTTTTAGGCACAGCATTTTAGGCACAGCATGCATCTTTCAGCATGATTTACAATGAGATCATCTGAAATGTAGGTTTGTTTTGTTTGATGGATCTAGGTGGCTAATAATGATTAATAATTGTTGGCAAATGGCTTGAGTACAGAAGTTTTTTTTAATGAAGTTGTGTATCAATAACAGACCTGTAATTGGGAATTAGTCCTCCAGGCTTCGGTGAACACAATGTGGAAGATTTAATTGTGAGATGTGGTGTTTTAATAAAGTGACTACCTCAACTCGAAAGCAGTGATTTAATTATACAGAATTTCAGAATTACAATACATTACAATACATTACAATACATTACAATACATTACAATACATTACATTGTAATACAGAATGCATTCCAGCGCCGTGCTGAGCGGCAGCCCCTCCAGTCACTTTGCTGTGCATCCTGTACATTTGCACTCCCGGACACTATTTGACACTTTGCTGTACATCCTGTACATTAGCACTCCCGGACACTATTTGACACTTTGCTGTGCATCCTGTACATTTGCACTCCCGGACACTATTTGACACTTTGCTGTACATCCTGTACATTAGCACTCCCGGACACTATTTGACACTTTGCTGTACATCCTGTACATTAGCACTCCCGGACACTATTTGACACTTTGCTGTACATCCTGTACATTAGCACTCCCGGACACTATTTGACACTTTGCTGTACATCCTGTACATTAGCACTCCCGGACACTATTTGACACTTTGCTGTACATCCTGTACATTAGCACTCCTGGACACTATTTGTCACTTTGCTGTACATCCTGTACATTAGCACTCCTGGACACTATTTGACACTTTGTGTATTTAACACTATTGGATTTTTATATACCTTTTTGTTTTTTTTGTACTGTGTAACTGCTACTGGCTGCTGGATGTCCTTCGGGATCAATAAAGTATGTATCTATCTATCTATCTATCTATCTATCTATCTATCTATCTATCTATCTATCAAAAAAAAACAAGAAACTATAGAAAACAATTTTCTCCTTGTCAGAAACCTACAAGAGCTCCACCCTCAGGGTATTTACGAATATCAGCCCTCTGTTTCCTGTAAGCTGTCCATTTCTGCCAAATTTCTGTGCTGCTACTTTAAACCTATATTTAATTATATTTTTTAAATATCTGGAGGAGCAGAACTTTTAGGGGATGCTGGGCTACCGTGCAAATACACTTTATTTATTTTATTTCATTTGTAACCCTAGAGTAGGAGTGTTTAATTAGAGTTCAGTAAGGTCCAGTTAGGGCGTACTCACACTAGGCTCTGTGATCCGGACACCGTTCCTTGCCGAAGCATGGTTCGTTTGTCTAGTGTGATCGCTCCGAACCGTGCCCGGTTAACCCTAGTCCAATCGAAACGTGCCCTGGCCCACCTCTTCAAGCAGGCTCGCTTGGACTTGGGCTCGGTTCGCTTCTAGTGTGAGCACTGTCCGTGCCCGGGCCCGCTTGGAGCCTCGCGTGATTGGTTCGTTGTGCTGGAACTCAAACATGACGTCAGTGTTGTGCGAACGCACTTCGCTTCAAAACAAAGTTGCGTTGTAATGACATAAGCGTGCTCAGGCGCGGATTGATTAAGGCAGTGTGAGTGCAGGCCAGCGGGGTGTGGGGAGGGGGGATAACGGGCCCCAGCACTGATCGAGCAAACTGGGCCTAGTGTGAGTACGCTCTAAGAGGAGATTTCCTCAAGCCAAGGTCCGGACCATCATCATTTCTAACGTGTGTTCTGATTCAGTGGTGTATCCTGTTTACTGAAGTAGTCTAGTATCAGCATCTCATACCATCAGCTACTGAAACACCAACACACCACACATACCCTTCAGTATATTTCAGTATATTTACTGTTTAAATGCTGAACTGATTTAATTATTTATAAATTATAAAGAATTATAAAGTCATTATAAATTATAAATGTTTATATTACATTGAAAAACCGAATGCTTTTAATGTTTATTTATAGAAACAGTAAATAAAGCGTGCGTCTTCTTCTGTAACTCAGTTTCACATCTTGTTGGTTTGGAGCTGCCTGTGAGCAGAATAAATATATTGTTGCTGTCCAATGAAAGACATGCATCTCCACTTTTGTCGATTTTGAGTTTTCTACATTATTTGAACACGGCAGCGCCCGTTTACAATGCATAAACATTTCATGATGAATGGACCAATAGAAATGCTTTAAAATCACTTGGTAAAAAAACTGGTTCCATTGACTTACACTGAAAGTGAAGACAGTTTTTGGTCCTTTGGAGACACTTGTTTTTCATTGGACAGTGACGATACATGCGTCTCCATTCCTTCTTAAAACAGTCGGCTTTCACTGCTGACTTCTCTTTTTCACTTTCTTTTTAGAGCCTATCTCTCCAACTTGCTTTATTCTCTGACTCGCTTTACTCCCCGACTGCTTCTCGCTTCGTACCTCGCCTCCTGAATCTGCACAGATCTGATTGGCTGAGGAGCGCTTATGGTGATCCTTCAACGTACGTGATTGGTCTGTGAGTTTACCTCGCCGCAAAGCATGTATACCATAAAGACAAGTAAAGCACCACCGATTAAAATAAACAATAAAAAAAAAAAAAAAATAACAACACAATCAAAATTAAATCCTTCTTAATACTTTATCGGTTTGGGTCTGCATTGGGCAACATCTGGGTCAGGACCCTAACCTCTGCCCCAGAGAAATAAAACTTATTTTCTACAATCCAGTTAAATTCCGTCCCAGGTTGTACAGTTTATGTATGTTTATGTATCAGTACCAGTAGACACTGTATCGTTATGAAATATACTTGGTATTGGCATCAGCACACAAGTCCTATACAGGTGCATCATCTAAACTTTACGAGAAAGTATTTTAATCAATCAAAACCATCTCTCACGAATCTGTCTAATGTTTTATTTTAAATATATGTTAACACAGCTTTGTACATGGCTCAGCCAATCTTTAGTATGATGACCCTGAACCACACTACCCATAATTCAGCATTAAACAGATGGTGGGGTAAACAAGAAAGGATCTATTTAATGCTAAAGAGGTCCAGAAAGAGAACCAAAGTGTGTTAACACTGCTCTGTGGTCACCTGCGGCTGGTAGACTGACCGGGTCACTTTAACTGAACTGTGTTTGGTTCACTTCAAACTATTTGTGAAAACACCCAACGAGACAGGAAGAGGATGATGGGATTGAAAATGGCCAGAAATGCAGTTTTGTGATGTCCACTCTCATTCTTTCTTTCTTTCTGGCCAACTCACTTACTAGGTCAAAGGTCAAAGCATTACAGAGAACAAAAGAGTGTGTATGATGATGATGTTATCTCACTTTCCTAAAGCACTGAGGCACAAGGACCACCGGCTGCCGAACAACTGCACGTAAGCACAAACACACCTGTTCTCCCTCTCGTACATCTCCTTGGAGGCGCGCTGCAGGCTCTCGATCTCGTGGCCCGTCTTCATGCGAATGTGCTCCAGCTCGTCCCGCAGTTTGTTCTCGTACTCTGTCTTATAGTGATCCCTGGTGGAGAAACAGGTTATAGCTTTACACACTAGAGCAGAGCTGCCCAAGTACAGCCCTATAACCACAACCTGTAGCCTCCCTTGATTTGAACACTAGACTTAGTGGACCTAGCCAATAATACACATACATATATATATATATATATATATTCAAATATATATATATATATATATATATATATATATATATATATATATATATATATATATATTCAAATATATATATATATTCAATATATACATATATTCAATATATACATATATTCAATATATATATATATATATATAAACACTGTATTCAAACTGTGAAAAATCAATGTACAGTTAAATGAATACTTACTAACTAATTAATTTAATTTTACTGTAATTGCAGCAGTAAAAATGTTACAACGCACTAAAGTTTTTGTCTGAGCTGATATGCTGCTCACTAGATAATGATATGAAACTCTGTTAAACATTTTTAGGCTAAAGTGTAGATGCTTACAAGAAATATAGCTTGTAAAAAACCACAAGCGTTGATCAACTCTGCCTCGTAACCCCTGGAAACGCAAGCACGTGATATAATTGGATGACACAAGGAGCTTTTTTAACATGCGGCCAGCTGAAGAGGGGAAGTGCGTTCACGTCGGTTGACACGACGGAACAGTGTAAATGTAGTGTTAGCACTTTTTTGACGAAGCCATAACTGCATACAGTTCTGCACATTCAGGACGTTCAGTCAGAAAAATAACGGCACTTAAACACTCATTTACACTCATTTATACTTTATACTCCTTTATACTAATTTATACTGCTACCACCGGCAGGTGAAAGGAGCAATTGTAACGTACCAGCAGGCTATAAGGCTGATAAAGCAGGCCAATAAAAGTCCGGCTGCACCCATGCTGTAAATAATACATATTGAAATACCGCAAAAATTATATCACACTTATTGAAACATATCTTATCGCGGTAAATACCGATATATATATATATATATATATATATATATATACACAAGCATGTATTTGCAAGTGTTAACATGAGAGCACAAGCCTACAGATTTTTTCTGGTTAACTGAGTGTTCTTAACAATGTCCAAGTCACTTGGAGTATAAACCACTGCAATTAATTAACTAATTTTTAGTGTTGCATCAAAACAATCAACACCAACTTCACAGTGATTTTTCATACAGAAATGTGATTCCATCGTCTACAAAGATTTAGATTTTAGCTGCAGTTATGTGCTAGATAGGTTTGGCTCAGATAGAAATAACAGCTGAAAAAAGGTCTTTTTTACCTTTTGAATGACTATATCCCCCAAAAATCACAACTCCTAAAACTTAAAAAACATTCGAGCAGATAGCATAAAACCCAAACGCCAGCCCACATGAATGCTTCTCATGAAATATGAAGAAACCTTCAGAAGAGGCCTGTCCCAACATGACTGTATTGAATTTCTGTGTAAACATTTTGATATTAAATAGTTATAAACTTCATTTGTGTCCAGATTCTGCAGACATGATAAGCATGTCTCAGGTTCCACAGGGCCTGTTTGCACTTACAGTGAACTTAGGAGTAACTGTACGTATGCAAGCACACCTTTGATTGAGTAGGTCTACAATTAAAGCAGAGAGTTAATGATTTTAATCTGGTTGTTCTTTAGTGCAGGAGATCATGTTTTATCCCACATTTTACAGACCTGGAAGCCACGTATTTGTCATAGGCCTCCTCTCTGGCCCTCTTAGTGTCCTCCAGCTGGATCTGCAATCTCTCCAGTCGGTCCTCCTCGTGGGCACAGCGCACATTCAGCTCCATGTTCTGCCTGTTCAGATAGTCCTTATCCTTCTGGAGGAGAGTCACCGACTGCTGCAGAGTGGAAACCTACAAGTACAGAGAGACAATTATATAAATATTACATTCTAAACTCCACAAAGAACAATTTCTGATAAATAATCAATTCTGTTTAAAGACATTTGCCTTACTTGCTCAAACGTGACCCTAAGGAAATTGAGGATGTAATATTAATGTACAGGCATATATATATATATATATACATATATACATATATACATACATTTAGTACCTTCTTTAAATCCATAACATTAATTTTAGAATGGGGTTCAGTAATTTCTATAAAACCTCATTGTCATCATCACCATCAAAATCAAGTCAAGTAGCTCCTTTTACATATATTTGTCGCTTTACAAGCCAGGGGCGACAGCGGACAAGAAAAACGTCTCTCAGGTCAAGAGGAAGAAACCTCGAGAGGAACCAGACTCAAAAAGAGGAACCCATCCTCCTCTGGTCCACACTGAGAGAAATAAGTCTCATCACATGTACTTATCCACGGTGTTAACCTTGTTTTTGTGGAGTCTTAGCACATGGACTTTTGTTATCACCCCCCCCCCCCCATCCCCCACCACACACACACACACACACACACACACACACACACACACACACAAACCTTAGATCTTCCTCCACATTCACCCCTTTACCATTTGACCCTCTTCTGACTTCTACTTAAACCCCGTCAGACTGGACTAGACAGAGTTAAGGCTTATTTATACTCTACATTAATTATGGATAAGGTGAAGTTACATCAAGGTTAAACTTTCTAATCAACTTTCAGAAAACACGCAATTGACGTACAAAGTGAACACAGAGTACGGACAGAAGGCTCCATGCGTATCTGTATTTAACATAGCGTATAAACGAGACTTTAGTTAGAGTTAGAGATGGACTAGACAGAATTCGAGACTGGACCTGCAACAGACCGATGACCTAAAAAAAAAATGCACCTCAACAAACCACGTGAGCACGTTGTCTCCTCTGATTGGTCAGAGCTATCTGGCGTGCGAGCAAGAAAGTAAACACATATTAGATCAAACTTGTGGAGTTCACCTCATACTTCGGTCGGATCGAGGTTGGATCATCATCTCACCACAAAAGCACCGCTCCGGAGTTCGTTTGGAACCGGGCCGTGACCACCTCCTTTTGAGGGTCCCGGTGCGGTTGTTTTGGTCTGCACCCGAGTGTGATTACTGTTTTCACACCTGCTAAAACCACTCCAAGATTACAAACGAACCAGAGACCGTTTTACCAGACTAACTAGTGCTGGTGTGAAATGCACCCTAATGCACTCTATAGCAGTTGTACTGGTGTGATCATCTCCGCTGTGCAGAGCTGACAGAGCACCACACTGCTGTGTTTCCGTGTGAAACACTCCCACAACTTCAGATACACGCGAGCAATTGTTTGAAGCTACAGCTTGCGCTCCGGATAAATCCATGCTTTCAGTAGACGTGGCCACCTTTACGCCACATCAATGCACGTTATGCTAATGGACGTAATTTTGTAATGGATAAAGATAAATATGTATTCTGTAGGAGTTCGAGTGAGAACGCTGAGGCAAAGTTGAGTTTGTTGTATCTTTTTCTTTATATAACTTTTAGCTTGTATTAATCTTATTAGACAGAAGGCTTCGAGTGCGGGAAGATCCTGGCTTTGTTGCCCCCCGACAGTATGGGGGGGCCTTTATGACAATCTTAGGCTTGAGAACCAGACCCTGCAATGTTGTTTTTAGACCCCCCCCAGGGCTCGGGAACCCCTCCACGCAGGAAGTTTATGACATGGCCCAGAGACAGCCCGGAACCGAGGAAGTTTACGACATGGCCAGGAGGAGCCCATGTGGCCCGATGGCATGGAGGGACGGACCTATAAAGAGACTATACAGCTGACCAGCTTCAGACCAGCTTTTGACCAGCTCCTGATCAGCTTCAGATCAGCTTCAGATCAGGGTGTGAAGACTCAGAGTAAAGACGGTTCCGCAATTCCAAATTAAACAAGCTTAAAACTCTGACTGGTCTCCCTCTTCATTCTGACGGCAAAAAGAGAAGTTACAACAACTTTATAACCAAAAACCCGAGAAGGGAAACTTTTTCTACCGAAAACAGAATCGCTAAACCAACTCCCCATTAGAGCCGACAGAGAGTCGACTCACCGCTACGAAACCTTTCCTTAGCCCGAACTTAAAGGGCCAGCAACAGCCTGCTTAACACAGTGTCTGTGTGTGAATACTGTTCATACTAATACTGCCCAATATATATATATATATATATATATATATATATATATACACTCCCCATTTGTTTTTAATTTATTTGAAATACAGCTATGTAATATTCTATAGTGCATTTGTCTATATCTTCTGATAGAAAATAAAATCAGACAACAAAAAACAATTTAACAAAGTTTTTAAATTTTGATATCTTCACTTCTCAATTAAAGTAAAAAGGCAATAGTGATTTGATTTATATTGTGATATAAATCTGTAACGAGACAGCTACAGCTATCACAGACTGCTCACTACTAATGCACAGCTCGCAAGTAGCCGGGCTTCAGCAAACACTAATACAGACGGTTCAAAGAGTTATAATAAATAAAAAGCCCTGTTTATAAATGTTATCACATTAACAATGCTGCATTCAAGCATTATTAACTCTGACAGTCCCAACAGAAAAGATAAACATACAGCCACACACTAAATAAGCTAAGGAACATGGCATGAGCAAGGACTTGACTTTTTCAGCACTGTTCGTCTACAAAATGCAAAATACAAAATAAAAAAAAGGTTAAAGATATTTCTGAGCTCTAGATTCGTTCATCTACACTTCATCTCTTTATTAGAACTTTCTCTCCTACCTCTTTACTGAGGTCATTCCTCTCTTTGGTCAGGGCGGTCTGCGTCAGGTCCATCATCTCCAGCTTCTTTCTCAGCTCTCTCACCTCCGTCTCATAGCTATCTCTCTCTCTGAAGTAAATGAAGCCATTCATTAGGCTTTATTATCATTCATATCAATACAGAGCTCTGCATGGCTCCTAACCATTAGGGCTGTGTATTGGCAAGAACCTAGTGATACAATACGTATCGTGATACAGCGGTCACGATTTAATATATCACAATATATACTGCGATACTGCAAGTAAAGTGATAAATTGCATTTTTTCAAATCCTACTATTAAAACACACCACTATATGAACAGGTTTATCAGTGCTTACAATAGCACTGCATCCTTGTTCTGCTTGTTAATGTTGGAATGGAGTTGAAAATGGATTACAACACTGCCATCTAGTGGTCAGAGGTTTAAACCCAACACACAATGATTCACTGTCTGCCAATACTGTGTTTTTGAGAATCTATAGAATATCACAAAACATAATATCTATAATTTATTTTTGATATTTCAATATTTTCTAGCCATCACCCTTAAACATCGGTCAGACGTACTATCAGTTTTCAAACAGTCACGTCATTTTGACTGTAAGCTATTAATTTTGCCATAATCAGTAGAAACATATGGTCGGTGAGCAAGTTTAGAAATATGCTATAAATGTATTTCCAGGACGTGTTAATAAAGTCTTCTTTAAATTAGTTACAAATAGTTCCAAAACTGTTGACTAATTAATTAGTTGTTACTTATTTGTGATCTTTTTAAGTAAACATGTGGTCAAAATCCTGGTGATTCACTTAAAGTCCACAGAAGCGTCTTCTCACCGCTTGACTTTATCGTAGTTCTGCCGTTTGTAGTCGCCCTCCTGTATGAGCTGCTTGGTGTCGGCCAATTCCAGAGTCACTCTCTGACAGCGGACCTCCAGCTCTGAGCGAGCCCTCCTCTCCTCCTCATAGCTCTGAATGAACAGATGCATATGAAGAAATGAATGGCAGCGGAAAGAGAAAGCTGAAACACTGCTTTGCGTGACTGGCTGGAGCTCAACTGCTGTAGGCTGAATATGTGAATGTATGTAAATGAGTTGACTGCCATCACATCTCTATATACGGACTTGATGGACAGTGAATGGTCTTCCATGATATGGGCCTTTAACTACCCAATCTAGAGTTTCATGATGATCTCAGTGCTTGAGCAGTCAGAATGTTCTTACCAGACTTTAAAAAACGTGTAGATAAAAAAACAGTGGCACAACTAAAATGGTGAATATGTGTCTTTTTATATTCGATTTATTAATTTCTTAGCTCAGAAATACTGTTGAAAGAGAAGTTTAATTATTTATATCGTTAAACTGATTTATTTTCATGCTTTGTTTCTTATTTCTTTATTTCTGTAAAGCACTTTGAGTTGCCACTGTGTATGAAAGGTGCTATACAAATAAACTTAACTTGCCTAATATACAGAGAGACAAGTATCTATCTATCTATCTATCTATCTATATACACACACACACACACACACTCGTCTCTCTGTATATACACATACTTGTCTCTCTTTATTAATTTCTTAGCTCAGAAATACTGTTGAAAGAGAAGTTTAATTATTTATATCGTATTTGTTTCTTTTAACTGACTGTTTCTCTTAACTTTAATGCTTTATATATATACATACATACATATATATATATATATATATATATATAGAGAGAGAGAGAGAGAGAGAGAGAGAGATGAAAGGATCAGAATCATCCAGGGCGTTTTGTAAAATATGTAAAATCAACATGTCTCGTGGAGAACCAAAGACATTTAACACTACTAAACCGATACGGCCCTTAAGTGTACACCACAGTGAGTATCAGCAAACAGCAGAGCTAGCACGCGCAGCTAGCACAAAACAAACAACCCAGAACACCTACAGACCAGATCTGACCGGTACAAACAGAACAGCAGTAACAATTCAAGATCTACATTTAATGATTACAGATTGTCCTTTAAAATAACAGAGTCTGCGTTTAATGACTGCATTTATTTAATTTGCTTTTTTGTTTTAAATTAAAATTTAATGATTACAGTACTGGGGATATTTGTTTATTTACTGCTAATTTTTAAAAAAAAATATTATGCTGTTTTATATGAGCTTGTTAAAAATGGTAATAAATCAGTTTAGACCATGTTTCTTCACTTGCTTGTACTAATAACTACATGTAGCCCTGCCATGGCATACAGCCCCGCCCTCTATCGGTATCGGCAGATTGTGCTGAAAGGTGATCGCCGATCGGCCCATCTCTAATTATATATATATATATATATATATATACATACACACACATACATATACACACACACACACTATTGTTTGTACACACTATTATGTTCTCATAATTAAATAGACTTAATGCAATGCAGTATGTAACATCAAATTCACCATACCAATTTTCTTTTATCGTATTATTATTGTTATACATTTAGTTGGTTTTTTTTTGTTTTTTTTACTTGTGGCACCACAGGTACTCGTTCTGTGTGTTCTGACATACTACACCTTTCACCTGGGCTTCACATTCTGAAAGGCGAGTCTACCTCCATCAGAGACTTGATCTGACTGCGATGGCTGTCCAGGTCGTCACTCAGACTGTTCTTCTTCATCTGTAGCTCGGTCACCTGAGCCCTCAGAGGAGTCACCACCTCGTAGAAGCGCACCTAAGCCAACAGAGCAGAGTCTCAGTCAATCTGCATGAACCAGACTGACTTCAGAAGCTAGCTGATAGGATTTTAGACTCTAAATTGGATTGCTATCCATCTCCTGAAATCCATCTGTCACTGATCACCTGGAGTCCATTCAACAGGAACATCTGTTAGTGAAGTATAATCAGCCTCTTATAATAGGCAGAAGTGTTCAGGAAGCCTTGGCTGAGTGGAACCACATACAAGCCACCACTGCAAGAAATAGATTAGTTCCAGCCTGAAGGAAATATATATAAATATATATGGCAACTACATCGACGCTGTCCAATGAAAAACATGTATCTACATTTTTGCCAATTTTAAGTTTTCTACATCATTTGAACATTCCAATGGTCGTTTACACTGCGTGACAACTTCATGATGAGTGGACCAATAGAAGGGCTCCAAAATAGCTTGGAGAAAATTCTGGTTCCATTGACTTGCATTGAAAGTAAAGTAAGTTTTTGGTCTCTCCTGTAAAGTTTTAATTTTGGTGATACTTGGTTTTTTATTGGACAGCGATGTTATATTAATATTATTAATAGAATATAATACTATAATAATATTAATAATAATAATAATAATATAAATATATTAATGCTTTCTTTGACTTTGCCTTAGTTATGCTTGTGATATCAGACTCACAATCATGTAAAGCCAATAGCATACGCCAAAAACGAGCTTGTCCCTCTTGTGAATAATAGAAAATTTAGATATTTAATGGTTCTACAGCCATAGTACCCAAATCATGTCCCTGGCACCCCCTAACCTGCTTAAATTTACCCATGCCCGACCCCTATTACACCTAATCCAGCTCATGACAACGCTAAGGCCTTGACAACGCCCTGTTGAACTGTGTTTTTAAATTACATAACATGCAACAGAATATACCTTCATATCAATCACTCTCTTCCCAGGATCCTGTTTTGCAAATTTTGTCTGGACCTCCAGAGGCAAGGCAATTAGTCTCAAGCCTTGTTGGTGCTTTCTCAAAGCAGTTAAGTTTCTCTACAAATCATCTGAGGGCTGCATGGGAGAAAGAACTATGTATTGAGATAGAAAGTAGTGTCTGGGAAGAAAGTCTTACTAGAATAAAGTCTTGTTCAATTAATGTCAGACATCAGCTTTTGCAATTTAAAGTCATACATAGACTCCATTATTCTAAAACAAAGCTTCACAAAGCTTCATCGTATTTTTCCTTCCGTGGAGCCACTATGTGACAGATGTAAAGGAGCAGAGGGTTCCCTTGCTCATCTTTTTTGGATGTGCCCTAAACTTGATACCTACTGGGATGATATATTCAGATTCTACACGGATGTATACAGTCTAAGGTTGTCTCCTGACCCTGAAATAGCTTTGTTTGGTTTTTCTAAGACATTTTAATATTTTGATCATTGTATACAATCTGCTGTAACATATGGTATGATAGCTGCTAAGAAGATCATTTTAAGGTTGTGGAAGTCGAACATCCCACCTATCTTTAAAATGTGGCTGACAGAAGTAGCAAATATGTTGCATGTTGAGAGGTTCAGATATGTTTTGTCTGGTAGTCTGGAAAAGTTTCTTAAATATGGAACCTTTTTTTAGACTACTTAACCAATGTGCATAATCGTTAGGTGTTTCACTGTAGCTGCTTTATTAAGTATACAGTCTAGTATATTTTATTTCCATTGCTCAGTTGATTCTGTTGATGTTTGTGAGCCTACTGTAGTATGTCCCTTTATTTTATTTTATTTATTGTTTCTTTTCAGAATCATTGTTAATATTATGGAAACATGTAATGTGAAAATCCTATAAATAAATATATTTTTAAAAAAAAATTACATAACATGCTGATTTGTCCCAGAACATAAAAAAAACAGTGAACTACAAACATTACAAAGACAATCAGAACCCAATCAGATGTCTACTGTTCCACTATCTTTACACGCTTATGGATAAAATGAAGTACTTATGTTGAGGTAAAGAAGTCTGTGGAGGCCCATGGGACCCCCAGGGCTACAGTGTTTTAAAAAAAAACAACACAGGCCTAATGAACTAAACGCTATACATTTGACAAAAAGGTCAAAAGAAAACATCATGGATGTTCAGCAACGCTCACCGCTACATATTCAGGGATAGAGAGCTTGTCCTCCGGAAGTTCCCGCAGTTCTGAGTACCTCTCCTCGCTCAGCTCTACGTCCCTCAGGCTGCGGCGGATGTCCCCGGCTCGCTCACACAGCTGCCTGTTGGTCTCCTCCAGCTGCTTCTGCCGCAGTAAAATGCTGTCCATCTCCTGTTTCCTCAGAGCCTGCTGCTTTCTGCGGGACAAAGACGAGGACTGAAGGGCGCGCTCGTGAAACGTCTCATACATAGACTGATAGATAGACTAGGAGGCCTAAAATATGTGGACGCCCCTACTAATAACGAGTTCAGGTGTTTCAGCCACACCCAGTGTGTGTAAAGGTGGATCTGTAGTGTGAACGCTGACGTGTCCAGATGCGACCCCAAAAACATCAAGCGACTCTGGTTGCGCTATCAGCGTGCATGGAGCGTAGTGTGTAACTACTTACGATACATTTGTGTTGAACAACCGAAGCGTGAGAGAAATCCAATCACAAGTGGTCACTAGAGACGCATCCTCAATTACATCACTGTGCCATCCAGATGTACCAGCGCTGACATAGAGCTCACTCCCAATTTTAATTAAGACTCAGTCAGAGACTGCCTCAGTCAGAGACTGCCTCAGTCAGAGACTGCCTCAGTCAGAGACTGCCTCTACCAGTACAGTTTCTAAAGCTTTGCCATCCAGACATCAAACAGAGATTCTCTCAGCTTTTCTTTGGTGTTTAGTTTATTAAACTGTAAATACTGTTTGACCAGAGGAGGACGGGTCTCCCCTGAGAGTCTTGGTTCCTCCCAAAGTTTCTGCCTCCAGTCTGAGGGAGTTTTTCTTGCCACTGTCGCCTCTGGCTTGCTCACTGGAGGATATTTATGTTGTAACTGTCTGTTTTCACCCCAGTCCTATAATTCATCTATTAATCAGAACACTTATCATACCCTTGTGAGTAGAGATGGAAGGATCGATCGGCTATGTATCGGTTTGGGCCGATTTTTAATCAAAATATGTGATCGCCGATTGGCCGTTATGTCTCCAGTTTAGCCGATCCCGGGAGCCGATTGATGCCGTTAAACAAATGAGCCTAATTTCTGTATTTCCAGCTAGCATGTTATCCAGGAAGAGGAGCCCTCCGCGAACCCCCCTGCAATTCCCAATTCCCCCTGAAATACAAACCATTTCATTTTCCACAGACTGACTAAAGCAGAGGCCTTACGGCGTTCACCACCTGCGGATTTGTTACCGTATATGACGGAGACTCATCCAGTAAAATCAGCGTGTCTCGTTGGGGAACCAAGACAAAGACATTTAACGCTATTAATCTGATACGACACTAAGAGTACACCACACAGCTGAACACAGTGAGTATCAGCAAACAGCAGAGCTAGCACGCACAGCTAGCACAAAACAAACAATCCAGAACAGATAACCCAGTGCAGACCAGATCTGACCGGTACGAACAGGACAGCAGCAACAGCCAGAGAGCTAAAGAACCACAGCCACAGAGTGATTGAGTGTATATCGCTAGATAACCATGTTTCAACCATGTTTTATGACTTGCTTGCACTAATATCTACATGTAGCCCTGCTGTGGCATATAGCCCCGCCCTCTATATCATTTTTAGGTTTGACAGGATTATCTTCCTGAGGTCAAGATTGGATTTTCGCTATTTTAGAAATTAATTTATTCATTAATTAATTTTTTAATTATAAAATTAATTTTCTACAAAGCTCCTAACATATACTACAGCAACTGATATGGCCCAGATAAATAGAACTACTTAAACAGAAGTTGTTTTTAATACTTGTAGTGCCGCTTCAAACAAAAGAGCCCCGGAAAATCAAAAAACATGTATGTATATTTTTAACCCCACTAATCACTGACCTGTTCTCATCTTGCTGGAGTTTGAGTTGGCTGTCCAGCCGAAGCGCCAGGACCTGCTTCTGATGCAGAGCGTCATTCAGCTGCTCTTCTAACTCCTCGATCTGAAATTACATCATCAAAAAAAAAACAGTCTACTTAGACTACTAATAAAAATTATTACATTTTTTTATTTTTAAATCACTGGACGTTCAGACAGCACACACGCAAGTCAGCATCGCTCTCTTTGCGGCGAGCATAAAGCATTTCATACTTTGGTGAGGTGTTCCACTTTGAGGTTATCAATGATGAGGTTCTTCTGCGACAGCTCTATTTTCAGGAGCTGGAGGTTATGGAGCAGCTCTTTCCTCTCCAGCAACTGCTTGGTGACCTTCCGAGATCCGTCCTTTTCATCTGAAGACGAGATGTCCTCCGTGGGCACGGTGGTCTCCAGACTGATGTCCTCGGACTCCAGGGAGCTGGAGATGTTGGCGGTGGCATCCTTCTGCTTTTTAGGTGGCATTTCTGTGGCCTTGAACAAAAGAAGGAGGTGGACATTCAGCACAAGCAACAATTCTCAAGTCATTGGTGGTGGAGCTGCACAGGCTGGTCATGTTGTCTACTTTCTTGCTCAGAGATGATGCATTAACACATTAAGGCTGTGTGTTGGCAAGAACCTGGCGATACAATACGTATTGTGATACAGCGGTCAAAATTCAATATATCATGATATACTGTGATACTGCAAGCAAGTGATATATTTTGATTTTTCAAATCCTACTATTAAAACACACCACTATATGAACAGGTTTGTCAATGTTTACAATAGCATTGCGCCCTTGTGCTGCTTGTTAATGTTGGAGTGGAGCTGAAAATGGATTACAACACTGCCATCTAGTGGTCAGAGGTTTAAACACAACAAACAATGATTCACTGTCTGGCACAAATCTGTGTATTAATACTGTGTTATTGAGAATCGATACAGTATCACTAAACATAATATCCCGATATTCAATATTTTAATATTTTCTTACACCCCTAATTTAAACCTCATACTAACAGACAACTGGAGAGGAGGTCAGTTTCGGGCTCCATGTCTCCAGCTCCCTGACAGCTAACAATGCTCAGTGGAAAGGGCCCGTCATGTTCTACTGATTTCTCTGCTCATCTACAGCGCTGTAACAATCACATATTGATTGGTGATTGGAAGTTTGAAGTCAGCTTCTCTCATTTTTTACAGAGTTACGGCTCTAACTTTCTTTCCGGACCTCCACAGTGGACTAGCATATCGGACTGTCCAACCCCACAAAGGAGAGGTTTACATCCCAACAAAGCAGAAGCACCCATGATCAGCTCTTGAAGATCAACTGAATTAGAATCAGGTGGGCTCCACCTAGAAGCCGGTTGCTTAACTGACCGACAGTGAATGAGCAACTCGAGTCAAAGGCAAAGAGGATTTGACACAGTTTGCTGTCGGGTAAAGTCTTTAATTAGCAGGGTTCTGGGGGTTAAGGCTGCTAATTTAACCACTGGTTAAGGCTGCTGTTGTAATTTCATTCTGGATTACACCCTTCTTTCACTGAAGAAGCTCCAGTCAGAAAAGTTTAGGGTTCTCTTCTATCACTGTCTAACAAACAAACCTCTGCTTTCAGAGATATACATTAGACCCAGTCTTGTTTATATGTCTAAAATATGTTTATTAAAATCTTCCATATTCGCAACGATATTTGGTTCATTTTTAAGCAATTTCATGAAAAAATAAGTTTTATTCTCTATTCATTTTTTATTTTTAACACACAAAAAAGTTATTTTAACCTGAGCCCCACATTCTATGTATGTAATATATGTAAATATCGTTGCTGTCCAATGAAAAACAAGTATCTCCAAAATGGCAACTTGACAGGACAGAACAAAAACTGCACCTTTGAAGTAAGTCAATGGAACCAGAAGCATTTCTATTGGTCCAGTCAACATGACATTTCCCTCAGTTTAACCAGCACCTGCTGCATTTAACTGATGTAGAACAACAGAAACTGGAAAAAATGGAGAGTGAGAATTCAAAAATTGTTTTTCATTGGACAGCGACCATATAATTATTAATAGCTGGCTAATAAAGCTAACCACTCCCGAATGGCCACTTAATTCAGAGTAAATCTGCAAAACTCTTATCCATTATTTTAGCCTAAGTTAATGAAAACACTTTTAAAACCAATTATCAGCATTTCGTTCTTAACTGTTTACTTTATACAGTAGCATGCAAAAGTTTTGGCCCCCCCAGTCAAAATTTCTATTACAATGAACATTTCAAGGAACAGTAGGAGACCTGAAACACACACAGACAGATATCTGTGATGACAATACAGAAAAGGGTCCAAAACTAAAGTTTAGGCACCCTTCAGCAAGGATGACTGCATGTAAATGTATATATATATATATATATATGTATATATATATATATATAGTTTTAAGACCCATAGTTTGAGTGGGTTTTTTTTAAGGTTTACTCTAGACCAGTAAAAAAACAAAATCTGTTACTGTTACTCAATTAATTCACAATCACAGAAATGTTGACAAGGACTGCCTAAACCTTTGCCTACCAATGCATGTTTTATGTTTGTTTTCTGATAAATATAATCTCTATGTTCTGCAAGTTTTATGGTGAAATCATCTCATACAGTGTCTGGTGGGCACAGGAGGCACTTACTGTGATTAATACTTTGTCAAGTAACACCAAGAAGAACGCTTTTGTACTTTGTTAAAAGCGTGTTAAGAGCTAAAATAAACAGAAGCTGATGGATATGTACCTTAAACGTGTGCAGCTGTAACCAATATAAAACTAAACCATGTCAAACAGCAGCTGTAGCTGACAACACCAGGACAGACACCAACACTGAACTGACTACAGCACATCTGATTAACAAACAGAGCTAAAAGTAGGAGATTAAGTTAGTTGTTCGCCAGTATTAGATATTAATGAGAGCCAAAACATAAAGGACGTCTTATATGAAGGTTATTTGAACTCTCCGTTCCACCTTAAATGGTGCAGCAGGTACATACTGGCGTCTCAGGCGAACTTCAGAAAGCCGTTGAGCCTCAGACGCCAGATTGCAACGGCTCCACCAGTTAAGGTGGAACGGTGAATTAGATAAAGGAGCTAACTTCAGCCTTCTGAGTCGCCAAAATGTAACTGCTGCATCACTTAAGGTGGAACAGTAAGTTCAAATAAGAAGCCAACTTCAGAAAGTAAGCTGAGCTTTTCCTGTAAACCGATAGCGAGTCTGAGATTTACGGTCAGCAGGAGCATTAACCGGACTCACCCTCAACAGAAAGAGCTTCACCTCCTCTGTTCAAGCGTCCCGCCGCTCCTGGAGACCCTGACCACAAAACAAAACAGAAACGCGACCACCAACGACATCCCCTTCCTCCTGCTCGGATTGGTTCTGCTTCTCCGGCACCAGCGTCCTCTACCGTCCGCCGCCCAACATTACACCACCGAGATATGAGACTGAGTGTATGAAGTCCAAAATGTGGTGGGTTTTGAAGTTTGGGTTTATTTAGTTATTCCTGAATTCTAGTTTCAAAATCGTACGCAGCAATACATTATGTCAACAAATAAAAAAATAAAAATAAGGGGAACAGCAGAAAGAATGAAATAAAAAATAAAGACTTTTAAATTAGAATCAAAGTCTTAAGAGCGTTAGCGTTGGTGGAAGCAGAAATACAAATAAGTTATTTTATTTACTATTTAAAAGTTATCTAGTTCCTCGTTCTAACGTAGAAAAGAGTTTGTATTGTTGGTTTTGCGTTTGTGAAGTTGGGCAAAAAAGTTTAAAGACCAGAAATTACTCATTTTCCTTTTATTATTGTATTTGGGGATAATGTGCTTATAGTGTCGCCAAATTGCTGTTTAACAGCAGTTTTAGATTCAATTAAAAAAATATATTTTATTTTAAAACAGCCAATGACGAAGGTTTTCAGCGCAGCCAGCAGATGGCACAGCTCTCCACTTTCCTCACACAGAGATGTTTCGGGTTTAGGACTCTTATTGTGAAAAATCCGTGGATAAGCCGGAAGTCAGGTTGCTGTTAATGTACCTGAATTCTGTGGCTGTGAATTTTAGGATTTGGTGACAAAATTAAAAGAGAATTTTATTATTATTTTCAATGAGAATAAATCTGTGGCGATGTCGAGCAATGATGTGATCGGGCCCGCTTTGCCCCCGGGACTGGGAAAGAGCAGAAGTGATGAATCAGATGAAGACGACAGAAGTATGTGGGTTAGCAGACGCGCTAACCGTTTAGCGGAAATACATTAACCTGCTGTGCTACAGCTGTTAGCCAAATAAATATAATATTAATATAATGTTTTAATTAACAGTGCGTCTCTAAAACCTTCTGTTTGTATGCTTTGCATGAGGTGCCTCAAGACGTTGTGGTTTGCACGCTGCTGTGGTAAAATGTTAAAGGGAAATTCCACCGATTTTTCAAATTTTCTGCATAATGCACTCGTGGCGATGTAAACAAAGATGCTTATTTAGATGATTAGATGATTAATTTTAAAGAATCGCATTGCCTGATATATTGCCTGATATATTTTTTCATAATGGTGGGGTCTTGGCGTCTACAACACAAATATATCCATTTTGTTTGCTCTCCAAAAAGTTATTTAAGTCTCAATTTAATGTAATACTTTTTTTTGTGATGTAGCTTTTAAAGGGATGGAAGACTCCAGACGTTTGGTTGCTGTCACCACCACAATAAACTTCTTTTGAACAAAGACTTTCATATGAAATCATTTGTTATATCTTAAAGATTTATTTATGCATTTGAAAAAAAGTGGTGGTTTTCTCCTTTGAGTATTTGTTTTTATGTTCTTGCCTTCATACAATCAGCAAAGTTGTTTCTCAGTTATAGGTCCAGCACTGCCTCCTCTTTATAAACCTGTTGACTCCACCAGTTCATCAGAAGAAAGCGATCAAGAGGTCGTATTCAAGAGAGCCAAATACTCAGGATCTGGAGACGGTTCGTCAGCAAAGTATGTTTTATATAGTAAGAAGCAAAGTAAAAAAAGTCTCTTTCTGCTTTTCATACCACTACTACTACTACTGCTAACAAAAAGCATTTTTATACTAAGAACACTTAGTATAAGTAATGCTAGCAGCTTAAAATATAAAAAAAATTAAAAGATTTAAACAGTTATTAATCGTCTTTTCAGATGATATGGGCTGAATATTTTTTGTTTATTCTTATTTTTCTTGGGAAGCCCAGCATTACATTTACAAGTGCTGACAAATGCATAAAAGTGTGTATATGATAAGCAGCTTTAATTGCCATATTTATATGGGGAATAAAAAACAATATGTATCAAATCTTGCAGAGAAGAAGAAGAAGCAGCTAGAAAGTCTCACGTAGATGAAGATGATGGCTTCTTTGGTCCAGCTCTGCCTCCTGGATATAAAAAACAAGAGGCTTCACCTGAACGGTAAGAGCAAATGACCATTAGATATCTTGAAGGGGAGTTCCACTTTCCAACTTAATGCATAATCCAGATGTTAGAATTGGCTCAGTGATGGTGATGAGACCTTAGTACTGAAATTTGATATTTAAAGGGGAATGCCACCATTAAAAAAAAATAGAATTTTCAAAATTATATTATATGTGTTATATATATATTTCTAAATTTAGTTTGATAACAAAGACATCCAGAGTGGTTTGAAGTGAACTGCTCCGTTCCAGATGTTATTACTGAGTGAGAATTCTTTGCAGTGGTGGTTTTTAATGTCTGTAAAAAAACAAGGGAAGTGGCTTAAGGTTTTGGTCTTAAGTATTTTTTAAACTCCATTCATGACCGAGAGGTGCATTCTGTTTGTTGTAAGACAAATTATCACCAAAATAAACTTTTTTTCCAGCAGTACTACAGTTTTGACTATGTAGGTTCCCTTCTGGGCTTTGAATAGTATAATAAATAAAATGGTCATATTTGCATAGTAGACATTGACTACTGGTTTCTATCACCACCACTGTAAGAAACTGTGAGAGTCTTATATGAATCTTTTTTCTGCTCAGAAAGATTTAGTTTTTGGGTTATGCAGACATTTTGAAATATCAGTGGATTTCCCCTTTAAGCATGGGGAAAAGCTGCTACAGTTCTAATACTATTTGCTTTACAGGATTACTGGAGAATCGTTCAGCCTGCCATGTCTATAGCATATCTGTTGATTGTCACGCATGATAATTTGCCTGTACTTACATCTGTTGATTCAAAGCATGTGTTTGTTCGCTAAGTGCAAGCAAACACATCCAAATAATAATTGTCCATGGCAACCGACCATGTGTTACAGAGGTAGGAGAAAGAGATTAGCTTAAGGCTATATGAGCATTTTCAGAACATGGATTCCACCCACACCTCACCTCATGCCCGTCTCTGATCACGTCTAGGCCACCGGTGCTCGGACCAGCCCTGCCTCCAGGCTTTAAGAAACAGGATCATGATGAGGATGCTGAGGAGGATGAAGAGGCTTTAGGACCAGCACTCCCGCCAGGCTACAAAGCAGACTCTTCCAGCAGTGAGGGAGAGGATGACATGGTCATTGGACCCATGCCTGCGAAAGGTGTAACTCAGAGCTCTGTGGCGTTAGACTTTGAGAAGAGGGCAAAGAGGATGAAGGATAAGCTCATGGGGCTGGATGTGAGTGTTCTTCCACTTTATTTCCTAGCAGTTGCACCATCAACCATAATCCTACACCTTAAAGAGATACGGGGTCAATCAGCTTAAAAAAAAAAGGACATTTTGAGACTTTTCTGTTGCACATGTCTACACAACTAAACCCAGTAAGCTTTAAAGTAGTCCTCTCACAATATTACTAAATCAGAAACAGGACAGACAGAAACAGCCTGCTTGTGATGGTGCAGGCTGAGCCCATCACTGATATTAACAGTACTAACCTGAATATTTAACTTAAAATGATTGGGTAAAATGGTTTATGTACTTACCTAGATGTCCTGGGGTAGAAGTGGGTGCAGGGCAAATGGGAGGTAAAGGGAACTGGAGCTTCTTTTTCCTGTTCAGCGGAGTCACCTTCAGAGAGGGAGAGGGTCCTCAGTGTCCTAAGAGGGTAAAACCTGTAAAAGAGAAAGTGAATTATTAAATTAATACTTACTGGTAAGTAGGGCTGGGTGATATGGGAAAAAATATCTTATCACGATTTTTTTTCATATCAGTCGATATCGATGTATATCACAATATAAATCAAATCAGTACTGAACACTCAGTACATATATATATATATATATATATATATGACGAAATTACGTCGATGAGCATAACGTGTAGATGCATCACAAAAATGGCTGCGCCTACTAAAAGCATGGATTTATCTGGAGCGCAAGCTGCAGCTACAAACAATCACTCATGTGTATCTGAAGTTGTGGGAGTGTTTCACACAGAAACACAACAGTGTGGTGCTCTGTCAGCTCTGCACAGTGGAGATGATCACAACAGTACAACTGCTATACACGAGACCTTGAAGCTCAAACATCCCATAGAGCTTCATCAACACAGCAGCAGAACAGCACCTGTTTACCTGTTTATCTTATCTTAACAGATTATTTTAAGATTATTAACACGTGTAACATGTTTCTTTCACTAGTGTCACTTGAAAAGTAGCATTGATAACCGTTTCTTAATCGTCCAGTGTAGAACCTAAGACTGTTCTAGATACCGCAGGAGCTTTAAAGCACTTGTAGCTATATATATATATATATATATATATCAATCATCCATTGGTTACAACTCTTTACACACTCACATTAGAGTAGTCTAAAATAGTTAGTTAATAGTTTAATTAATAGTTAGATTAATCGACTAATCATAAAAAGACCAGTTAGATAAATCGATAAAGAAATTATAATAATAATAACAAGGTGCAGCCTTAATGTGTATAATGTCTCGGGACGTCAACCCTCATGTGAGGTATTAGGTTAGGTGGGGGCGGGGCTTCTGTGATAAGAGCTCTCAGGGTTCATTCACCTGGGGTCTTGTCACCTGCCTGTTGAAGGGTCGACATGTAGACCTCTTAAACAATGTAGCGCTGTTAGCTGCTTGTTATTAACTATCGTGACGAGGGCGAGCCTTGCGGTGAAGCCTTAAGCCACTGTCCCGTTTACAGTTTGTTTGTTTTTTTCCGGGTTTCATCGTTACACTGCTTCAAAGTTGTAGCCGCTCTACGCCTGTTCAGCTCTGTAGGGAGTGTCGGAGCCTGGACTGCCATCGCTTAAGATGTCAGCTAGTTAAATGGATTGTTTGACCCGTGTGTTTGTGCTGATTGAGCTGTGTGTGTTTAGAGTGAACCTGAGGAGCTGAAGAGAGAGAGCTGGATGATGGAGTTGCCGCCCGAGCTGCAGCACATTGGGCTGGGCCCACGTACCTTCAAGAAGAGATCCGGCCCTGAGAATAAAGACCGGTCCATCTGGACAGACACGCCTGCAGACCGTGAGCGCAAAGCCAGGGTGAGTTACTGATCAAATAAATCTTCAACTCTTCAACAGGGCTTCAACAATTCACCTTTAATAATATGGTAATATCATCACTTCTGAGTTAACGATCAGTGTAGCTAATTATCTGTCCCCTCTAACCGAGTGGTCCTGCACCCGTCTGTTATGAGGGGTGAAAGCATTGAACTCGATTTGATTACAGTTAGTTAGGAAACTATTCAAGCCCACCACCAAAATTTCAAACGTGGGCTGGTAAAGAGCTATTTGTACAACAATGAGGTGTTAATGAAAAGACTTTATTATATTGTTTATTATTGTAAATGGTTGTACATTACAAATTGTATTAATCTTTTTGTCTATAAGGAACGACAAGAGGCGAAAGAGAAGGGTGAGCCAGTCAAAGACGAAGGTCCTGGCATGTCCCAGAAAGACATAGCCATGGCTGATAAGGTGTCCAAGTACAACGTAAGTTGCTGTTTGTTTTGTCCTTAAATAGCTCAACAGTGACCAGAGTTTTTGTTGTTTGTGTTGTTTTGTGTATTTGTTTTGAATAGCATTGATCATGAGATTAAATAGCAGAATATCATTAATAGGGATGTAACGATACACTCTACTCATAATGCTGGCCTCACATTATGATTTTCTCCCAATTATTATTTTTTAAAAATTATTATTATTTTTATTTACAAACTACACACAAATTATGACAAAGTTTCCTTTTATTATTTATCTATAACTAAACTACAAAATGCAGTATTTTGCTATCAAAGTAAACTGAAGTGATTACAGACTCTCATATTAAATCATTATTAAGTGAAAAAGTTTTAATCTACCTCACCTGTCGCCTCCTCTTCGTCCACCATGTTTGTTGTCGTTTGAGAGGCTGTTCGTAGTGAGCGGTCAGTCATGAAACCAGTTGCCGTCAGCCAATAGCATTTGGCCCATGCCCCGCCCCCAAACTGTCAAACCTGCCCCCTCTGAAAACTTGAGCGCAGCCAAGTCATGAGAGAAAAACACAGTGAAGGATGTAAAGAAAGACAGTTTGAGCGTGTTTATGAAAAATGCGTCCGCAGTTCTTCTTTCTGCGCTCGTGAGTTCCACCTCACGTTTTTGCACTGCCTAGTTTTGACACCGATGTATTGCGGTACATTCAACTAAAGTGATGTAGTGGCATCAAACAAGCGAGGTAGACAGCGCCAGCGCCCTCTGCTGTTCCAAAAGGCTATCGATTTAGTTTACATCTCAGTCGATTTCAGTCGTGGTATATTTGCATCCATTATCGTGATGCATCGCTGCATCCCTAATCACTAATGTACAAACATCTATATTCACCTGCACTGTGTATGTTGTGAAGGTTAAGTGGCAAATCCAAGCATAGTATATAAAGTCCTATTAAAATCTTAATGACCTTACAGCCCCGGGTAGAGCTGGGGCAACGCGTCGACTTACGAACTTCGAAATTACAAAGATAGCCATTGCTAATCGTTTCTTAATCGTCCAGTGTAGAACCTAAGACTGTTCTTGATACCGCGGGTGCTTTAATCACACATAGCTGCTTCTCAAACGACTCTCATATATCTCAATATACAGTCCATGAACTTTCTTGTGTGTGAGGTGTGTAGGTTACGTGTCATTTGTGCCTCTGAAAGTCCTGTCAGAGCGTAGACTCTTAGTCTTTAACCATTTACAGATCATGTGCGTTTGAGGTACCCTTTAATAAATAGTAATAAAAAAATAAAAAAAAGATATATATATATATATATATATATATATATATATATATATATATATATATATATATATATATATGTGTGTGTATATATATATATATATATATATATATATATATATATATATATATATATATATATATATGCACACAAAATCATCCATTGGTTACAAATCCATAAGAAACTCATATTAGAGTAAACTAAAAATTAGTCATTAAATTAATCAACTAACCGAAAAAATAATTGTTAGATTAATCAATTATGAAATTAATCGTTAGGTGCAGCCCTAGCCCCGGGGCACATCGCTTCTCCCCTAAACAAATGAAAATGATCTGCACGAGCTGTTAGTTTTGTAGGTACGAATGTCCATTGAACAGTCTTATAATAGTTAGTAACCTTATAATTAGAAGTATTGTCTGCATGTAGGATGCCTATATTAAGACACCTGTAAGTATTGCCTATATTTAGGTTGTCACTTGCTAAGATAACACTGTGGTGCAGTAGGTCATTGTTATGTCATGGCCAGTTCAGTATTTTGTCTCTTGTCTCTAAACCCGTTCTTGAACTGCTCCTAAACCACCTGCTTTTCTCTATCAGGAGTCTAAGAGAGGTGAATCTCTGCTGAGCATGCACACTAAGAAGATGAAGAGGAAATCCGAGGAGGACTCGAAAAAGCCTGTGGAGAGGAGGCCCTTCGACAGAGACGCCGACCTGCAGGTCAACCGCTTCGACGAGGCTCAGAAGAAAGCTTTGCTGAAGAAGTCTCAGGAGCTGAACACTCGCTTTTCACACAGCAAGGACCGAATGTTCCTCTGAGGAAGAACCCCATCATAGAGATGTAGGCAGGGGCCAGCCATACCAGTGCTAACTAACCATTGACTGCCATTGACTGACTGAACTACCCATTTTAAAGATTGGCCACAGTAGTTCTAATTAACGAGGGAATCAGTGACTGTAAGGTAACATTAGCTTTCATTCGCTGTTGGGACTATTTGATGAGGGTAAGACACATAGTACTAGCTCAGGTTACTATCAGTTATTGAAAGGCAGCAACTGTACGATCTTCATTGGCCAGACGAAACGAATATGGGTGTCGGTGACTGGAAGGTAACAACACTATCAATGACTCATTGTTCATTGCACTGTTCAATGAACTGTCCTATTGTAGACAGTACGAGAGTCCCTACTGACCAAACAGTGCTCATTGTAGTGACCCTTGATGGAAAGACGAGACTACTTTATTTCTATAGCACATTTAAAAGACAGCAGGTGTCAATCAAAGTATTGAAGTAAAAAGGTAAAGGTAGTAAGGTTAGCTTGTATTCATCGTTGATGGAGTGATCACTGAGGAATAGCCAAGTAATGCTAGCTAAGGTGGCTATTAGCGATTGTAGCAACTTTAGCTTCCCTTCGTTTGTTAGCGCTATCTAAAAGACCTGCCCATCTGCGCTCGGCTGTAAATCTAAGATGTACGTTGACGCAGCTTTACATCACCGTTTATACCGTATGGTTTGGCCCAAGCTGTTCTGCCTTTTATTGGGAGCTCATGAATATTTAGATGAGCTCTGCTCTGATTGGTTGGTTCAGATGCAACATTTCAAAACAGACAAGCAGCAAAATAAGTAAATTAATGTTGTTACACACTATAAAACAATTCTTGGCTTCGCAAAATAACTAAGAATTAAAAATAAAGGAAGTGAAACCAGTAAACTTGTTAAGCCATATGTCTTCTATAAAAGCTTTAGGCCAGTTAGGTTACCTAAATGTTGAAATAATGTAAATATCATTAAATAAGAGATTCGCATTTTAATCATGTTTGGTATTCATGCTCAGATATTGAGCCTGCAGGTCTTTGGGGAATTTGTACAGAAATGTTTTTGTTGTTGTTTTGAACATGTTGATGATTTGTTTTCTAAAGTGATTCCAAATGTGTTTTTGTGTTTATTTTATGTGCTGTAGTTTGTCGTGCCTTGTTTGTTACTCTCTGGCTCGGAATAAAGAAACATTTCTAGATATTGTTGAGGTTTCATAGATGTTCTCCACACAGTTCTCACAGTTACAATCCTCAAAAGTTGTCAAAATATGCACAGGACAGCCTCACCAAATCAAACCCCCCCCATGTTGTAGCATTCTTCCCACCAGGGGCCATTGTAGGCTTAGAGGTTTAGGGGTGCCCAATTGAGAACAGCTCATAAGGAAACACTAGATTTTAAAGTGATTTCAGACTATAAATCTGAAATCAGTGTTGAGGAACCACTGGGACTGGAAAGACACCAACTAATCTTAAAATGAACTTAGTTCCCAAAGCTTAGTTTACAAATGTATTAAGACAGACTGGCTTAGGATGGAATTAGATCTCGGGTTCGGGGAGGGACAGCCGAGCATCTTTTATTGTGGAATGCTGATGCTGCTGGTGTTCGGGCTAACTGTGAGGATCAGCTCTGAGTGTATGGACTCATATTTATTTGTCGGTTCAAGGATGGAGTTGAGCTCTTCCCACCAGCTCTCCTGGAAACTGAAGATTGCAGGAAAGTTCAACACTGAATTGGTCTCATCATTAATTGGAAATCATGTAAAAAGGAAGGATCTCTTTACTTTCTGAAACAGGTGTTCGTTCTTTCAGTTCAGTCTCTAGTCTATACAGACCGTATGTGGAAAGTAATGAACAAAAACAGGTCATTTTGAACAGGGCTACTTCCTCATCCTCTCATGTTGGACAACAATACAGTCACCTCTTGAGGTACAGCGGGCACGCTAACCTCAGTAGATATTTCGTCAATACGATCTGTAGATGTCTGAGACTTTATTCTTGTTCTTCACATGGGGTTTTATTCCAACTGATTCTGAAGCATTACTGTTTATCTATTCAACATGAAACTTTCACAGGATATTAAGAGCAGCTGTTAAAATAAAAGATAAAGTGTATATATATATATATATATATATATATATATATATATATATATATATATATATATATATATAGTTATAATCAGTGAGAAAAGAAATTAAGATCCATATCAATTTAACACATTTTTCTCATTGAATATTGACCTTCTGTGGGCTTGGAGTGAGTGTGTCATGACAGAATAATTTAGAACAGACACACCAATTTTAATAATCAGTTATATAATAATCAATATTATTATTACGATTTTCAACAGATTCTGCTCATATGATCAAGAACATGTTGGCCATGATCAATAGCCACCAAAAGTAAACTTTTAAGCTATGCTATGGTCAAAAAAACGTGTGCTCCATTTTCCATCCAAAGCTTAACAGTTCTGAATGCCTCCCTAGGATCCCTAGAACATCCTTACTGATTTTCTTTAAAAAGACAGTACAGTATTATACCATAACTACCGTAAACAATAAAGGAAAACTACTTGTTCTGTATATGGGTTTGAAATGGCAAAGAAATCAAATAACAAATATTACAAAACAAAATATACAATCAAGGCAGTCCTTCTTTTGGCTCCTATTGTAACTTTATAAGAAAAGACAAAATCTTGACTTTTTATGTAAAGAGTTTTTATTCCAAGTGTTGGTGGATCATTTCTGTTGGTCAATTTATTATTAAATTAAGTAGAACTCGATAATAATGTCAAATATTTATGCTTATAAAACCTGCCATGATGGTCAAACGGCTAGAACAGATGCTGTACAGTGTTTAGGGATAATCATGGCCTTTGACTTTGACTTTGTACTTTCTTAACCTTATATCTAATCAGGAGTGTATTGGGATCTTCTAGACGCACATATGAAGGTGCATTTCTGAACAAACTGTGAGGCTGAAAGACCCCTAGACCATTCACTCGGCCACTGCTATATTATATTATATTATACCATTAAATTATTTATTCTGATATCGCTGCTATATTATATTATACTATTATATTATTTATTCTGATATCCCTGCTATATTATATTATACTATTATATTACTTATTCTGATATCGCTGCTATATTATATTATACTATTATATTATTTATTCTGATATCACTGCTGTATTATATTATATTATACTATTAAATTATTTATTCTGATATCACTGCTATATTATATTATACAATTATATTATTTATTCTGATATCACTGCTGTATTATATTATATTATACTATTAAATTATTTATTCTGATATCGCTGCTATATTATATTATACTATCATATTATTTATTCTGATATCGCTGCTATATTATATTATACTATGATATTATTTATTCTGATATCGCTGCTATATTATATTATACTATTATATTATTTATTCTGATATCGCTGCTATATTATATTATACTATTATATTATTTATTCTGATATCACTGCTATATTATATTATATTATACTATTATATTATTTATTCTGATATCGCTGCTATATTATATTATACTATTATATTATTTATTCTGATATCGCTGCTATATTATATTATACTATTATATTATTTATTCTGATATCGCTGCTATATTATATTATATTATATTATATTATTTATTCTGATATCGCTGCTATGGACAATATCACTAAGTCATGTTAAATAGATTTATCTTCTTAGACAACCTGCCTATGCAGAAGTTTCTACATATGTCCTCCTGTATATCTTATGTATATATCTTGTGTATATCATGTATATATGTTTTGTATAGTCCTTTATATATTTCAGTTTTACTTAATGTATAAATTCTAGCCTATTTTATTTCTTTATTGTCTATTTATTGTATGTTTGCACTGTTTTTACTACATATACAGTGCCCTCCATAATTATTGGCACCCCTGGTTAAGATGTGTTCTTTAGCTTCTAATAAATTGAGGGTTTTTTTAAATAATATAGGACCACGATGGAAAAAAGAGCAAAATCCAACCTTTATCTCAAGTGCATTTATTCAGTAGGAAAAAAATCCCACATTAAGAAATAATTGTTTAACATCAAATAATGTGTGCCACAATTATTAGCACCCCTGATGTTAATACTTTGTACAACCCCCCTTTGCCAACAAAACAGCACCTAATCTTCTCCTATAATGTTTCACAAGATGGGAGAACACGGAAAGAGGTATCTTCGACCATTCCTCTTTGCACAATCTCTCTAAATCATCCAGCGACCTAGATCCTCTCCTCTGCACTCTCCTCTTCAGCTCACCCCACAGGTTTTCAATGGGGTTAAGGTCTGGGGACTGAGATGGCCATGGGAGGAGCTTGATTCTGTGTGTGGTCAACCATTTCTGTGTAGATCTTGCCATATGTTTAGGGTCATTATCTTGCTGAAAGACCCAGTGACGACCCATCTTCAGCTTTCGGGCAGAAGCCACCAGATTTTGTTTTAAAATGTCCTGGTATTTCAAAGCATTCATGATGCCATGCACCCTAACAAGGTTCCCTGGGCCTTTGGATGAAAAGCAGGCCCACAGCATCACTGATCCTCCCCCGTATTTCACAGTGGGCATGAGGTGCTTTTCTGCATACTCAGCTCTTGTGTTACGCCAGACCCACTTACAGCATTTGTTGCCAAAAAGCTCTATCTTTGTTTCATCTGACCAAAGCACACGGTCCCAGTTGAAGTTCCAGTACTGCTTAGCAAACTCCAAACGTTTACGTTTATGATTGTGAGTGAGAAAAGGTTATTTCCGTGCATGCCTCCCAAACAGCTTGTTGGCGTGTAGATAGCGTCTGATGGTTGTTTTGGAGACTTTGTGACCCCAAGATGCTACCATTTGTTGCAGTTCCGTAACAGTGAGCTTTGGAGAACTTTTTATTTCTCTTATCATCCTCCTCACTGTGCGTGGTGGCAAAATAAACTTGCGTCCTCGTCCAGACTTGTTTACCACTGTTCCAGTTGTTTTAAACTTCTTAATAATTCCTCTGACAGTAGATACGGACAGGTGTAGGCGAGTGGCTATTTTCTTGTAGCCATTGCCTGACCTGTGAAGGTCAACACACATCTGCCTTACTTGAATGCTATGTTCCTTTGTCTTTCCCATGTTGAAGAGAAATGGCCTCTGTGTCACGTCATAATTATACCCCAGGGAAACAGGAAGTTGTGAATTGCTAATTAAATGTTCCTACATAATTTGATTAACTTCGTAAACTACTGTAGAAGTGACAGAAATTCTTTAATTACATTTATTTCCTAAGAATTGTTAGGGGTGCCAATAATTGTGGAACAGGTGATTTTATGAAGAAATATTATTTCTTAGTCAGGGATTTTATTTTCCCCCTAAAACTCTACTTGAGTTAAAGGTTACATTTTTCTACACTTTTCAGTGTGACAGTATGTTTCCACAATAAAAACTGAATTTATTTTAAGGCTTTTGACACATCTTAACCAGGGGTGCCAATAATTATGGAGGGCACTGTATATAATTGCTGCCTTGCTGTAGAGTTGTATCTGAGCCTCACCCCAAGCATTTCAATGCATGTTATGTCCTGAAATGGTGTGCAAATGACAAATAAACTTGATTTGGGTAGTCGGACCCTGACGTTTGCTTTTGGAAATCGTTCAATTTAAATGTATTGGTTGAAATTGACTGGATTTTACCAAGAAAAATATAGGTATACACTTATAGGCTAGTGATATGACTATATATGACTATATAAATTGATGTGAATGATCTGAAAACTCGAAATGCTACCTGCAATGCCTCACAACTCACAGTCCAGCAAGAGCCACTGACACTCCCTATACACCCGAGAAACACAGTGTATGTCACAGAGCGGTCAGGCCCTCGCTGACTAAGTAACAAGCATGTGATGGTATGAGAGGTCCTTAAAGTGTTATCCAGACCTACCTCACAAGCTCATGATGATGCGTCACTCCTAAGTGCTCTGAACAATTTCCATATGTAGTTTGAAGCACACAACAACCAGCCAGTTAGGAAGACCACCCAGATGTCTATCCGCAGTAGACATTTGGACAAACTCTGAACTGCTTCCAGTCCGATTACTGAATGCACCAATAACCTCCCCCAACATACACCTTGGCTAATCTAGATGCCTTCCAACACTCACCACAGACTGTCCTCGCACCCCTCCACCATCAGTGCGCACCAGCACAGCAATTCTTAATGCTGAATCTGCTATGAGACTCAACCTTTATCAACAGTTTACATTGGTTGGAAGAACTGACCAAGACTGCCTGTGGGGTCAGGGGTGTGTGTGAGGTCAGAGGTGCCATGAATTCATTGTTGCTGTACACACTCTCGTGCCGTATACAATCACATCAAATATAAACTTAGCTTTAAATAATTACAGTGCGCTTACCAGAGGATATGTCTTCAAGACAACATCTAGGCATGCATGCATTTTAATTGGCTAAAAGTGAGGGGGCAAGGGGTGGGTTGTTGTGTCCCCACCAGTGTTGCCGCCAAGCCTACAGCCTTGTATATTATGACATCTATCCATTATCTTTCACTTTATCCTGCTAGTTGGGGTCACGGGGGGGCTGAAGCCAATCCCAGTGTCATCGGATAAAGGCGGGGTACACCATGGACAGGTTGCCAGCCCATTGCATAGCCAACACACACTCTCTCACACACTCACACTTATGGGCAGTTTAGAGTGACCCACATGTGTTTGGATTGTGGAGTACTCGGAGGAAACCCACTCAAGCACGGGGCAACAAGCAAACCCCACATAAAACGGCCTGGACCGGAAATTCAACCCGGATCGTCTTGTTGTGAGGCGACAGTGCCAACCACTACACCACCATGCCGACCTCATATTATACCAATACAGGTTAATTTAATTGAATTGAAAATAACAGCACTTATTACAGTTTCACTGTCAAAGGGACAGAAATAAAGAAGAAAACATTGTTTTTATAGTATCGTATCGGTCACTACTGTTTGTTTTCCTTCATATCGAATCGGTATGAAAACCGGTGGTATTGCTCATCCCTACTGAAGCCTAGCGAGTTGTCCTAACGCAGCCACCGTAGCAGCCTCAGCGCTCTGTATTACCGGTTGCTGCATGGATCGTATTAGCGGCGCATGAGAGAAAACAAAGACATTTACTCAAGAAGTCCTTCATGAACCTGCTATAACTAACATATCTGAACAGGCAGCGAGGATGTCAGACAGAGGAGAAGTGGATTTAACCGGAGCCAAACAGAATACTGGAGTCTGGCTGGTTAAAGTGAGTGTAAACGGCTAATATGCAGAACTTCAGTTAGCCTCACAGCTAACTAGCAAACAACGCACATATAGCTGTCTGATAATGTATAGCATTACATTTGATAAAGTTAACTACAGTTAACTTAGTTCGAGCTTGTAGTCAGTATAGTCAGCTCCTTGTAAACCTGGTTTATGTTTAAAAACACACCGTAGTCTTTCGAGTCAGCCAGCTGACTTCAACGCTAGCTCGCGTATTTGTATAGTAGTATAAATTACAGGGGTTACAGTAAAACTCAGACTCACTATCAGTTTGCTGGAAAAGCTTAACTGCCTGCTTTCTGAAGTTAGTTTCTTATTTAAATTCCCTGTTCCACCTTATATGAGGCAGCAGTTACATGCTGGCGCCTGAGGCTGAAATTAGCTTTTTATTTGAATTCTCTGTTCCACCTTAAATTGTTCAGCAATTACATTCTAGCGCCTGAGGCTGAAATTAGCTTTTTATTTGAACTCTCTGTTCCACCTTAAATTGTTCAGCAATTACATTCTGGCGCCTAAGGCTGAAATAAGCTTCCTATCTTATTCGAATTCTCTGTTCCACCTTAAATGATACAGCAGTCTGAGGGTCCAGAATGTAACAGCTGCACCGTTTAAGGTGGAACTGGGAATTCGAATAATAGGTTAACCTCAGTCACGTCTTTCTTCACGTATACGCTCAGTAACAGGTCCAGAACTGAGCTGTCTCTCTCTCCAGCAGTTAAAAGGACTTGTCCCTGTAACCCATTGACCTTCTCGCCACTGATCATTGTGTATGTCTCTAGTTCTCATATGTTGTGTGTCTAACAGGTGCCGAAATATTTGTCTCAGCAATGGGCCAAAGCTACAGGACGAGGAGAAGTTGGAAAACTTCGAATCAGCAAGTATGTTAATAATTACTTGGTCATGGATGTGGGACTCATGGGAAGGTGTTGGTTGGGGTTTCAGATTTAGTAACACTGTCTTATTGTGTGCTTTTTAAAGGAATCAAGGGAAGGCAGAGGTAAGTTCTACAAACTTTATTTATTTATTTATTTATTTATTTATTTACTTATCTATCTGGCCTGGCACTCCCTGAAGCTGAGCCTGGTGTTTCCTGTAGACGAGAGGCCTTTAATCAAGTTCCCAGTCCTGGGGTTTGTGGTCACTAGAGGGCAAGTTGGCTAAGCAGTTGTATTAATAGTTCAATTGGCCAACTATAGCCCCCTTTGGACTAGTGCTGTGTATTTGCAAGAACCTGGAGATACAATACGTATCGCGATGCAGCGGTCACAATGAAATATATCACAATATATTGCGATATTGCAAGCAAAGTGATATACTGCGATTTTTCAAATGCTACTATTAAAACACACCACTATATGAACAGGTTTATCAATGCTTACAATAGCATTGCGCCCTTGTGCTGCTTGTTAATGTTGGAGTGGAGCTGAAAATACATTACAACACTGCCATCTAGTGGTTAGGGGTTTAAACACAACACACAATGATTCACTGTCTGCCAGAGTATTTGTATGGATACTGTGTTTTTGAGAATCGATACAGTATCATGAAACATAATATCCCGATATTCGATATTTCAATATTTTCTTATACACCTACTTTGGACCCACTAATAGTGATTACAAAATCCAGGACTGGGATAAATTTGCTTTCCTGATATAACAGATTATTTGGTACCACTCAGCTCTCAGATGCTGCTGCTTTTCTGTTAACTGCAGTGATGCACAGTGCATTTATACTGCAGCTCTTGTGTTTGCACAGTACTGTGTATCACTGATGCTGTGTATGGTCTTCAAAGTCTTTGCACAACACTGCACAAGTAATTTAAATATTGGTTTGAATGGGTGTGTCTGCTTATGTTTGGCTGCTTCATTGTTTGTATTGTTTGCTAACAGAGGAATAGCAAAGTAAGAATTTTCACTGTACAGTGTAACCACCTGTTTAGCTGTGCATATAGTAACAAAGCTCTTGAAACTTGAATATGAAGATTTAGAGCAGAGGTATTGAATTAGAACTCAGTAAGGTCCGGTTAGAGGAGATTTCCTCAGACCCAAGGTCCGGACCCTCATCATTTCTAACTTGTGTTCTGATTCAGGACCATATCCTGTTTACTGAAGTAGCCTATTATCAGCATCTTATACCATCAACTACTGAAACACCAACACATCACACATACCGCAGCAAAGCCTGTATACCATAAAGACAAGAAAAATAAACAGTCTAAATTAAATAGTCCTGAATAGTTTATCAGTTTGGGGCCGCATTGGAGAACGTCTGGACCTGGACGGTGGTCTACCTATTAGTGACCTCTGACCTATAGAAATGCTGAAGGTCTGTCCCAAAATGTGCCCTAAGCCTTTCTGTCCTTCTCCAGGTTTGCAGCTTGGAGACGTTAACAATGTATGGATGTATAGGTTTCTAGACCTGGTGAGCGTAAAGGACCAGCGTTGGTTTAATGGCTTTTGTTTACATCTGCAGAGCTGCCGACCTTTACGCATTTAGACATCAAACTACGCTGATTTGTCACTTCAAAACACGAGAGCTGATGGCTTTGAGTTCAACTGCCTGTGCGTTTACGCACTAGGCAACTCGTCTACAGTTGTAACCTCATTGGGCAGCAGTCTGTTGAGAAAATGTAACCAATCATAGCTAGTTTTAAACTCTTTAAACAGGCCACAAGCAGAGAGCCGGGGAGTCAACAACAGTAACAAAATTGGTTTTCATCCCTCTCAGTTCATCTTCATACTGGGACTGGTTTTAAAGGAAGGATGGTGCTAAACGCAGTTTCAGAGGTAATTAGCAGAGTGTGGGAATTGTGAATGTCAAAACTATGGGCTCAAAAACACAAAATGCAGAATAAAAACTTGCTTTAAAACTTAAAACTTGCTCTAAGTTTTAAAAAATCGATTTTTCGGTTCAAATCGATTTTAATTTGAATAATCCGATATCGATTCCTTCCAAAGAAGAGGACCTGCGTCTCTGGCTGAAGGCGCTAAAATTAAAACATTCACCCCAAACCTCCGTATGTCTCTTACCATCCTGTGGAGGAGAACCAGCACCAGAGCCTCCTTATCCAGAGAAATGTCTCTCTTATGAAGCTCAGAGGAAGCAGATACGTCGGGTGTTTGCGAGTTAAGAAACTGTTTTCTGATCAGTGTCCAACGCGCTAGGCTATCTGGGCTGTAACTAACACCCATGCAGAGTGGCTCAGGTAGCTGGCTTGACTTGGCCGACCTTCCCACTATGCAGGTACTGATATGCTTCAGTACTTGTATAATTTTTTATTGCTGAACCGTCTACACCTTCCGAGAGTACAGAGTAATTAAAAACATCGCCATAGGTAACCTCAGACCACCTTCTCATATAATCCACCCACTGTGTTGTTAACCTAGGATGAGACAGTGTTGTCCCATTCGAGCTTCTTATTGTCTCTCTGGTCTCCTCCCATCTAACTGTATTCATTTTGGTTAGCTGAGCGGAAGTTCTAACACACAGATGCTTGAAAGTGGGTGTGGCCAAATACGGTGTATATAAACATATAAACGCTAATGTTTTTAGTAATGGTAGGTTGAGTGTTCCTTGTACATTTACCACATTAGTTTTCTGAAAATCTCTTTTCATATTCAAACAAAACATATTAATGTAACTGAAATATCCCTAAATGAATCGTATTGAATTGAATCGAATCGAATCGGAAATCGAATTGAATCGGGATCTTGTGAATCGGGATCGAATCGATCCGGGAAGTCAGTGGTGATACCCAGCCCTAATTAGCGAGTGTAAATATCCCTCCCGCGAGCGTAAATGTGAAACTCGTGAGAACAGAAAGAAGTCCTGCGTGCGTGTTTATCATCATATCGCTCAAACCGCCTCTATTCGTTCTCGATTCGATAGTTGTCCTCAGGCGCCATGTGAATCCTTGCGCTGTGCCATGCCGTGATGCGGTCCGTCGCCCCACCGCAACAAGTTGCTACTCCAAAAAGAATTCCCAGATTGGCAGGTCTGCATTTGGGACAGACATTTGTGACCTACAGGCTTTACACATACGGTACCGGCTGGAAACCTGTTATCAGTCACTTGTTTTAAAATTGGGTCAGTCCTGATTACAAGCACACTGAGCTCATATTACTGACTCTCCTCTTCTGCCCCATGTTGGTCAGGAAGCTATAAACACTTACCCTCTGATTGGTCCTCCTAGGGAGGAATGCATTTGTCTGACTGGCCACGTTCATGTAGCTCATGTTGTGTGTAAACAGAAACAAATTAATGTTGTATATAATTAGCTAGCATCTATTTTATGCTGTTTTATGATGAGACGATAAGATAATACTTTACTAGTAATTCACAGTGTTACAGCAGCAGTTATCAAGTACGCTACTTACCGGGAAAAACAACAACAACCAGAACACCTCGACTCCACGCTCTCACTACTTCATGCTTTAGTACAGGCTGCTGTGAGTGCGCAGAGAGTGCTAGCATAGCTGCCTAAACAACACATCTAAAGCTGAAAATGAGTGAACACACTGCGCCAGGGGAAGAAACTCAAACACCGCCAGCCTCGCAGTCTATAGCCTTAGATTATGAAGAGCTTTGGGAGCGTGCTGTCCAAGACAGACCTAAACCAGCTAAAACACACACTGAGCAAACTTCAGCGAGTCATTCACTCGATGATGCTGGGACTGGCTCCAGCCCCCCACCCCCCGTGACCCTGACCAGCAGGATAAAGCGGAAGATAATGGATGAATGGATATTAATATCTGTTAAGAAGTGCAAGCTAGTAAAAGATAAGACTTTTACCAACACATTTTTTAAATAATGTAGAATATCGTTTATTATCGTTATTTAATTACTGAAAATGTCCAGATATAATTTTTTTTCTCAATCGCACAACCCTACTCTGTAGACAGTCCGTGTAATACTAAAGATAAATAAAATAGATGTAATATCTGTAAAATAATATATATAGACTATATTCTTCACAAAATAACAATATAAACTTAATAAATAAAAAGCAAAAATGTATTTACACTCTAAGAATAGTTCACACATATGGCACATGGGATATGGCACATATTCTGGTTTTAAAATATACTGTTGCTGTCTAAAGAAAATCTCCATTTTGGTCTATTTTTATTTTTCTACATCATTTGAACGCCGCTGAGCTGCCATTTACATTGTATGAAAAGTTCATGGTTACTTGACCAATAGAAATGTTCCAAGATTCTAGTTCCATTGACTTACACTGGAAGTTCAGAAGGTTTTTCCCTCTCTTATAAAGTTGCTATTTTGGAGACACTTCTTTTCTTTGGACAACAACGACTTTCCAAATTGAATTCATTATTAGTTTGGGATCTGAACAGAGTTGTCTGATTACATTTCTGGGCACAGCTTTGAGTGCCTGACTGAGAAACAGGAGAACATATGCCAGGGTCCTTCAGTCTCAGGGTACTGGTGTCGCCCAGTTTGGTGCTCTTTCTGCCCAAATACCTACTTAACTGGTAACAGATATATATCAGGTGTGTCTGAGCAGGGTGCCACACTGTTCTGGACACTGGAATTGAAGAACCATGACCATTCAGCAGATGCAAATAAGGGCCGAAGTGTGCCAGTTAGAACAGGGCTTGATAGACTGAGGCTAACTGCTTTGTGTATCTACTTCTGCAGATGCTGGTACAGATAAGAAGTATAATTGTTTATGCTTGCATGACTTATCCAGGTGTCCTTCACGCTGAATGAGGAGTTGACCACCATAGAGAGCACTAGTGAGAAAGCTTCTGTGGTTCGCGCCCCCCGGGAACACCCCTTCACCATGCAGACGGTGGGTGGCCAGACTTTGGCCGTCTTTACAGAGACTTCATCAGGTGAGGCCCAGCTAACAAGCTTAAAGCCACTGTTATTAAAAGTTCTCCGCTTCTTCTTCTTCTTCTTCTTCTTCAGCTTTCTGCTTCCTTTAAAACCCTGAGAGTACTGTAATCCATGATAAATGGAACGTTTGTAATCCTCAGAAGTCCTGGATAGAAGGAAATGACTAGGTTATCTAAGGTTTTTCTTCTGCCGTGCATTCAGCATGTGATGTGCTTTATAGACGTAGGTGAAACAATTGGCCTACATGAGTTTGTGAGATTAAATTTAGTATTTGCAAAATGTTCTGAGGATTAAAAAACACTCCATTTATTTTGGGCAGTATGCAAAAATCATGCACAGGCGTAGAAGAGGGGACCTCTGGACTAGTTTGTTGTAGTGTCTATTGAAGAGCAGCCAAAATTTAATTGTCTATTTAATATGTGCCCTTAATTTAAGAGTAGAGCTTAAAGGGAACACGGAAAGCTTTAAACCGGCCCGCTCACTCTCCACTCGATTGAATTTACTGATGCTACAGGAAACGACCCAATAGGATATAGTTCCCTACATCACTACATCAGTTTAGCCCCGCCCACTCAGTTTTAAAGTTCCAGCATGGGATCCCTGTTAATGTCATTTCATTTCCACTTATCGGTTTCTACAATCGCATTTACATTTTTCAAGCTTTAAGATACACGATTACTGAAAATCTATGTTTGTGAGGACGCCGCTGTCTTCCAGGACCTGTTTATTTTGTTTTGTTTTTATTATGGCCTCCAGGGCAGTATTAGCCGTCTCCACAGACAGCACTAATACCTCCCTAGAACATCCAGAGCAGTCTCTCTTTCTCATTAGCACAACCGAGGAGAGTCTCAGAACGGGGTACTAGAAGGGCGACATCTCTCAGCTGTCCAGTCACCGTGTGCTGAGGGAACAGCAAGAGAGGAAGTATGTAAGACTAAAGCAGTAGAGAAAGCACAAATGGAAGAGTGTAATTTTGCAAGAATTTGGAATAATGGATAAAAGGGTGACCGTCATAAAGGCTCATTTAAACTCCCTCTGTGTGCGGAAATGTCTACAAACATTTCGATTAGAGATGGAAGGATCGATCGGCCATGTATCGGTATCGGCCGACTTTTAATCAAAATATGTGATCAGCGATTGACCGATATTTCTCCAATTTAGCCGATCCCGAGAACTGATTGACGGCATCAAGCAAATGAGCCTAATTTCTGTATTTCCAGCTAGCATTTCATCCAGGAAGAGGAGAGCTCCCTCCCTGCAATTCCTATCTGAACCACTAGGTGGAAACACACACCAAGATCTCTAGTTTTGATATAACCATAACTGCCCACATACTTCTCTGCGTCAGCTCCGTGTGCATGGTTGCTGAGCAACGCTTCCAGTAGAGGGCAGTTTGGAGTTAATCAAACATGGCGGTTGTGGAGGAGCTCGTAGTTCTGTATTTACTTCAAAAACGAAGAGAAACGACTGTTTGTCTCTGCGCCCCAGCAAAGATACACCATGGTTAAAATTTCTAACCAACTCGTACAACCAAAAACAGTCCCGCCGTTTCTTCTTTGCCGTGTTCGTATAAAGGTGGTCTCGTCTTGCACTGCCCCCACGGTCTGCAGCGGTATTGCTCCGTCCCATCTGTATCAGTAAGCTTTCCGAAAACGTGCAAATTACGCACAAAATGAACACAGAGTTCGGACATAAAGCCTCATGCGTATCCGTATCTGTATTTAATGTTGAGTATAAATGAGCCTTAAGCCGTAAGCCATGCTGCAGCCATAGAGGTGGCAATACAAAGCTACGGTCCTTGAACCGCGCAAAGATAAAAACTAAACATATTCTGTATGTCTGAACAGTTGGCATCTTGTTTTCACCACATGAAATCCAACCCTGGTTATACAGCCTGGACTGCTTCTTGGAGAAGTCAGAAAAAATCCATGTATTCTGGATTATGGGTCTAAATCTAGATTTGGGGTCTAAATATACACAGTCCTTACAGGTGGACCTCCTTATAGGATCGCACTGAAATAACGGGGTGACAGATACAAACTTTCCACGCTGACGATCGTAATTTTTAGTTTCGAGTGTAAGGTGTGTGAGAGTTGAGCTCTAAAGATTATCAATACTCAGTTGATTAGTTGATCGACGCTACTAACTCAGGCATGACGACTGTTCTTGCTTTTAAGTCAGTGTTTGTGTTTATTCTACATGACTTGGTAGACCCGGGGTGGGTCACGTTACGATCAGTATCACAGATAGTGCGTCATGATGGGCTTTTCTGAGCATATTATGAGTATAGTCTAAACCTGAACACAGATCAGCTGCAGTTTCCATTAAAGGAAGTTGCTCCCAAGTGACGTAGCTGTACACAGGCAGAACACGAGAGCACAAGAGGAGGTTCTTGTTTAATTAGATGTACACAGTACGTTAAACACACTGCTGAGTAGTCCAGAAACAGGACATCGAGAGAAACCGTGTGTACCGTGAAAACATCAAGCATTGTGGTTATTGTTTTTCTGCATTGCCCACTCGCACTGATAGATGAACGAAATAGGTGATCAAGAGAGTCCAAAGTAATCGAGTGTCGCTCAGACAGATGATGACGATAATGACAAATTCCCCTACTTACCACTGCGAATCAGCCTCTGAGGTCAGTAGCGAACCGTGACCCTTGAGCCTCGGCCCCAGTCTGTAAGTCAAGAAACAAAAAAAGAGATATCAGAAATGCAACAAACAATAACACCAGTACAACACAGACTTCTTAAGCAAAATAAGGTTCCTCCTTAAAAATAACCCAACATAAACACGCTCAGTCTGTCTTTTTACCTCCTTTAATGCTTTATTTACTCTCTCGATTTGATATTTTTCCCGGCATGTGAAGTGCAGTACGGTCAGCTGCTCTCTGCGTTTGGGGGCGTGACATGGGCTTCCATTGTGACTCAGCAAACTAGCTAGCGGTGGTAGCCTAGTGCTAGCTAGCTGTTTCTCCACAGCGGACGGAAATGATCATACAGTTAAGCCCCGCCCACTTAAAACACAACCTTTACTGTCATTTGAAATTAGTATCGCGCTGAATTATAACTGCCTGGCCCGCTCTGTACATGAACAGCGGGACCACCAATCACCAACGTTCTTATAAGGGGAGACACAGGCTCACAGGCTTCCACTTAACCCCTCACGCTCCAACACAGATTGAATAGACACCTTTGAATAATTGATTTGTCTATATTTCTATAATTGTGTAGATGTTGATTGTTAAACTGTAAGTAGATAAAATAAAATTATATGTTTTAGGCCCTCTGAGAGGGCGTAGAGGGCCATGACGGTTCCCCACTGTCTGAGGTATTGTTCTCCTTTAAGGGGGGTAATGATAGTGATACAGGGGTTTGATAGAACATGACCTTCCCAGCTGTAACGGTAAGTTATTAGTGTATTAGATTGTTGAGGTTTATTGTTCTGCTACCAGGACTTCTTTTATCGCTCGCTTTCCTCTCAGTTCTTCATTACTTGCTGTCCTCTCTTGATTGTGAGTTGTGTGTACAGTGCTGTTTGGCCAATCTGGAGCTTCTGCCGTTGCCCGTGTGCAACCTCACCTCTGCTTTCAATCGATCAGTGTGTTGTGTCGTGGGCGTGTGGTTTGATAGCGTGTGCTCAGTAGCAACTTACAATTCTGTGATATGATCCATTCTCTGGTTTTCGCAAACCAAATCAAAGCAGTCTCTTTGCTTCTCCTACCTGACTGGAGTGTTTTTGCGCTATGCTTGGAGTGTGTGTGTGTGTGTGTGTTTGTGTGTAGTGTGCTTTAAAGTGATTTCTTTGAGGGTGAGGTTGCGTTTGCTTTAGTGTCAGGACTGATTTTGAAGATTTTGCTCGATGTGAGTGGGAATCCGTATTGGCGAATCTCAATCCCAAGCATTTTTACTTCACTCCTCAGTCCACTCCTCACGCTCCCTGCACAGCATTGCTCTGTTTCTGTGTGGAGTGAAGTTGGCATTAACTGAATACCCTTTGTTTCTTCCATTTCCAGTCAAAATGGCCATTAAATACAAGTACTTTTAAGGAAATTTGATTTAAGAGAATCTGCTTGTATTAACAAGAAGAAAGTAGGGGTGGGCATTTAAGGCCCTACAATAATATCACGATATTTCATGGTATATTTGTGATAACGATACTCGAATGATACATTGAATTAAAAAATATATATATTTCAAGACTACACTACTGCAACAAAATGAAAATTAAATTTTATTATTGCATACGATATGATATGGCACACGCCTAACTGAGATATTAAAAAATACAAGAATTTTCATCAGTAACAGAAGTCAATGATCCAGAATGTCACGATACTAAATAATGCACTCCAAATATATCCATATATCCAGGACTGAAGTAAAGTGAATGATACTGGACAAATAAAATCAAAAATCAAAATAAAAAACTTTTGGGTCATAATTTGTGTTCAGTTTGATTTTGTAATAGAAAATAATAGAAAATTGTGAGGAAATCGTATCTTTAGGCCAGCATTGGGACTTGCACTGTATATAGAGTATATTGTTACATCCCTAATTTTTACAAATGTACATTAAATGATTGTGTTATTAGTATTTAGGCTTCTGTAAACTTAGAGCTATATATCCAAAATTAACTAAATTTATCAACAGAATAGGAAGAAATAACTATTTTAACAGTACGTAAACAACGTCTATGTATCATGGATCCTGACATATTCTAGTGTTAGCATGCTATGCAGCTAGCCCCACCCCATACTGTCTTGTGATGCCACTTTTCCAGCGCTGGAGAAGCTCTTGCAGAGTGAAGGGTTGAAGTTTGATGTGGGTGAACAGCTTTCTGATGAAGTTGTTTCCCTCCCTGTTGTTTAGAGTATACGTTCAGAAGGTTGGTCCTGTTACATGCTAAGTGCCAGCTGAAGTACATGATGGTCGTTTTTCTTGGAAATCTAATGTTATGTTTTGGACTCTGAGTAACTCAGTCTCCCGTATGGACACTTCTACTTAATGACTCTTTTTCTTGTAGCCCTTCAGACCCTACATAAAAGGCTGGATGTTGCCTGACCACTGGAGTGGGAGTGGAGTGAGCGTGCTTCAGGATTGAGATTGAGCCGGAGTGTGGCTGTGTTGACAGAAATGGTTTGGCCAGATTGCAAAAGAGCAGTGTTTTTCCTTTTACCACAAAAAAGTAGTTGATCAGCCAAAATGTGATTGAAGCTTATAGCCATGCAAACTGCAAGTGGAGCTGAAAATGGATTACAACACTGCCATCTAATGGTCAGAGGTTTAAACACAACATACAATGATTCACTGTCTTTCAGGAATCTGTGTGTTGATACTGTGTTTTTGAGAATCGGTACAGTATCACAAAACATAATACCTCAATATTCGATATTTCGATATTTTCTTACACCCCTAGTGTTTAGGCTATGCCAGCACACAGTATGGGCTCTCTGGATGCGCACAGCCTGTACTAAAGCATGAAGCAGTGAACGTGTGGAGTCGAGGCGTTTTGATTATTGTTGGTTTCTAGTTAGTAGTGTACTTTCAAGATATTTAGATATTGTCCTAGATTATATATATCGCACACCCCTACTGTTACATTACCTATGCAGCTTCGGTCCGAAACTAAAGACACACACTGCGCACGCTTAACTTGGCTGATCAGATACATTTGAGGTAAGAGAATAATCATGCACATCCGATTTCTGGTCGAATCATCAGTTGAACTTCAGACAGGTTGTGTTTTGAGTATGAATGGTAAGCGAGTGTGTGAGCAAGCAATCAGACTAATTGATTATTTGATGGGCTAATTGCACTACTGCAGAGTGTGTGTGCGCGTGTGTGACTAAAGTAATGGGCTTCATGTGCTTGGCTCGTGGCTAATTCCTTTGTGGCTGGACGGAGTGTGTAAGAGTGGGTTCCTTTGGTTCTCATGTTGCCATCCCTCTCATAGGCCAGTCAGACGCTGAAGGCAGCAGCTCAGGTACTGGTACAGGCCCAGGTGAGTCCTCACCGCCACCACCTATCTGCTGACAGGAGTAGTGCTGGGTCCAGAGGGGGCCCACGTACATAAAGCCTTCATAAACATTAAAGACCAAAAGACATGTGGACACTCTTAAAGTGGCGTAGAGCGTATAACAGGTCTTCCTGTTGTGTAAGAGTGGGTGGCAGTTGGCGTGTTGCAAATGGAGTAGGTGTCCACACTTGGGAATTAGGCTGTTCCCTATCGCAGGCTGAAACAGATACGATGGCCTGTGTTGTCACTGATCAAACGGAGGTCGTTCTCCGTCTCCTCACACTGTATTTTGTTTTTTAGCTCGTATGCAAATGCTGTCGTTTACTGTTTACACATTTTTCTTCACAAAGATAAAATAGCGCTCGAGGGAGTGGTGGTGCAGCGAGCCGAGTGCAGGCCAGCCGCCAACGAAAACTACATGAAGTTAAAACGGTGAGGAGACACACACATACACTCCTTTCCACGTTGTTAAAACGTGTTCAGGTTAAGATTATGATTGCAGGCACATCTGGAAAGGTCTCTCCTCATTCGCTCTGTTAGTTTGGTATATCAGTTCCTTTATCAACCACTATTAAAGAGCAACTGGAACACTTCCGGCTGGCTTTGCCCAGTGAAACTTTAACACAGCTATAGTGTCTACGTAAAAACCAAATTGCACTCGAGTGGTATAATATAGTTGCAAGCATCATGGAACAAGTTTCACGAAACAGTTCATCAAAATTCTGATATTCTGATTAAGGGTGGGCGATACAGCCCTACAATAATATCATGATATTTCATGGTATTTTTGAGATAACGATACACTTGGCGATATGACAAAACATTGAATTTTCAGGAATACACTATTGCAACAAAATGAAAATTACATTTTATTATTGCATACGATATGATACGATATGATATGATATGATATGGCTCACCCCTAACTGAGATATTAAAAAATACAAGACTTTTCATCAGATTGATCCAGAATGTCACGATACTAAATAATGCTCTCCAAATATCTCCATATATCCAGGACTGAAGTAAAACTAATGATACTGGACAGATAAAATCTGTCTCTAGTAGATATTAGGGTTGTGTATTGGCAAGAACCTGGCGATACGATACGTATCGTGATACGGTGGTCACGATTCAATATATTGCGATATATTGCGATACTGCAAGTAAAGTAATATACTGAGATTTTTCAAATCCTACTATTAAAACACACCACTATATAAACAGGTTTATCAATGCTTACAATAGCATTGCGCCCTTGTGCTGCTTGTTAATGTTGGAGTGGAGCTGAAAATGGATTACAACACTGCCATCTAGTGGTCAGTGAGTCACTGTCTGCCAGGAATCTGTGTATCGATACTGTGTCTTTGAGAATCGATACAGTATCGTGAAACATAATATCCCAATATTCGATATTTTTGATATTTTCTTACACCCCTATGAGATATATAATGGGAAATGAGAAAAGTGTGAATATTTATTTTGCTAAAAACAGTAAAAAATAGTACCTGATGTGATAATTAGGGATGTGTGATATGGCAAGATATTTCAGGGTATAATATCACGATATTCAAAAATGTTGGCGATATTATTGTGTTTGATACGATATGGCACACCCCTAATTCTGATTCTGATCAGCAGATGAAAAGCAAAATATATGAATATATGCAGAGCCATGACAACAAACATGGGTTTTTCTAGGCTAATATTTCTATCACCAGCTGGCCTAAAGAGCCAGACATTGATTAAATGGCTGTGCGTCTGTTTATTCTGCTGTTATCGTGGTTTTTATTGGCTAGATAATTTAGTTTCTTCTCCTCTGATACCTTCTAATTGTACACCGAGCTCTAGAGTGACCAGACGTCCCCAACTCGAGCTGTCCCTGGAAATGTCCCCGTTTTTAAGTGTGAATAAAAACACATTGGAAAGTCCTGAGAAACACAGGCAGACATCTTGCATTGTGCTAGTTTTGACCAACAGAGGGGGCTTCTCTACCACTTGCTGGTCTAGTTTTAGAGAATACTGTCTTGTTAAACTCCACCAGAAGCTAGTACGTGTCAAACAAACCCATAGCATCACTGTAACCATCTTTTAGAAGCAGGGGTGGGATTACCAGGTGATAGGTGGGCTACCTGATTTGTATAGGTACACAGTCTACATGAATGTCGAGGCCATGCAATCTACCAATAGTGCACCACCTTTCTGTAGAAGCTTTATTTATTTATTTATTTAACTCAAATAAACCATTATGGATTGGGAGAACTTTATAAAACACTGTGAATGAAAGGAGAACGTTGTACAAGAGTGTGAATGCAGGAGGTTGTTCTCAACAGACACAGATATGGTGCACCAACACTGTATTGGAGTTTGTTGAAGAACGTTAGGTCAGGGTTCTCTGGCCTTTAGAAGCTGATGAGTGCTATATGGAGGTGCAGTAAACAGGTTAATCTTCACATGCTCACTGTCTGGTACTGACTGATGTTTCATCCTGTTGCAGGCTGCAGATCGAGGCGTCGTCGAAACCTCACAGATTCTCACAGCAGCTTGACAAAGCGGTCACCACCAACTACAAGCCTGTAGCCAACCACGCCTATAACGTGAGTCCATCTTGTCCGACACTGCACAGAGTAAAAATGCTGTTTTGTCTTTTCAAGCTTGGCTTGAGGTTTCGATGTAGGTTCTTCGAAAGCTGCAGCCTTTGTAATGTTGCCATGTCAACATGTGTTGTGTTGACATCTGGGCCAACGTTGTTGTATTAGTTTTTTCTACACTCAGTGTCCAACCTGCTCATCTAGCATCTATTCTGGAGTCATAGATATGAGTAGGGAGATGGTCCCACTTTACTTTGCTGCAGTAACAGTCTTTAGTCTTCGAAAAAGGCTTTTTTAGATGTTGGAACATTGCTGTCAAATTTTGATTGCATTCATTGTTTAATTATTAGAGCTAGTGTTGCACTGATACCAATACCGTATTGGTATCGGCGCCGATACTGGCACTTACACACAGTATCGGTATCGGCAATAGAGAGCACCGATACCATGAAGCTTATTGACTAAATGGCTGCACATGTTTCTGCATTATGGAAATTTTAATTTTTTTATAGCTCTGAATATTTTTCTTGTGCAGTTACTCAACCAGTAAATGGTGTTTTTTCAAGGTTATTATATCTTATAACGTATAAAAAGTGGAACTCTATAAATATCAGGATTTATAGCCATATATTGAGGTCAAAGTTGGTATCGGTATCGGTACTCGGTATCGGCAGATACCTGAAAAGCTGGTATCGGTAAGGGAAAAGTGGTATCTGTACATCCCTAGTTAGAGCATTAGTGAGGTCAGAACACAGTTCCACTGCTCCAAGGTGTTATATCTGTGTAGTCGATGCTTGACATTGAGCTTAGTGACCTTAGGATAATCTGTGGTTGCTGCAAAACCTGTGTGTCCACATAAAGTGTAATAAAATTTTGATTTGGAGTGTGTGTTTGCTAACGCCATATAAAAGCTGTCTTTATTGTTGGATGCGCTGTAGCAGTTTCAGAGGGACACACTGACGACAGAATTCAGACCACCATGGAAACACTTATTATTGATTTGTTTCACCAAAGCAACGAAAGAGCTCTGTTCACATTACAAGCCTCAGTGAATGAATCAGATTCTTTGCTCAGAGTGGATCTTGAGGGTTCACATTTATAAATGTAAGGGACCTCCTGTATGTGTCTTTGATGTAAATGGTTCTGTCTCTGAAAGCTGCACATGTGCGCATTGATACGTTTACACACGTCGCCTCTCCTCCGCTGAGCCTCTCTGCCGTTCTTCTCCTCCGCTGAGCGTCACTGTTGTTCCTCTCCTCCGCTGAGCCTCTCTGCCGTTCTTCTCCTCCGCTGAGCGTCACTGTTGTTCCTCTCCTCCGCTGAGTGTCTCCACTGTTCCTCTCCTCTGCTGAGCGTCTCCACTGTTCCTCTCCTCTGCTGAGCATCACTGTCGTTCCTCTCCTCTGCTGAGCGTCTCCACTGTTCCTCTCCTCTGCTGAGCATCACTGTCGTTCCTCTCCTCTGCTGAGCGTCTCCACTGTTCCTCTCCTCTGCTGAGCGTCACTGTCGTTCTTCTCCTCTGCTGAGCATCACTGTCGTTCCTCTCCTCCGCTGAGCGTCTCCGCTGTTCGTTTCCTCTGCTGAGCATCACTGTCGTTCCTCTCCTCCGCTGAGCGTCTCCGCTGTTCGTTTCCTCTGCTGAGCATCACTGTCGTTCCTCTCCTCCGCTGTGAAAGTGACTCCAATCTGATTAGAGAAGATCAGACTTGACGCGTCCACACAGCCCTGAACAAAAAATCTGATCGATCACATTAAGGCAGATAATTGGATTTGAGTCACTACAGGCTGGTAATGTGAATGTAGCATTAAAGGTGTCTAAGTGTGAAGTTAAATTCTGATCGTGTGTTGGTTTTATTAGGTCATACACTTTACATATAAAAACGAATGCATGAGCACTGCTGAGAGATCACAGTATTAAAGGAGAAGTGTGGACTGTTTACTTTCACATCAGTGGGTGAATAAACGTGTTACGAGTGTCAATGTTTACCTCCATCCTCTGAAGCAGCAATAGACCAAGTAATGAAAGTGAAGGTCACTCGTTGTGAATTCAGCAGACAGTCCAGATCACTCCTGCAGGTATGTCACCTGGAATTACTGTTCACTCTCACTTACGCTGTCTCACCATCTCATGGTCTTTCCCTCAGCTGGACTATGAGAAGAAGAAGAAAGAAGAGGGAAAAAGGGCCCGAGCGGACAAGCAACAGGTGCTGGACATGCTCTTCTCTGCCTTTGAGAAGCACCAGTATTACAACATAAAAGACCTGGTGGACATCACCAAACAGCCTGTGGTGAGTGGTCTCTATCTCCTAATTCAAGCTTCAGTAAACAACTAGATGTTTAACCTACACTACTGTGCAAAGGTCTTTAGCTGATTGTTTAAAAGCCTGTATCTTAGCAATAAGTATATTTTCAGCAGTAAAAACACCAGATATCATTAGATCAGATGTTAATAATCATACATACAATACAAAATAACATGAATATCTTATTGTGAAAGAAGTAGATCATATCTTGACTCCAGTTTGAAGAACAAAGTGTAGTTCCAGATTTCTCCTGGACGCCCCAGACACTGTATGAATGTATTCAGTTCCTTCAGCAGTAATCTTGATTTAGCTTAATGAAGTAGTGAGCAGTCAAAGCAGGTATTAGATGAGAACCATATATAATACTGGGTTGCTTCCACAAGGAGAAGCTTGGAAAGGGTTAAATAAACACACTGACATATGAGAAACCACTACTTACTCTATTAATACTGTTTAATATTTAAATAATAGAATTTTGCTGAGTAAATAAAAGCTTCCTGTCTGGAAAGAATAGCTTTTAAATATAATACGTCCCCAAGTGTCTCAAACTGTTGCGTAGTAATGTATATTAAAAGTAATTTTAATGATGGTTTTTAGTAATATGAGGCCTGATTTGATCAAAAGTATTAATTATCTGTACAAAATGCATAAGAATACATACAAAACAGATTCTTACAGAAGACTGGAGGCCGTTATGTAGCTCAATGGACGTGTTGTTTTTTGGACATACCTTGAGTTCCCATAGTTCTTATTGACTTATTGGTCTCGCGATGTCAAGAGCATAGTTTCAGGGTTGGCTGGGGTGGTGTTGTTTGATATCTGCCCAAGAGGCAGTTTTCAGTTATTTATAATGTCTCATGTCTGTTTATTAGAAATAGAAAGGCCTTTCGTTCTTCTGTTATTTATACAGTATACCGTTAAAAGGGACATAGCATGCTGTTTGGAATTCTTTATTGTTTATAATATCCAATGTATTTAAGACACATAATATGCCATAGGCATGTACAATTTTCAGTTATGTTTGTTTAAGGGACATATTTTGGGGGGATTTTCAGTTACCTTATGTCAAAAATCTTAGTGAAAACATTGGAACATGTTACAAAATTTTTGTATCAAAGCAGTTTGTGGTGCTGTGGTCGTCTGGAGGCGTTAAAAAGTGGCTGCGACAAGGATTCCTGGAAACAACATCCGATCTGTGTACACAAATTTTATTAGGTGCTCAATATAATCCCCCCAAAAAATAAAAACATGTTTAAAAACCCACTAACGGCTTCTAGTAGACTAATGCAAGGATAAGCATAACGTTAATGGCCGCAACACAAACTTGGGCAAACTGGCTAGCTCTGGAGCTACATACGCCGTGAACATTGACCCAGCATGGCCTCCACTACTCCTTATAACCCGGATGCCCCCCCCCCCCCTGGAGCGTGACACCCTATGCAAACAAACAAAGGATTAGATGATGCAACTCAGGTGTGGAGTAGACCAGGTGATGTGTCTGGCTCCATGACATCATCACAATGTTGAATAACTAAATATGGAATGTTGGGTGGGAACTATGAGCTTAGTAGTAAGTAGTAAACTCAATCAATACTGATCAACAAATGTACTGGACCTTGAATTTTCCAAGGGGGGCAGGTCTTGAGATCTTGAGAAAACAACCCTCTTCCTCTTGCGATCACAAGAAAAGTACGTTTTAATCCCAAAAATACAGCATTTGTTGTCTTGACATTGCACGACGAAGAAGAAGTTGTGATCTCGAGAAAGCAGCTTCTATTATTGTGAGATCACAAGACAAGGAAGTCTTCATAACAGCCTGAATACTGGAACTACCTCATGCTCTCTCTGGACCGGAGACTCTGGTATGATGTTGGAGCTGTGTAGATAATTTGAGGGGTGCAGAGTGATGAACAGCTGTAGATGTTTTCAAAATAAATATTGAGCTCTGACGGATCCATTTAGAACATAATGGTACTGTGAGGTTATTTGACCAACTATCTGTTTGTCTGTCACCCACTTTTCCTGACTAGATCTATCTGAAGGAGATCCTGCGCGACATTGGCATCTACAACGTGAAGGGCACCCACAAGAACACATGGGAGCTGAAGCCTGAATACAGGCATTACCAGAATGAGGAGAAGAGCGACTGAGCTGGTTAATCATTATGTTGAGTGCTGATCTGTTTTGTTGCCTCCCATTCCTCTAAGTACTGTTAGAGGAACCTTACAGCGCTGCTTTAGGCCTCTAGACCCTTAGTGCATGGGCCGGGGGGTGGTACAGACACATACAGATAGTAGTTCCTACGTCCCATCGCCCCATACAGAAGGCCGTGAAGCTATTGTTTAGAGTTTCCTGGGTTGTGGATCTGTTTTAATGAAACTTATTTTCTGGATACTATTTTATAATTGTGGCTTTAGTTGTTTCTGAAGAACAAAACTGACCATCTGTATTATATTCCCTGCAAAGTTAAGGGTGAAATGGAGAACAGCCAGAGTCTCAAAGCTAAACCCATTTAATGTGTTTTTATTAGTGTTGATTTTAATTTCTTGGAAAGTTGTGTTTAAATAAAGGTTTTGTACAACAGCAGAGCAGCCTGTGTGATATAGTTAACATAAATGACTAGTATGTAAACCTCTAGCAGTAGGGTTTCATACTGCAACCTGCTGAACCCCATGTTTTCTGGTCTTGGACGTTCTATATAAGTCCTCAAACGTCTTATAACACAAAACTGTTCATCAGCACTGGTCAGCAGTGTCCAGCAATGAAGTACAGATACTTTGTTACCTTACTTAAGTAGAGATTTTGGCTATTTATACTTTACTGGAGTAATTATTTTTCAGATTACTTTTTACTTCTACTCCTTACATTTACACTCTATTATCAGTACTTTCTACTCCTTACATTTTAAACATAGTCTCGTTACTTCTATTTTATTCACAGCTTGTTTTCATTTATCTACATTTACATTCCAGTAAAGATTATTGATAAAATGTCTTTGAAGTTTAACTTTTTGCACCATTATAATACTTATAGACAACTAGTCATCATATCTTCTGCTCCATGGAACACATGTTAATGTTCAGTAGTACACAGATATGCTTCTTTAATATATTTACATTATACTAAAGTCATTATGTGTAGTCGTTATGGCTTTTAGAAGAATGTTTTTATTGGGGAGGTGGGCTAGCGCACTATAGACCCCTGTTGTGCGGCCTAAGCTTTTGTTCTTAATGCCGTTTTCCCCTTACATTACATTTACTTTCATACTTTAAGTAGTTATACTTTAAGTAGTAGTTCTGAAAGCAGTACTTTTACACTTTTACTGGAGTAAAAAGCTTGAGTTGATACTTCAACTTGTACAGAAGTATTTTTAAACCCTAGTATCTATACTTCTACCTGAGTAATGAATGTGAATACTTTTCACACCTCTGGCACTGGTGTTCTAGCCATGTGTTCTACCCATCAAGTGGTCCTACTCATGCTCATATCATATGTACAGTAAAGTAACTATGTGTTTTTAAAATGTGTTAAACATTTTATTGTTTTTTTTACTGTTAATACAGTACAGAATCAGCTTAATACCACTATCCTGCTTCCACACTTCTTCATACCCCATCACGATAGACTGAGTAGTTGTTACTCCCAGTTTACTATGAATTGGCAGTTTGCATTTCAAAGGTGCCGTTGTAAATATTTCTTACATACTGTACCCTGTCTACTAAAGTGACTCTCAGACACAGATGAGAGTCATATAGTTTATGGCTCAGCAGAACTTGTTTTACGGCTGTAACCTCTGAAGGATATCTGCCCCAAGTCCAGAAGACAACAACCTGGCCAGACAGGCCACGTGGGCCATATAAGACTGTGCAGTTAAATTCAGACCATTCTGAAATCTTATCTCAGACCTTCACACATCATGTCCACTGCGGTATCTTCAAGAATAAAGTTTATACTGTAAACAGGTCTCCCTCTTCAGATTGACAGCAATTAAAGAAGTTACAACAGTGCTATGCTGTCTAGATCTGGGCTTCAGCTTTGTTAAATTCAGACTTTTGTTAAATAGCCAGTGACCCACTGTTTGCACTAAACTAAATCTCTAAATCATGTGTACATAACATGAATGAAAATATTAGGACACCTACACACTACATCTACAGTAGCTATTTCTGAGATTCCATTCTAATTCCATGGGCATTCATACGGAGCTGCCTCCCTCTGTAGCTATAGCAGCCCCACTCTTCTGGGAAGTTTTTGAAAATTGCTGCCTGTTCATTCAGAGGAGCAGTGCTGAGGTCAGACACTGATGTGTCACAGTTGTCTATAGATTGTCTAGGAAAGACAAAATTACAAACTGTGGCATCCTATTACAGTACAACACTAATATAGTGAGCTCTTTAGGATGACTCTCTTTCACGAACTTTTGTAAAGGCAAACTGCATGGCTTGGTGCAAGTGCTTGATTTCACTCAGTTGTGGTAATAGAACTGAATGAGACAATCTCAACTATTAAGAGGTGTCCCAATACTTTTGTCCATATAGTAGTAGTCTTATAACTGTACTAAGTCAGATCCCCCACATGTATGGTGGGAGCAGCAGCAACTAGAAGTTCATGCCACTCAGTAGGTGGAAGAGCTACTCCACTGGGTTCTCTACCTTCTTATCCTGAGCAACTGAGCAGCCGATTGGTCACAGCACTAGTTCGTTCAGGTGTTCATGACATCTTGTATATTTCATATACATTTAGAAACATCTTTCTGGGAAGCCAAAAGGTAGATGAGGGCAAAACAACTGCACAAGGAGACTTGCAAGTGTGCTCATGAGTTTCTCTGTTGCAATAAACAAGTTCCTTCAAACACTTGGATAAGATTTCTTATAAACAACTGACACCAGTGGTTCACGCACAACAAGACCGTTTAGCCAGCAGCTTGACTTTATTTTATTTCACAAATAGTGCCAAGAAATCCTATACAATCCTGTGATTCGAGAAGGGACATGGGGAGAATAACTGTACAACCGCTGTCAGAGCTGACATGCACACAGCAAACCAATACTCAGGCAGTCAACTTCACTGATGTGAACTAATTTAAAAAAAAAAAAAAAAAAAAAAAAAAGTAAACCCTAGTGAGCTGCGTCTTTTCAGCGCAAGCTCTCAGCTCACTAAAAATACTGTTCTCCCCCGAAGAATGTTGAATCATAGCAGGGCCTCATGTCTTCTTGATGGGCCGACACTGAAATCAAAGCAGTGGCCTCAAAAGGTGGTGGTGGGGGGAGGAGGGGTTAAAAAGAGCTTCTGGTTCCAATTCTGATGAAGTTGGGAGGAATGAGTGATCCAATTGATCCGCAAGCCCTCACAGCCACCGGGCCGATGCGTGCCGCTGATGGGGGAGGCACTTTAGGACACGCGCAGGGGAATTTACTGCAGAGACAAGAACAATTTTGTTGAAGCAAGCAGTTGTGACACTCATGCCAAGCTAGATGTTTTCTTAGCACCCAGCACAATGGCTGACAATTAGACTCGACTAATGCTGCAGTGCACTGGAAGAGGCACTCGCACAAGTTCTACAAGTTCACACAAACTCAATCAGTTGGCTTCTGTAGTCGCACATTAAAGTCTCAAGGCTAATGCAGCTACAAAGTAAGGTTGGCTGTTGCCTGAAGCTTTTTTTGTATTAACCTTGCCAATCCAGCCAATAATTAAAGAATCCAGTAACCTCCAAATACACAGGGGACACACCCCACTTAATTCAGTTCACCTCTACACAATCAAGAACAAACATCCTACACTACCATCACCATGTTATGCTAGTGCATCTGAATATTAACATGGCCAATGCTGTCAGAAATGCATCAACTCCGTAGACATTTGATCTGCTACTGCACCTATATACAGTTAGAACGTGCAAGGAAGATCACTGCTGCATCCTAGTGCAAATTAAGAGGCCACTGATAATGGCAGAAGGACTATCAGAGGATGCCAGATGCGAGGCTTCCAGGAGTCCCACCCAAACAGCTGCAGGAAAAAGCTTATACAAGAAGCCAACTGCAGTAACAGACTAACAGTGGGAGAATTCATACACTTCCTTTATACAAGTCACCATCATGCTGCTGTGCTTTTAAAGCAAACTCCGCTCATTTAAAATGAGTGCTTCACAAAAGCCAAAGGTCACTCTGACTTCCAACCAAGCATCAAAACACAAAGCTGGAATTCATAGGCTTAATCAGAAGCACACACAGGCCACTTCAACTTACGCATTTCTCAATCTCAAGACCGTCTTTGAAGAAGAGCATGTAAGGCGTCACTCCGTCCTCGCGGAAGTCAAGCAAGCCGATGGTGCCGTCTGGGTTCATGGATTCTCCTGTGAAAAACTACAGAGAAGGAAGTGGAGAGCATGAATTTTTGATTTTTTTTATAATGAATGCACAGTGAAACCCAGGCCGCAACACTCATCGGCCCATCAGAAAGCGTACTCAGCTAAAAACGCAATTTGGTTTCATTGGTCATGACCTCCAAAGGTGTCCTAAGATTGTCATCATTGTACACTCATGAGAGCCCTTCTATTCCATGGTCAATACTAAAAATCTGAATGTACCTGAAAGTTCTTGATGTTGCCTAGGATTTTCTTGACCTCCGCTGGGGCGTTGCTCATGAAGGTATCTACCCGATCAGGACTTGTTTCCTGCAGTTTGGCCTTCACTCTGTAATACAACCGCAATATACATTTACCCAAATTAAATACACAATAACAGCATTTCATTCCCTAGAATGCACAGGAAGTCTAGAAAATCATCAATGTGCACAAGGGTGTTCTGTAGTCCCCAATTCAATCTCACAAGTCACTGACAGGACATGAAGAAAGCGCAGGGACATTTTTCTTTAGCATCATTATTTTAAAACCCAGGTGACCATACAAGACATGACACTGGGCTGTCAAAAGATGCAAAAGACAGTTTCTAAAAGCAGAAACGCACCTATATAGGACACAAGCTACCACTTAACTATAAATTCACTTATTTGAATTACGCACTCTTTTTAATGAACAGGCATCTGAAAAGTGTTTTAAGTACTGACAAAAGCTATGATATGCTCAGAAAAGCATACTGCATCCGTCAATTTATCAGAACAGTGATAAATACCGTCACATTCCTCAGCTCTAGTTTGATGAGGATATTTCTTGTGCATCTCTAACAAAATAAGCCCTCAGGCTATAGGGTTTAAACACTTCAGCCACTACAAGAAAAAAAAATTGTTAGCCCTTTAAACTCAAAGTTCACTACGAGCCATATGCAAGGCAACAGTAAGCAATGTCATCAATAAAAGCTGAGGCCCAATGTAAACAACCACACAAACATCCATTATAACTGCCACACATGCCAGCATATGCTCAGAGCATTTTTTAAAATGATTAATAAAATAGTGGCAAGAAACATTTCATATTCCACTCTTATGTCTTTGTAATCACAGAATACTTATGAGCAATACATATAGAATAATTTTTATTTATAACTAACTAACCAATCGTGTCCCTGTTTTCGGAGAAGTCAAATGTACCAGTTTTAAACATGGGAAGGAAAAACTCAAGGTTTTACAAATGCGTCTCCCTGAATTTTAACAGTTGAGAATTCACAATTTTTTGCACACTTACGCCTTCATGTAGTCCTTGATGTAGGCTGTGTAGGACTTCTTGTCGTAGCTGGTCTCCTGGAGTTTGTGGTTGAGGATAATGTCCACGCCACTGACTGTCGCAGTATCACAGCCCTCATCCACGACCTCTGCCGACGCATTACCACCAATGAGCGCATCATCGATTTCTCCCTCTGTTCTGCTGATCATCTACAAAACACAAAAGGTGGTGAGTGATGAGACATAGGGGTCTACATTTAAAGAAGTCCCGCTTGTAATATGAATGTTTATTTGGTAGCGTCACTGAATTTCACAGAATTACAGAAACTAAATATTTCAAAGGCAACCTTGTTTTGCTGTACTGTTCCATCAAAATATAATTCTTCTAGGGAGGCTGTACCCCTAATGATTTGATTGCATTCAGCCACAAGCTTTTGTGAGGTTGCGGCTTTATGGGATTAAAGTAGCAGAATTCACTGATTAGGCTGAAACGTGTGTGTGTGTGTGTGTGTGTGTATATATATATATTTTATATTTATATTTTGATGGAACGGTACAGCAAAACAAGGTTGCCTTTGAAATACAAGTTGTGCTTCACACGAGCACACATTACCGAGCAAGCCAGTCAATTTTAATTTAAAGGGTTAACATCATATTCCCTGAATTCTTGGGGAAACGGTGTTAGGCAAACATTGCTAAACACTTAAAACCATAACATTTACTACCTAGTCATTACTGTCTACGTATGCAAACTATGCTGCAACCACAGCCCGGTTTAAATCGGTTTGTGACGTCATGGGAATCTACCATATCCACCTACTCAGCCTGCAGCAGTGAAGCCTCACCCATGCATACAGAAGTTCTGAGGAGGCTCCAATGACTTTTTAAAATGATGTAAAATACATAATAGCCAGCTAGAACCAAGATTATTTACATATCGGTCTTAAAAGCAGAGCAACAAGAATGGCCTGTTATATTCCAAAGAACAAAGATTTTTAGCCAGCTATCCAGAGTTTTCTTCATTAGGCTGGCACTGCAGCAACACTACTTTAAAAAGTACAACAGGCTTTTTTTTTTTAATCAAAGTGCCATAGATTTCTGATATTAGCATCATACCTCCTCCACAAATTGCAAACCTTGGACACCAATCAAATTTCGACCAATCGACTAAGGCCACTTACCGACGGCCAGGCCAAATCCATTTTTTTGGCATATCCAGCCTGATTTTTAATAGTCTGGATATTTTAAAAAGGTTTTTCGTGTCACTTGCAACACTTTAAACGACAGCATCTTATCCAGAGTGAGAAACCAAAAGTGCTGGGATTTGCTACATGACTCCTGCATCATTACCACAGCAACCCATGCAGGTAGGTTGGTGATGTCTGGAAGAGACATCTTAAAAGGATCTACAATTAGATTTGCCTGCAGCCTCAACGTATATTGACGCACCTGCTGTCTTAAATTCTTCACGTTTGCACTGCTCCAAGACAATTCAATTTTTTTTCCTTCTTCAGTGCAACAGATTTCTCTTGGACTAACCTTATAGTTGTGAAATATGTTAAGATATTTTTATTGGGATAGATTGTCCTGTCACAACAGAGCAGCTGCATGCTTCAATATAAGAGACCAAAATCAGTGCAGTTTCACTGGATCTACTACACAGTATGTATAAAATCCTGGTTGCAAGTCAAGGGGTTCGTTATTTATATATATATATTTTTAAGTATTATTAACTAGTTCACCCAATACAATCTGATCAGATGTCTTGAATTATCACAATATTACATTTTCACCCACTTCTACAAGTAGAGCAAACTTTGGACCCCAAAACAATTGTGGCCAATCAACTTCGTTTCACGTAAATAGGTGGGCTGTGAGTTTAGCATTTTAAATGTGTGAATCCACCTTTTAATAGCAGTGATTTTAGAAGAAACGTTGGATGACCACGCATACACAAAGTTTTGTACACGTATATGTATGTGGACAAAGAGCCTCAACCCGGGTGCGTTATGATGGGGTGGGGGGGAAGGGCGGATGCCACAAACTACGTTAGTCATGCTATTGCGCAACGTTTCACGAAGAACAAGTGAGTCACTGATTTCTAAAACCTGAGGAGTTGGTGAGTAAGCAGATCGATACAAAGGTACAAGACGAAACAGAGAGCAATGAAGGCCGAGCTCTTACCTTCCCCTCAACTTCGATCATCATTCCGTTCTCCGACTCCTTGATTTTGTAGATGTCCGAGAACATCTCGTCTCCTGTAGGACACAAAAGAGGAATGACTTTTCGATCTCTGTGCTATTACCTGGACTGTTAGCTAGAACATAATCCTGGAGGCGCAATGACTGAATGCGGCACCGCGTTAAAGGACCAGCTGAGCTGTTAAATATAACTGAGGCCTGACAAACTAACCAGCATATGTAGCCAGCGCTACCTTAACCGGAGGCTTACAGCCGCTAATAAATATATAAATATACACCAGAAGCCATTCAGAGCCTAGTAAACGCCATTCACCTTCCTTTCTTTCAAGTCATTCATTAAAAGGTGTACACAGTTCGTTACACAAGCGAGCATATAAAGCTAGCGGTAACTTTCGCGTAGCTAAGAAACGCCGGTGGAAAAGCTCGGCTAGCGAACCGGCATTCTGGCATAAACCGCTCATTCTGGCTTACAGTTTAACCCTAGCGCTAAAACTCCTCTCCCCCTGTACTAATAACAAGTTAAACACACAATACAAGCTACCACAAGCAGAATATAAGCGAGAACACAACTCCCGCTAACTTATATTAGCCGCGCGGCTAGCGTTAGCATAGCGCCAAAACTTAGGCCTCAGCCCGGCGGCGCGACAAACACACAAATAAACACACTAAAACGAGCCTGACAGTAAAAAATAGCCCCGTGTGTTCATTAAGTAAAAGCAGTAGAGCACATATTTGCGGGTTCTCACCGGTGATGATGTCCTTGTAGATGATCATTTTGCTGGATGGAGTTGAGGTGTTCGAGCAGACAGTGCGCTGCGGCGGCGGACTCAGCTGGAAAGGCCGAGCTACAGATTTCAGCTCTGGATACCGTCTGAACAGACGACGTCAGCGCGCTCGCGCCTGTCTGGAGAGCGAGCGACCTCGTGCGGCTGCGCCCCGACCAGCAGCCTTTATGTGCGTTTCAGTCACTGAGGTCGATACAATACTCACATCGATAAACTGATAAACACACTAATACTACCATAGATTACATTTATATTACTATAAACTGTCCTCTGGTGAGTATGTGACTTCTGTCTGGGTGAAAAATGTACACGTGTAGATTAACCCTTTAACGCCACGTGATGGATGGATGGATGGATGGATGGATGGATGGATGCTTTATTGATCCCAGAGGAGAATCAGAATCAGAAATACTGGTTATGTAGAAGAATAAACACTCTAATAATAATTTACAATAAAAAAAAATGTGTGTATGTATGTATCTATATGTATATATGTATATGTGTGTAGGTATGTATGTATATGTACATGTATATATGCATATGTGTGCATATATATATATATATATATATATATATATATATATATATATATATATATATATATATATATATATATATATATATATATTTCTCTTTTCTTTTTTTTTCTCTTTTCTTTCATTTGTTTGTTTATTTAGTTGTTTGTTTATTTATTCATATTATTATTATTATTATTATTATTATTATTATTATTTACTTATTTTATTTTCTTCTTATTTTTAATATTTTTTTTTCTTTCTTCTTTCTTTTTCTCTCTCTCCTCTTTTTCCTCTCCTTTATTGCCTGTCAGGCCTGGCTGAATAAATAAATAAATAAAATAAAAATACAAACATTAACAAGACTAGGCTATAGAAACCTATAGAGCTGTTCTTGTAAAAGCAAATATGTTTGGTACATCAGTGCATTCGGATCACCATTCCGATTGCGAAAATTGCCAGACATGACAGGGTAAAAAAAAAAGAAAAAAAAAGAAAATTGCAATATGTACACATATATAAAGTCTTATAATATAATAGAAGAATAAAATATAAAGTGACTGTGGCACATACATAAAGTCTTATAATATAATAGAAGAATAAAATATAAAGTGACTGTGGCACATATATAAAGTCTTATAATATAATAGAAGAATAAAATATAAAGTGATTGTGGCACATATATAAAGTCTTATAATATAATAGAAGAATAAAATATAAAGTGACTGTGGCTATAATAATAAGTACAGATATACTGTATACAGCAGTAAGAGTTTAGATGTAAGAAGTTATTGCACATTTGAGTTGTTGTACATAATTCAATTATTGTTCTGTTGTTATTACTGTACATGTCAAAGGGGTCGTACGTTAAGAGAGGAGTTATAAAGTCTGATGGTAGGAATGACCTCCTGTGGTGTCTGTAGTGCATGTTGACTGAATGAGTCTTGCACTGAATGTGCTCCTGTGTCTCATCACTGTGTGATAAAGAGGGTGGGAGCCATTATCCATGATGGCTTGCAGCTTAGACAGCATCCCCCTCTCAGACAGTGCCGTCAGCGAGTCCAGCTCCACTCCCACAATTCAATGCATCCAGTTATTCCAGCTATTCCACAAGTGCACAAGGTAAGACAAGACAGGACAGTTACAACAAAACAAAATAAAGATAGAATATAAAATAAACAGAATATACACATAGAAAAAGTCTCACCGTGTGTATGTGAGAGTGATGGCAGTAGTGCAGTTAGCTAGTGTAAACAGTGTAAAAGACTTCAGTAGTGCAAATACACAGTTATGCAGTCTGCAGTGCAAATATGCAATAAAAAGCAGCACCACTGTTTACATGATGTATAATTTGTATACAGCCTACAGAGACTGTAGGAGATACAGAATGTGTTAAACACTGTTAAACAGTATGGAAAATTGTAATTTCTAAGTAAGAAACGACTCGAGTAAACATTTAAAATAGTCTCAGAGTATAAAGGGTTAAAACACTGTCCTGAATAAAAAAAAATCTGCCAGCAGAAACTGCAAATTTTAGAGGTATTAAATATGATACAAAACAAAACTCATATATGCAGTGTTATGTATTATTATTATTATTATTATCATTAAAGCCAATTATTATTTATTTGTCTATTTATTAATTTACTGAAAGTCTAATAAGCATTTTCAAAAAAACTGGTTCAGGCTTTAATGGGTTAATACACCCATTTACAGACTTTGGTCCTAGATTTAAACAAGCTGCTTTACATGTTTTGATGAGCTCATTAACAATAATTTGATGAGCTCTGCTCTGATTGGCTGATTTGCTCTGATTTGCTCTAGCTATCCTAAATACAGCCAGGACTATTTATTGCTGCTAGCCCTTGTACCAGCATCCAAAATACAACATTTACTGGTTTTACTGGTAACCAACCATGGTGGTCTATGCTTGTATTCTGATTATGTAACCACTTGTTTGATGTTATGACACTCATGGAAAAAAACTCTCTTATTGCTGGTCAGCTCCCAACATTCACCTTAAACATCTTTTTACAAATGACACATCACTACACTGTACAGCAGTGGCTCACACTGAATTCCAGTGATTTTTAAATCTCCTGGAGATGCAAATATAGAGTCGTGGAGAATGGATGATGTGTAATGATTCACTGTGGAGAAACCACTACCTGTACACTGGTGGTGAAGGGAACCAGGGATCACAATGTCTACAGTCCACAAATTAGCATTTTGTTCAGTCCATAATTACCAGCGAACCTACATGTGTGTTCTTATTTATTTCAGATGTATGTGTTTTAATGGTGGAATGGGGGTAAATCTAGAAAGATATGTGTCATTTATGGTGTCCTTACTGCACAATTTTAGTAAAATAGTGAGTCAGACATTATACTGTAAAAAATATCACTGTAAATTAACAGTAAAATACTATCAGCAGAGACAGCAGTATTTTACTGTTATTTTACACTGCATCTACTGTAATTTAATTAAACAGTATTGTACTATAAATTAAATTACAGTACATGACAGTAAAATAACTGCGTATTTATGGTACTAACCAACTAGCTGTTCAAGCTACAGATTCTTTACTAAATGTAGTCACTTAATGAAACAGACCTAACAAAGATCATCTCAAATCTTAAAAGTTTAATACTTATACTGACAAAACCATATCACTGCAAACTTTAGGAGACGTGACGTTAACAGCTGCCTTTTCCTTTAGTTTCACGAGGACCGCCGCAGCTGCAGTCCAGCTGTAAATGCACCAGCTCGCGTCTCCTCGTCTAAGAACCGATTTAGATCATCTTTCTTTATTTTACCAATGAACACAATACACACAATACACAATCCCACACTGACTGAATGAGCTGAAGAGTCTTAACTCAGCTGAGCCAGATAGGCTGGACCCGCCCACTGCATATATTCTATCACTTAAATGAGTAGAAGCAGTTTAAACAGTTTAATAAAAAAGGGTTATCATTAAAAAAAAACATTAGTCTGCAATCACCAGTACAATTTTGATGGATAGTTACTGGACTGTAATGGGATGATGGTGCAGCTTTCAAAAGGTTGACAGAAAATACTGTATTATGCTGATAAATTACAGTTATTTGCTGTCATTGGGCAACTGATTGCAATACTGTTAATTTAAATATACTGTGTGATTATTTGACAGTATTTTACAATTATTATAAAAAACAGATACTGTTGTATATCCACAGTAAATTTACAGCAATTCATTACAGTGTAGGCAGCATCCCCAAAACCCCCAGAATAGAAACTATCCAGGAGAGGACAAGAGTTCTTGACTTTCAATGTAAGTTAATGTAAAGAGATTTTATTCCAAGTGATTCCATTCATCATGAAACCTTCACAGAATATAAAGAGCAGCTGTCGTGTTCAAATGATATAGAAAAATGAAAATCATCAAGAAATGGACGTAGACGTTTTATAAACGTTTCATAGACAGCCACAGTATTTAAAACCATATACCATTAAACTCTTCAGAGTTCCCCTCTTCACCACCACAATCCACTGTGGAAGTGTTCCTAGAATGGAGCGTTCACATCTAACCACTCTAAATGGCTTTGTTTGCATCCCAACTATTTAATTATGCAGAGGTTTTGAAGAATCAGTGCACTTCCCCATTTTCCTCATTTGTTCTGCTCCCAAAACACCAGATCCAACTACTCAGCTCATTAAAGGGGAATTCCACCAAACTCTGAAAAGTTCAGTCCCTGATACATACAGTTAGTACAGTGGTTTGATGTGAAATAGTTATTTTGCCGAGAAGTTCACTGAATCTGATTGGTGGTGATGGGAACCAGGGGTCCTGATGTCTAGAAGACAAATATAGTCATTTCATTTACTATCCAAAACCACCACTGAGCCTACACATGCCCAAATTAAATATAACATAATAATGATTAAATAGTGATTCATCTGAAAAAGAAATGTTTTCTCTGAGGTCTATTTTTACAACGTCCTGCGTGTTAAACCGATTACAATTCAAGCCAAAACCTTTTTAGAAAACCATTATAAACAATCACACAGCAGGCAGCGTATTCATAAACATATGTAATAACTCTGTGCGAGGGAGCTTTTAGAAATGGATGTCTGGTTCCATTCATCACCACTGGCAGGTTTCCATAGTACCAAACCACTCTGAGTGACTTTATTTACATACTAACAGTTTGATTAGATTTAATTTGTGGTGCAATTGCCCTTTAACAAGCTCCTGCAGTGGGTGTGTTGGAAAAAGGTGCAGCTCAGGGGGCTTCTTCTCCAGGACCAGAGAGAAAGTCTGTAAGCTTCTTTACAGAGTACAGGTGGGCGGATTGATCCAAAAATTGATATTATCAATATCAACATTAGTATTGGTATTGGATAGATACCAGTGTTACTCTCCTTTCAGGTCTTGCAGGCATGTAAGTGATTTTGACTTGCTTGTTTTGTGAAAATAACAACAATACAAACAATTGTATTATACTCGTAATAATAATAATAATAATAATAATAATAATAATTAATACGATTTATTTTATTATTTTTTTCATTATAAGATATGGCTATTATTATTAACAATATAAAAACAGTTGGTGTTATTATAATAAATAGTTTATATCTGCTACATGTAGATATGGTATAAACAGACTTTATTTTATTTAATCTAGATGATTCCCCTTCGGTATCGATATCGGTATCAGTATCAGTATCGGTGATACTGGCCCTGTGTTTACTTGGTATCGGATCGATAATAAATTTAGAGTTATCGCACACCTCCACTGCAGAGCACCAGCATTTCTACTTTGTTGACATGTGAGCCAGTGAGTTCTGCAGAATTTTAAAAAACCCGGGGGTTTCCCTTCCAGCGCTGCGGTACCAGCGGAGGCTGAGGTTTCTCTCCAGACTGTAGGAGACCCCGCGAGCGGTCCAGCGAAGACGAGCTGCACCATTAGATGTCGCCGCGTACTGCCCACCAGGGTCTGGCAGCAGCGGGAAACAGCGAGCTCTGACTGAAAGCAGTCTTTAGTAGGTTCGTCACGACTGGCTGGCCCAGATTTACCTCCTTCCAGTGGGAGGGTGTTTGTTCCTCTCCGAGCTCAACGCTGAGCTCCAGCTTCACTCCAGCTTCACTCCAGCTGAGATGAGGACCTGCTCCCACCGCTGCACTGAAAGGTGAGTCCGGCGAAGCTACGACCACCTAAAACTTACTAGGTGACTTTAAACTTTTCTGTTTGTTAGTATATGCTGGTTTAATCTGGGCTTTAAAATGGAAAGCTGACTTTTTTCACTGTCCAGTTAACCATACAGCTCTCTTTCAGATATATTCAGAACAAAGTTACTGTTATTATGATTTTATATTGACTATAATCTTAAATTTAATAGATTTAAAACAACCAAGACTAAAATAAACTAAAGTTAATAGAATACTTTGATAAAAATATATGTTAATTGTTCCACATATATCACAGTATCATATTTGTAGCTTCATTAGCATTAATAAAGCTAGCAAGTTAGCATTAATCAATAATTCAATAATTCAGAGCTGCTCTGCTCTTTGTAAAATAAGGTTCTTTAGTAAAGAATGGTTCTTTCACGTTTTCCTAGAATGGAGCGTTTAAATGGCTTTCTTTGCATATAAACCATTTAATTATACAAAAGTTTTGAAGAATCAGTGCACTTCCCCATTTCTCTCATTTGTTTTGCTCCTAAAACACCTGATCCAACTAATCAGCTCATTAAAGGGGAATTCCACCAAACTCTGAATAGTTCAGTCCCTGACACATACAGTCAATACAGTGGTTTGATGTGAAATAGTTATTTTGTAGAGAAGTTCACTGAATCTGATGGTGGTGATGGGAACCAAAGGTCCTGATGTCTACAACACAAACATAGTCATTTCATTTACTATCCAAAACCACCACTGAGCCTACACATGCCCTAATTAAATATAACATAATGATTAAATAGTGATTCATCTGTAAAAGAAAAGCTTTCAATGGGGTCTATTTACAACATCCTGCGTGTATCCCTCCGCCATTAATAGATTCAATTAAACTGGTCATTAAATTTAATCTAAAAGCTAATCACAAAAATGGTTCTCTATAGCACTAAAAAGGGTTCTGCTAGAGTTACAATGTCAAGCTCGTAACAGTAGCAGAATTCTTTTTTGATGCTGTGTAGAGAACCAGTTCTCATAAGGTTCATCATGAGGTTCAGTCAGTCCATCATGAAATGATCACACTGCTGTGTCAAAAATCGATAATAATGGAGACACATGTTTTTTTGGACAGCGACAATATAAACCACATTTTCCACCAATCTGACAAATCATTTCACCATTTAAGCACGCAGATGGTTATTTGGGTGTTCATGGTTTTATAGACATACTTAAAAATGATGGTTCTCTAAAGTTTCCTTAGTAAACAAAATGCAAATATAGAACCAGCTACAGCACATTCTAAATCGAACTGAAGAACTGCCTTCATGATGCAAAGAACTCTTTAATCGTGCAGAAGGTTTTTAGGACCTTTTTATAGGACCATTTCGGCCAGCACATCCACCAGTATAGATCTTTCTCATAGGGTTAAACAAACAATAAATGTGGGCATGTGTAGGCTGTGTAATGTAGACTGTGTAATGTAGACTGTGTAATGTAGATTGTGCAATGTAAGCTTCTTAATGTAGGTTATGTAATATAGGCAGTGTAATATGGACTGTGTGATGCACCCTGTGTAATGCTGGTTGTATATTGTAGGCTGTGTAATGAGGGCTGTGCAGTGTAGGCTGTGTATTATAGACTGTATAAAGCAGGCTGTGTAATGTAGACTGTGTAATGTAGGCTGTGTATTATAGACTGTATAATCTAGGCTGTGTAATGAGGGCTGTGCAATGTAGGTTGTGTAATGTAGACTGTATAGAGTAGGCTGTGTAATGTAGACTGTATAATGTAGGCTGTGTTATGAGGGCTGTGCAATGTAGGCTGTGTAATGTAGACTGTATAAAGTAGACTGTGTAATGTAGACTTTGTAATGAAGGCTGTGTTATGAGGGCTGTGTAATGTAGACTGTGTAATGTAGACTGTATAACGTAGGCTGTGTAATGCAGGCTCTGTAATGTAGGCTGTGTAATGTAAACTGTGTAATGTAGGCTGTGTAATGTAGACTGTATAAAGAATGCTGTGTAATGTGGACTGTGTAATGCAGGCTGTGCAATCTAGATTGTGTAATGTAGGCTGTGTAATGTAGGCTGTGTAATGCAGGCTGTGTAATTTAGGCTGTGTAATATAGACTGTGTAATGTAGACTGTATAAAGTAGGCTGTGTAATGTAGGCTGTGTAATGCAGGCTGTGTAATTTAGACTGTGTAATGTAGATTGTGTAATGTAGAGTGTAATGTAGACTGTGTAATGTAGGCTGTGTAATGTAGGCTGTGTATTGCAGGCTGTGTAATTTAGGCTGTGTAATGTAGACTGTGTAATGTAGATTGTGTAATGTAGACTATGTAATGTAGACTGTAAAAAGTAGGCTGTGTAATGTAGGCTGTGTAATGCAGGCTGTGCAATGTAGGCTGTGTAATGTAGGCTGTGTAATGTAAACTGTGTAATGTAGGCTGTGTAATGTAGACTGTATAAAGAATGCTGTGTAATGTGGACTGCGTAATGCAGGCTGTGCAATCTAGATTGTGTAATGTAGGCTGTGTAATGTAGGCTGTGTAATGCAGGCTGTGTAATTTAGGCTGTGTAATATAGACTGTGTAATGTAGACTGTATAAAGTAGGCTGTGTAATGTAGGCTGTGTAATGTAGGCTGTGTAATGTAGCTTGTGTAATGTAGAGTGTAATGTAGACTGTGTAATGTAGGCTGTGTAATGTAGGCTGTGTATTGCAGGCTGTGTAATTTAGGCTGTGTAATGTAGACTGTGTAATGTAGATTGTGTAATGTAGACTATGTAATGTAGACTGTAAAAAGTAGGCTGTGTAATGTAGGCTGTGTAATGCAGGCTGTGCAATGTAGGCTGTGTAATGCAGGCTGTGTAATGTAGACTGTGTAATGTAGACTGTGTAATGTAGATTGTGTAATGTAGATTGTGTAATGTAGACAGTGTAATGTAGGCTGTGTAATGTAGGCTGTGTATTGCAGGCTGTGTAATTTAGGCTGTGTAATGTAGACTGTGTAATGTAGATTGTGTAATGTAGACTGTGTAATGTAGACTGTAAAAAGTAGGCTGTGTAATGTAGGCTGTGTAATGCAGGCTGTGCAATGTAGGATGTGTAATTTAGGCTGTGTAATCTAGATTGTGTAATGTAGGCTGTGTAATGAGGGTTGTGTATTATAGACTGTATAAAGTAGGCTGTGTATTATAGACTGTATAAAGTATGCTGTGTAATGTAGACTGTGTAATTTAGGCTGTGTATTATAGACTGTATAAAGTATGCTGTGTAATGTAGGCTGTGTAATTTAGGCTGTGTATTATAGACTGTATAAAGTATGCTGTGTAATGTAGGCTGTGTAATTTAGGCTGTGTTATCTAGATTGTGTAATGTAGGCTGTGTAATGAGGGTTGTGTAATGTAGGCTGTGTATTATAGACTGTATAAAGTAGGCTGTGTAATGTAGACTGTGTAATGTAGGCTGTGTATTATAGACTGTATAAAGTAGACGGTGTAATGTAGGCTGTGTATTATAGACTGTATAAAGCAGGCTGTGTAATGTAGACTGTGTAATGTAGGCTGTGTATTATAGACTGTATAAAGTAGACTGTGTAATGTAGGCTGTGTATTATAGACTGTATAAAGTAGGCTGTGTAATGTAGACTGTGTAATGTAGGCTGTGTATTATAGACTGTATAAAGTAGACGGTGTAATGTAGGCTGTGTATTATAGACTGTATAAAGTAGACTGTGTAATGTAGGCTGTGTATTATAGACTGTATAAAGTAGGCTGTGTAATGTAGACTGTGTAATGTAGGCTGTGTATTATAGACTGTATAAAGTAGACTGTGTAATGTAGGCTGTGTATTATAGACTGTATAAAGTAGGCTGTGTAATGTAGACTGTGTAATGTAGGCTGTGTATTATAGACTGTATAAAGTAGACGGTGTAATGTAGGCTGTGTATTATAGACTGTATAAAGCAGGCTGTGTAATGTAGACTGTGTAATGTAGGCTGTGTATTATAGACTGTATAAAGTAGGCTGTGTAATGTAGGCCGTGTATTATAGACTGTATAAAGTAGACGGTGTAATGTAGGCTGTGTAATGTAGGCAGTGTAATGTAGGCTGTGTATTATAGACTGTATAAAGTAGGCTGTGTAATGTAGACTGTGTAATGTAGGCTGTGTATTATAGACTGTATAAAGTAGACGGTGTAATGTAGGCTGTGTAATGTAGGCTGTGTATTATAGACTGTATAAAGTAGACGGTGTAATGTAGGCTGTGTAATGTAGGCTGTGTATTATAGACTGTATAAAGTAGGCTGTGTAATGTAGACTGTGTAATGTAGGCTGTGTATTATAGACTGTATAAAGTATAAAGCTCAAGGCACTCTGTATTCAAAACTTTAGCCCAGTATTTTTCCAGTCGTCATCCTGTTCCAGTAAGCAAAGCGGTGGTCAGGAGGGTCTCTTATCTGTGACCCAAAAGTAGGCTAGTCCTAATTTTAGGTACACAGAAAAACACATTGATGTCTTGCATTTTTTTAAACCAGACACTATTTGTTTGCTTGTGATCTGGCGCTTCTGAGGTCTTAGCGGTTTACTCTGGCTGTGGCAGACAGAACTAAAGCCAGATGTTTAATTTCCCATTGGGCAGGAGCTGGTGAAACCAGGCAGTTAAAATGCCCCAACAAGCCCTTTCAGAGTCCTTTATTTGAGGTCTGTGAAGGGTGTGTGGCTGACCTGTGGCATTTTCACAGAGAGCCCTCAAAGTCTGCCTGCAGCAGCCCACTAGGAGTGGATTTCCTGGCAGTGTTGGATGTTGAGGTTAAACTCGTGTGGTTTTAATAGCTACTGTTACACAGAGCCGCTTTATTTACGCCCAAGCAGAAGCAGAGCTCTCTCAGTAAATAGCTCTGATTCCCAAACATGTGGCACTAATGGTGATGGTGTTAACTCATAAATAAACTAAAAGAAACAAGAATGATAGTAATAGTAATAATATATTTTTCAGCTGTTTTAGTATTTGCACTTAAAAAAACACTTGTTAGACTTTAGTCAGGCTTTCCTAAGTGGGCAGTTCTTCATCCCTGAGTCGTGTTAGACTTTATGGTGAACTGTTTAACTCCTGGGCTGCTAGTCTAGACATCAAAGCAGTAGATGCACATGTTTTCCAGATGATGCTAACAGAAGCAGAAAGGTAAGGTGCCGCTGCAGGGTGCAGGTGGTTTGTGGTGACTAGGTGTTGTTTGCTGAGACTACACTTGGCAAAAACCCCATAGACAAAGCTGATTACTGGAACAAACATCCAAAAGAGTCACTATGATCTCCAGAAATGTCCAGCACGCTTTCAGACAGAAGATCAGCAGCTTCATTTTAGTGTTTCATTAAAACTTGATACGGTCCTGAAAGTCCTTAACAACACATTGAGCTGTTACTGGCACCTGAAAAAGAATCACACTGTATAATAGAATGTAATATGACTTAGCAGAAATGATAGCCTTTAACAAACATTACCAGTCAAAAGTTTGGATACACCCAACTGGGAAAAAAATATATAATTTTTTTTTTAATGTCTTGAAAGATGTTTAAAAAGTCAAAGGTGGTGCTTAAATATTTTACTCTATTTTACACCAAATAAAAAAGTAAAACTGCATCAGAGCAGGCTCATTTCGAAAAGACACTATAAACATTATTTAAACCACAACCAGATGTTTTATTTTGATTTAGAAATAATTTCATAAGTGGTATTTTATAGTGTTTATGTCTTCACAGTTGTTTACTAATGTCATTACTGATACAATAGCAAAAATAAGAAAAACCTTGATAGGTGTGTCCTGACTTTTGACTGATACTGTACAAGAATCACACCTAATATTTAAAATATGGGCTGTTATTACATTTCTTAAAGAAGAATTGGTCACATTCAGACCATATTCAACTTGTATTTATTGGTAAAAATTTTAGCATACATGCTCATTAATGTTTATTATTTTGTATTCATATTCACATTTCCACCAAGTCTAGATCTAATCATTGAAGTCTGGATTCAAGTTTGCATTAATAAAGCAAATTGATTCTTTCACAAATGATAAAAATCTAATCTTGTAATACTTCAAGATGTTTGCAGTTTGCAGATTTTATAGTACTGTGACGTAATGTTAAGTACCGATACTCCATGATGACTGAATGAGTCTTTGAAATCTAGTATAGCTTGTATTGACTGGACAGCTTTGTTTTAGTTTGGGCCCATGTTGTAGCAGACTAGGTCTGTTTATTGACCAGAAGCTGGCGATACAATACGTGTTATGATGCAGGGTTTACGGTTGGATACATTGCGATATATTGATTTTAAATATGAGGAAAACTATCACAGTATAAAGACACACCAGCATATGTGCTTAGGTTGTTAGCATTGCACCCTTGTGCTACTTATTTACATTGGAGGGAAAGAGTCCTATGGTGAAGAACACTGCCACCTAGAGATCAGAGATTAAAATTCAACACAAAATAAACTGCCAAAAAAATCTTCAACTGTGAACTAGTGATTAAATATCAATGGTTCTGAGAAAATTACAAAACTTGCCCACTTACATGAACACATGTCCCATCTAGTCAACCTATCACAGTTTAGCCCTACTAAATTTATTGATGATGCTATAAGGAATGCACAGCTTTTTAAATGTGCTGCAATACAAGACAGCCAATCAGAACAGAGATAATTTACATATATCAGTCTTAAAGGCGGCAGCGCTGTGGTGTAGTGGTTAGTATGGTGGTGTAGTGGTTAGTATGGTGGTGTAGTGGTTAGTATGGTGGTGTAGTGGTTAGTATGGTGGTGTAGTGGTTAGTGTGGTGGTGTAGTGGTTAGTACGGTGGTGTAGTGGTTAGTACGGTGGTGTAGTGGTTAGTACGGTGGTGTAGTGGTTAGTACAGTGGTGTAGTGGTTAGTATGGTGGTGTAGTGGTTAGTATGCTGGTGTAGTGGTTAGTATGGTGGTGTAGTGGTTAGTATGGTGGTGTAGTGGTTAGTACGGTGGTGTAGTGGTTAGTAAGGTGGTGTAGTGGTTAGTACGGTGGTGTAGAGGTTAGTACGGTGGTGTAGTGGTTAGTACGGTGGTATAGTGGTTAGTACGGTGGTGTAGTGGTTAGTGTGGTGGTGTAGTGGTTAGTATGGTGGTGTAGTGGTTAGTATAGTGGTGTAGTGGTTAGTACGGTGGTGTAGTGGCTAGTATGGTGGTGTAGTGGTTAGTACGGTGGTGTAGTGGTTAGTATGGTGGTGTAGTGGTTAGTATAGTGGTGTAGTGGTTAGTATGGTAGTGTAGTGGTTAGTATGGTGGTGTAGTGGTTAGTATGGTGGTGTAGTGGTTAGTACGGTGGTGTAGTGGTTAGTATGGTAGTGTAGTGGTTAGTATGCTGGTGTAGTGGTCAGCACTGTCTCCTCACAGTAAGATGATCTGGGTTGGATTCCTGGTCTGGGTGGTTCTGTGTGGAGTGTGTATGTTCTCTCCGTGTTTGAGTGGGTTCCTCCAGGTTCTCCGGTTTTCCCCACAGTTCAAACACATGCATGTTAGGTTGATCACTCACTCTAAATTGCCTGTAGGTGTGAGTGCGTGAGTGAGTGTTGGCCATGCGATGGACTGGCGAACTGTCCATGGTGTACCCCGCCTTCGCATAATGATGCTGGGATTGGCTCCAGCCCCCCCTTGACCTCGACAAGTGGGATTAAGTGGCACATAATGGATGGAGTCTTAAAGGCACAGAAACTAAAACAGCCTGTTTAAATTACATTACATTAAAATACATTACATTAAAATAAAGGTTAACCAGACAAGAGTGGATTTCAAGAAACAGTGCAGCTAGTTTAAATCTTACTGCTTGCTGTTGTAATAATCACTGTGTTTGGTATTTGTGGGTGGGCTCAGGGTCTCCGTAGAGGATGGCACCACACCCTGATTATCAATAAGGTCCTATCACATCTGAAAAGTAAGATATTGATAAGCTCGTTCACTTTTTATTCTGGATTGTTTTGCTTTGTTTCCCTGCTTGATAACCTGCTTGATGATTGTGGTGGTGGGTCTCACTGAAAGCTGCCCATGTTCTTGTTTTATGGATCTGTTTACTGAAGTACTTTTATGTCACGTTATCATATTTATTTCTTAAGAGTCCAGAGTTATTACTGTTGTTGTGCTGTACTATTAAGAAGGGTTCCTCCTGTGTCCAAAAGTTTGTAGACACTTGCTCATTCAGTATGTAATGTGAATTAAAGGTGTTAATAGGGAATTTGTACCAACGTTGTTGCGGTAACAGCCTCTTTACAAAAGATGTTAGAGTATTGCTGTAAGAATTTGATTGCATTTAGCCACAAGAGCATTAGTGAGCTCAGGTAGGTATGTCGAATGATAAGTTCTGGACCTGAAAGTTCTTGTTCCACTGCTTTGTAGCCCTCTTGATAACAGGTCACACAACATCAGCGTTAACATGACATTTACTCTGCATAGTACAGATTCTGATGTTCCATGTTTGCTCCTACAGTTTGCTGGCTGTCCGTAAGCGATGGCTGTTGACTAAGATGAGTGTGGAGGAAGTAAACTGACGCTGCCTGGTAACTCTAACAGTAGAAGTCTTGGTTTGGGTGTACAGTAAGTGCCGTTCTTACTTGATCTATGTAATGTCTGTGATGTCTAAGTCTGTGTCTACTCAGTTTCCTCATATGTGTTTATTTTGCTCTCTCAGGTATACTAATGCCTTTCATGCCCATCGACTGAGTCAACACCTGTAGTAATCTATAGTAATTACACTTCTCATGCCCACTGGTTGAGTCAAAACCTCTAGAAAGCCACAGTGATTACAAATTTGAAGAAAAAAGTCCTGCATGTCTGCACTTGTATCATCTAATGTGATGTTGTCCTTGTAGGGCTCTTTCTGTTAGCAGCACTAGTAGTAAGTTTTCCAGCTGAGTCCCTGATCCTCTTAGCTTTAGCAGGAAAATGAAGAAACATCTACTGAAGATAATGTAATCATATGCAGATGTATAGTTTATATTGTCTTATATCTTCTTATATATTTTACAGAACAGTTTTAATCCACACACACACACACACACACATAGATCATATATATATATATATATATATATATATATATATATATATATATATATATATATATATATATATATATATATATATATATATACTACCGCTCAAAAGTTTGAGATCACAGTGAAATGTTCTTGTTTTTAATGGAGTATCTTCTTCCTTAACACAACAATGGACTGACGGGTCTCTAAAGAAAGTTGTTTCTTTCTGGTCATTGTGAGTCGGTCAGCAAGCCATTAACTGCTGATCTTCAGATACTAAACTAACCTAGAATGTTGTTCCCTTTTATACTCACTTATTAGTAGAATGTTTTTCAGCTGTGCATCACAATTGATCAAGAGTGTCTTAACAACCAATTAGCCCAGTAACATCCTTAACTTGGATTGGTGGCCGTACCAGGAGATTTAGACAGAGGACTGAGAATTACTGATAATAGAACTATATGCAAAATAAGCCTCTATACAAAAATAGACTTTAATACAAACATTATTATTCTTTAAAAATCATCTGATACACTTACATTAATTGTGAAATGGACAATATTGTTTGTGAATTGCATAAAAATTGCATGATATATATATATATATAATGTTAATGCTTCTAAACTATAACCTGTTTTTTGTAGGTTAAGATGTGTAGGTATGTTTCACCTGTATACCTGTGGCTTGCTCTGCTGGTACTGCTCCCTCCACTGCAAGGTACAGTCTTTAGTCTTATTCAGACCACTGCACATTAAATCTTTACTTTTTTTTTTTTTGCTGAAATGCCAAGTATTTTAACTATTGCCCCCACAAGGTGATTACCGTATTACCACAAGGTGATTACCGTATTAGACAGCCTTATTCTTCAGTAACTGCTGTAAATGTTTTGCTGAATGATATAAGATAAAAGGGTTTTAGCTACAAGTAGTGAAGCAGTTGGTTTAGCTACATGTTCCAGTAGCATGGTGGTAGCTTTTCAGTAGTGAAGCTCTTCCATAGATAGAGTAGGAAGGGGTGACATTTACAGATGCATTAACTTTTAACTTCCCATAATACATCAGAATCGGAATCGGAATCTGACTTTATTGGCCAAGTATGCTCACACCTACAAGGAATTAGTATTTGGTTACAGTAGCTCACGGTGCACGAGAAGTAACAAACACACTCAACCTAGTCGTACGGGAGGATGGGTTTGTTTGGCACAGTGTTAATGGAACATTCTTACAAATACGTAACATTTCACTTAATCAGCAGCCACACACGAACACGGCAGGCATGAAAATACAAATGTAAGCATGTTTGGTGGGCTTTCTAATAGGATAAAAATATTTTTAATGCTCGTATGCCTCCTTTGCTTATTATGACAGAAAAACAAAAGTAAACAAAACTCGTCATTTCCCGCATGTCTATCTTGTTTCTAATGAAATCAAGTCACATTTATGTCCTCAGAGGTCATAAATCTAAAGCAGCATTATTAATCTAAGGTCAACATTAGTCAGGAAAGCACAAAGTTCAATAAGGATTGTCTGAAATTTAGTACATCAGTCTTTTAGCTAAGATCTTCAGCTTTCATTTGCTGACGGATGGACTATCCAGTGATATACACGGCAGAGAATGAAAACAGTGCAAACAGACTGGGCTCTTCTCTACATGTGTGCTATAGTTAGTCATTTTGGAAAGTCTGCATCGTTTAGTGGTTTCTCTAAACATAACTGAGCTGTTTATGTGTAGAGCAACAAGTGGCCTAGTAGCTGGGTTTTTAAGCTGGGCCAACACTGAAAATAATATATAATATTCGCCCACCGCCCACTTCAGAGGTATACCTCCTTGTATCTACACTCAGTGTCTATTTTATCCGCTCCATTAACCATATAGAAGTGCTTAGTAGTTCTACAATTACAAAGTATATTTAATCTGTTTCTCTGTATACTTTGTTATCCTCCTTACACCTGTTCTTTAGTGGTCAGGCCCCCCACAGCACCACCACAGAGCAGGTATTATGTGGATGGTTAAGTTGCAAAAGGAAGCTGGCTAGCTATTCACAAGAAAGTCGTTCACTATAAATGGATATGCAGTTTGGAATTCAAACCTGACACAGTATGACCAGTGTGGGGTGTCTTTCTGAGATATATATGAAACTATTTTTAAATTAAATTATCAAGTATTTTGAAGTATATTAATATAATACACATATTAGCCATAACATTAGCCTTGTATTTACACACATTGTCCATTGAATCAGCTCCGTTTACAATACAGGAGCACCTTGTAGTTCTCCATTTACAGACTGTAGTCCATCTGTTTCTCTGTATACTCTGTATATTGGTGATATATGTATTGGCATGGGTGATTTAGAAATTTTACCTAGTCATCATGATTTGGCTGTCTAAGTAGATCAATTGGTAGTTCATCGGTTTATTTGTGTCGTAATCTGATTGTCTGATTCCTCTCGATTGACATGCTCCAGCTAAGGTCTCCGCTCCGGCCCAGCTGCAGGTGACGTTGGGGCTCCCCTTCATACTAGGATGTAACGTAACTATAGAAGTCGGGGAAGTCCTCAAACAGGTCCGCTGGCTCAACGTCCAGAATAAGACTATCCTTCATTACCAGCCCCAGAAGCCTGGCAGCCTCACCAGACATGACGGAGTGGATCTGGTAACCCAACAAGCGCACACCAGCGCCATCGCCATCACGAAGGCCGTGCCAGGGGACGAGGGATGCTACAAATGTGTGTTTGACATCTACCCCTCTGGGCAGCAGCAGGGGAAGACCTGTCTCTTCGTGATAGGTAAAGAGATGCTCGTCTTTGTTCTCTGTATAGTGCGGGTAGGGTATATGTTCACGGTTAAAACAGCCAATAAGAACAAGAAAATTACGCAAAAGCAGCAGCTGATTGTATTAGAACTTTGTCTGGTCTTCAGTTTTTTTAGATAAATGTTTAAACACCTGCAAAGTTTATTCTTAGAAGTTATGTTTTCTGCTTATCACCATTCAAGTAATCCCAAACACACTCAGTGGTGTTGAGGCCTGGGCTCTGGGGTGGTCAGTCCATTGTTCTGAGAGCACCAGCAGTTCTAGTGTTTGATTTGCGAATGTTCTGTTTTGTCTTTTTCTTTTCTCAGTAAGGGTTTCTAGATAGCTACACATTTTTAGACCCTTGGTGTTGGATTGTTTTCTCACAGTAAAAGGATGGACAGAAACACCTGTAGATTCGTTCAGATCTGAAGAAAGAACAGAGCTTTCTCTATGGAGTTAAATCAGTGTCACCAGAACTTGAACCTGAAATTATGTTTTTAAAAAAAAGGTGTGTGAAATCTGGTGTTATTGAAAATCTGACTTTTTTTCAGGTTGTGAAAATTCAGGTTGCGAAATTCAGGTTGTGAAAATTCAGGTTGTGAAATTCAGGTTGCGAAATTCAGGTTGTGAAATTCAGGTTGTGAAATTCAGGTTGTGAAAATTCAGGTTATGAAAATTCAGGTTATGAAAATTCAGGTTATGAAAATTCAGGTTGTGAAATTCAGGTTGTGAAATTCAGGTTGTGAAATTCCGGTTGTGAAATTCCGGTTGTGAAATTCAGGTTGTGAAATTCAGGTTGTAAAAATTCCGGTTGTGAAATTCAGGTTGTGAAATTCAGGTTGTAAAAATTCCGGTTGTGAAATTCAGGTTGTGAAATTCAGGTTGTGGAAATTCAGGTTGTGAAATTCAGGTTGTGAAAATTCAGGTTGTGGAAATTCAGGTTGTGAAAAATCTGTCACATGTGATGTCACATCTTCTCCTTTAGCTCTGCCTCGTTCTAACTCACCTGTCTACTGAGCAGACCACACCCCCTCGCCCACCTGCTAATCAAGGACAAGAATATAACATTGACAAACACATGGCCTTGCGAGGTCTTAACGAAATGCGGACACTGCTGTGTTTCTGTTTGCCACTCAAGCTCTATTTTCTGTATTTGCCAGCTTCTGATTGCGCTAACTGCTCTGTGTAGCATATTCTGTTCTTGCGTTATGCAGTCAAATTTTCAATAACACCAAATTTTACACACCTTTTTTTTTCAAAAACATGATTTCAGGTTCAATTTCTGGTGACAATGATTTAACTCCATATTTCTCCTCTCTCTCAAAAATTACATTTTAAAGTCCTATTTATTGCAAAGTTTTGATGGACTACTAGGTCTTGCCAACTTGTTAGGAGTTCCAATTTCTCTCAATACTTGAATCATTTTTTAAACTATTGGAAACCTTCATTATGCTTATTGTATATGTTCTGTATGACCTTCTCAGAAACATCTCTTGAGAAATAAGAAACTCAGAATTAATGGCTGTTATGACTGGAAACCAAATAAACGAGAGTTGGTTTTTGGCTGTATTTTTTGGGGACACCTCCTTTAAAAACAGTGAAAGTAACTGGAACTGGAAATTAGAGACACATATTTCAGACATTTATTCACAGGTTTCTACCACTGCCTGAAGCTTCTGTTATAAAAGAGCTCTAGTCAGCAGAACTTTGGTTCTTTTCCAAGCGTGTGGGGGGATAAGCACTGAATTTGCTGCTCATGGTGATCAACAATATGCTACAGATGAAGCTCATAGAGCTTTAGTTAGCAATGCTGGAAAATGATGGAAAATGATGGAAAATTCCTTAAAATGAGCTGGTTGTACCGTATGACGCCTGAGGGACCGACTGAATTCGGAGGAAATAGAGTTTTTTTTTCATTTGTACGTTTGCCACTGGTGGTTTTGGCCGAATTTCAGTGCTTAGTGAAAAGCCGTCACAAGAGATTTAATTGTCCCAGTGTTGTGGCCTGTGAGGGCAGGACAGGAAGTGGGCAAGCTTTGGTGTCCTTTATTCAGGTTGTGCCGATGATTCTAGTTTCCTTTCCTATCATCTTGAATTTCCTGTTTAACCCATAACACAGTATCATGGCTACTGCAGTCCACGTGAGACAACCTTAGGAAACATCACATCAGCTTGATAAAGCTCATTCTTTTGATTATGTGAAAACGTGTTCCACAATTAGAACCGATTAACTGAGTAATTAATAATACAAACATCAAATAACAGAGCAAAGTTTACCATTACAACTAGAGATGGACCGATCAGGGTTTTTGGGGCTGATCACCTTTCAGCGTGATTGGCCGATAACTGATACCGATCGAGGACAGGGCAATATGCCACGGCAGTCTACATGCAATTATTAGCCCAAGCAAGTCATGAAACATGGAGAAATATATAGCGATACATAGCCGATCAATCCTTACACCTCTAATTACAACCATTACACTGAAAAGTAGCAGGACCTTTTTTGTTTACAGTGTTGTAACTTCTTTTCTTGCCATCAAATGAAGAGGGAGACCAGTTCAGAGGATATGCCAGAGCCTATTCTTGAAGATACCGCTGTAATTTGACTGGCCACTGCACTCTATGCAAGTCCAGCTGACTACAGATCCTGTCTGTAAGCCAGCTTATTATCTCCTGGGCTTGGGGCAGATGTCCTTGGAAGGTTCCTTCCATAAACCAACAGGTTCTGCTGATCCATAAACTGTACGATGGTCATCTGTATAGACAAGCTTTTTAGCTACTAGGCATGGTCTGTTAGAACAACAATAGTAACATAGTGAGAAAGATGGGTTCTTGTGTTCTTCTTCTTGATACAGAGCCTCATTGCATAAACTTATTTAATTCCATCCGAGTCCTCTAACTTCAGTTGCTGAGATTATGTTTGATGTGAAGTGGTTGATTGTAGAAACATTTATCAACCCAGGTTTCTTTCCAGTGGCAGTGGTAGGAACCAGAGGCTGTGATGTTTACGATGCACGTGAGCCATTTTATTTACTATCCCAAAAAAACCCAAACAAACAAACAGTGAACCTACACGTGTGTTCTTGGGTTTTGAAATGTAATAATCATAATAGTAAACCAGCAGTAGTCTTTTCTCTGGGGACCATATTGCCTGCATATTCCATTCCCTATGATTGTTTATAGGTCATAACATAGTATCCTAATGACTGTAAAACACTGACTTATCATGCAGTGTATTCATAATAATTTCATGTAATGCGTATCTGTGAGGGGGCTTCTAGCGACATTAAGCTTTGCTGACGCCTGGTTTCCATTACCACCACTGTGAAGAATTCTGACTTTGTATGTCAGAATTTTTTTTCTGTTATTGAACATTTCACACCAAACCACTGAGAATGTCTTTGTTATTATCAGAACAGTTGAATTATACAGCAAAATAGAAACATCTGGTGAATTGCCATCAGGAATGGAAGGGTTGTTGTTAATGTCTTAGAGATAATATAAAGGATGTGTGTTCTTCTATACTGTATAAATGATCAAATCATGCATTTCAGTCCATAAAGTTCCGATATGATTCTGAGAAACCAGCTCACATTAACCCATAGAAGTCCCTGTTATTGGGGGTGATAACAAAAGCAAGGCATAATGAGTAACTAATAACTATTAGTTATGACTCAGAAACTCATGAAATGTGTAGATTCTGCGTTTCCATACCCCATTTTTTAAGAATATATTTTATTTAATTGAATATATATATATATATATATATATATATTTTTTTTTTTTTTTTTTTTTTTTTTTACTTATTTTTTGACTGAAAGGAATGTAAATGTCTTGTCACTACAGAGTGCCAACTGGATGTAAATGTAATTCGTTGTGTAATTAAGAATGCCACTAATGATGTGGTTGTAGCTGAAAGTGTTAACCTGCTTCTAAGCCTGCAGACCTGGCCTGACCGATTCTATGACCAGTTGTGTTCTCCTTGTTTCCTCTCAGCGAAAGTGGAATCGGTGGGCAACAAAACGGCGGTCCGGGGAAAACCTACCACGCTCTCGTGCATGTACGCTCTGAAGGAAAAAGTGCAGCAGGTCCTGTGGAGGAAAACGGCCGAGCAGGGTGACACTTCCACTGTGGCCTCCTACACCAAGCAGGGCAGCCTTACAGTGGAGACGCCGTTCCAGGAGCGGGTGAAGCTGAGCCGCTCACTGGGGCACAGCCAGCTGACCATAAACCCGGTCAACACTGAGGACGAGGGGTGTTACACCTGCGACTTCCACACCTACCCGCTGGGCTCGAGGAGCGTGACAGCATGTCTGGCTGTATATGGTACGTCCAGAGGATGAGGATGATGATAATTTGTGATGAAGATGCGGCATCACAGTTTAGAAAAGCACATATTTGACATGTGTGATAAGTTCTAAAGCAGATTAGCGAAATTCAGCCTCTCTGCTTTAGTTTACACTGAACTTTAAAGCCATAGTTTGGTCCCAAATGTAGTGAATCAGTTACAACATGTTCAGTTTGCTTCTTCAGTTCTAGGCTAAAGCTATGAGGTAAAGCAATGTAGCTAACAAATAACAGAAGCTAACAACAGCCAACACACTTGTTTTAAATAGACTTGATTAAAAATTCAGTCTTCCAGGTGGCTGCTTCGGACCATCATTGTAAACAGCAGTATCTGATACAGTGCCCGAAGCCCCATAAGCAAGTCTGTTTAAGGTGGCTTAACAACATGAGCACAGTTTAAAGACCCAGAGACCCAAATTTGTCTTAAGTTAAAATTTGTTCTTGCAGACAAACAGTAAACATATCCTGAATACATTGAATACATTTCCATTGACCTTTGAATGACCAATATATTTCACCATATTTCCCTCCTCTACATGTAAAATGGGCAGTCCTAATCTTGGGTAATGCTTCTGTAAGCATTTCCTAACCAATCATGAGGCCCCACCCACACAAAACTCTTAGAGAAACTAAAGAGCTCCACCTAACCCAGTATAACCAAACTTTAGCAAGTTAGACCTGCCTAGACCCATTCAGTCCCTTATCTATATGCCAACGCCGTTCGCTCGCCCATTCATTTGTTCATTCGTCCAACCATCGTCCATCTTCATGTCTGTTCATCTGTTTATTTGTTTGTTGCAACATCCATCTGTCCATTTGTTCACATATGTTAACTTCACATTAAAGCCAGACAGTGTTTTTAGTTCTGAATGTTGGACAGAGAGCTGTCAATCAAGCTGATTATTAGCCACGCCCACACAGTTCTCAGATCTGATTGGTGGTTATTAGTGGTTTTAACATATTTATGATATTTTGATATTTTTCATTCATGCTTTGCTGGATGTTTAATATAACATCTAAGTTTAGTAACGTACAAACATTTGTAATAGTCTTGAATTTAGTAGGGTGTGGGCTAGAGCAGAGGGGGGGGGCTAGTATTATTGCAGGTTTTCGTTCCAATAAAGCTGGGGATCAGTTGTTAGAAGACTGATTTAACTAGTAGAATCAGGAGTGCTCATACTTGTTTGGAATAAGCCTGGAGGCATGCCCGGGGCACAGAGGCTTCCAGCCCTGGCATCAGGAGGTCATTTAATGGGCCCACCAACAAATTATCCTGGACCACTAAACCCTTTGTGCTTTGTACATGCTTTTCCAGCTTTTACTGTTGGCTGTGCACGCCCAGTATAAACAGGGATGTGTCGAGTGTTTGAATGCCTCACTCTGTATAGCCTTTGACTTACATTATAGGGATGCACTGTATCTGAGGGAGGATAAATCAGCAGATATGCTAAATGCTTCGTGACTCACATGTTTATTCTCTCCTGGTTATGTAGACAGATCTAATGTCTTTTCCTTGGTGTTTCTTGTGGCTCATGGAAACACTACACCGTCATATACATGCACTGCTGTGCTGGAAAACCATCACCATGGAATTTAGTGAAAACATGACCGCAGTGCTTGTTTATTTATTTTTTTCTGCAACCGTGTAGCCGAGTTTAGCATCAGCTAGGTCAGAGGAGACTCATGACACTTTTTTGGCTGCCTCATATGAAACGAAGAGGCTGTTTTCTCAAAAAGTGGTGTGTGTGTGTGTGTGCGCGTACGTGTGTGTGTGTGTATGTAAGCAGCGAGAAAATGAATCTGCACACACAAGCACTCGCTTGCCGTCTTTACTGCCCCACTCAGGAAAAGGAAGACTTTATATAAACAAACCATCATTTCAGGAAAGTAAAAAGAAATAAAGCTTGGGGGTGAACTACTGGTCATAAATCTTTTTTACATGCTCCAATGGGCTTGGCTAGTCCCCTCTTTCTCTTTAAAAAAAAAGAAAAAAAGGTCCACAGGCGCACTTCCTCATGACATGGGATAACACAGTAGAGCTTCAGTCAATGGTTCCCAGGATGCGGTGGCCATTTCTCAGTCCCTGTGCTGGCATGCTAGCAGTGCGCTTGGCCAGTTCTCAGTCACTGGTTCAAAGTACACTCAATGCATGCAAATGCTGAGGAGCTGCCAGAAAGAGGAGGAGGGGGGCTGGAAAGAAGCCAGGGCTGAAAGTCTTGCTGAAAAAGTACGAATAGGCTTAGAGTTGCACCAGCATGCCATCACAATCACACCAATACTGAGCATCTCTACTGGGCTGATGCCAGCAGAATGTGCTGTATCAAATAGAGAAGAAGTTTGAACACTCTGAAGCCTGACACACTGACTGTATGCAACTCAGCCAAGCAAAGTAGGTCTTGTAATAACAACAGTAGCCACATGTAGCTTAATATTATCATTAGTATTTATTTGTCTTTATAGTGGTTTTATTTTAACAAGTTGCTGTGTATCATGTGGTGACATTAGTTATGTATAACTCATGTTGCTGGCCTTGTACATAGTAAAGAAAATCACAAAATTAGAATACATGACTGGCTACTAGTAGTTAGGGGTGTAGATATATTTAGATTTCTGTATAGCAAGTTCTGTATAACTTTTGTGGTACATTTATCTATATCTATAACTGTGTTGTGTTTAAATCCCTGACCACTAGGTAGAAGTGTTGTAATCTATCTTTAGCCATTACACTCTTTCAACATAAACAGTCTAATCAAGCCAGCGGACATATATATATATATATGCTTGCTATCTGGGATGTTGTGTGGTAGGTCAACAGTGATTTGTTGTGGTATTACAGTAGGTTAATGACTATAATTTTTATAGTAGGTATTTTAATATTTTGGTAGTAATTAACAGTATATACCTCATTGAATATCGGTGGAAATTATAGTTTTTACATTTTAAGTGAAATGCTTAAATAAAAACTGCTCAAAAACGATGTTGAGCTGCTAGAGAGCAATGAGGAGTGAAAGGCAATGAGAACCCTCTGCTGTGAAATAGATCAAAACATTAGTAATAGAAATACTATCTTATATAAATGTTGTCTTGCTTGCTCATCTAGATAGCCCTAGTTTGATATTTCCATCATACAAATATATTCTATTGGTTTTATTGAAGAAAACAAATGTGTTGTTTAACCTAGGGAGATCCTGGTATCAGCTGATATATCTAGAGCAGGGGTTCCCAACCTTTTGCAACCCAAGGCCCACTTAACCCACCCCAAAACTTTCTACGGCCCACCAGAATATTTTTTAATGCCGTTCAAAACCAAATACAGTGCAACCATCCATGCAACCTGTAAAGCTGACTGCATAATCACACAACAAAAGAAACTTTTACAGCACTTTTTGTCTCTCACCTAACGAGATGGATGATGATGTTTGCCAGCTACCAAGTGGTGGATGTCAGGTTGAAGTGCAGAAAGTTTAAAACGGAGGTCTGGCTCAACATTAAGCCTATTCCAGTATTTGGTCTAGCCTTTCCAGACTTTGCTATAAGCTGCGCAACACGGTAGGAAGTCTCAACAGCTTTAGCATTATCGGTTCCAGAGCCAATTCAAGGGTCTTTGTCCTGCTTTGGTATTCTTTAAGTTTGTTCTCCAAAAATTCCACAGGTTTAGATGCATACTCTCCGAATGTCGACGTAACTTGGCTTCAACGCTTCATTTGCCAAGACCTCCGAACACACAGCGCAGAGTGGTAGCGGCTAGTTTTCTGTTCCTGTGTTTGTGAAGCCTAGTTCTAGATACTCACTGCTGTATTTTCTTCTTTTCCATTTATGCTTGCTTTTCTCGGTTCTCTCAGTAAGAGATACAGCGGCTGCTTCACTTGTAGATGGTCCAGCTTCAGGGTCTTTTGTTGTCAAAGACCCTGTTGTTAACCATTTATTCATGATGTGTACACAAGACAACAGCTTCACTCAGACTGAAGTAGCTAACTAACTAGCTAGTTAATTCACTAGCTAGCGCTGTGTTTCATGTGACTACGCCAAACCAATCAACAAACTCAAACTAAACATGTTTTGTTTCACAAATAAATGAACTAAATATGCTGAACTATCTATTTATTGGAGAAAAAATATTTAGCAAAAAAAAAAAAAGATTTTTGGCCTTTGGCCTAAGGCCCTCGTGGGTCTGCGGCCCACAGGTTGAAAGCCACTGATCTAGAGAGTTTCAGTATCGCTACTGGGAGCTTAAACTAGTAGAAGTTTTTGGTGTCTTTCTGTCTTCAGTGTAATTTATTTAGGGGCTTAATTTTTTTTTTTATCTTTACCTGCTCCATCTCTTGCTGAAAGTATTAAACAGTAGATCCTGTCATCAGTCTGAGCGCTAGCGCGTATCCTAAGCTGACATGACTCACAGTGCTAGGCTGTCACTGTGAGGCCAGTTTAAGGGGGTTGCTTTGGACCGAGGCCTATTGCTATGACTGAGGCACTCTCATCCGGGAAACAGAGGACCACTGTGCCTCTCTCCTCTCTTAATGTTCTCCAAACAGCCTGGCTTTTGTCACCAAGGGATTATCACAAACCCAAACACTGGATGGAAACACTTTTCACAGCCTTTGTTTTTCTCTTTTCGTGCACCGTACGTCACTGTGTCTGTTATTCACCGAGGCTATAACAGACGTGACCCATGTCTAAAGGGTCTCTCATCATTGCACAAACGTGTCCTCAGTTGTCTGGGTTAAGAGAGAGTAGATGATGCCACTTTTTATGACGACAAAGTCCAACCGAACATGCAAACAGAAGCCTTACACTAATAAAAATAGCGATTTCTTAAAACGTTATAGTACTCATGCTTTACATTTATCTTATTTATTTTATTTTATTTTACTGTTGTTACTTTTATTATTAATTATTTTTGAACCTGATATATGCAGTTCTGTTCTGACTTTTTCTGCTCTGTATTTTGCCTCATTCAGTCTATTCATGCTATTTTCCCCATGACAACACCACTTTGTGTTAGAACTTCCGCTGCTCTTATCATTCTGTGGAGGGGAAACCAGCATCAGAGCATCCTTATTCAGAGAAATGTCTCGGTTATGAAGCTCCGAGGAAGCAGACGAGTCAGGTGCTGGTGAGGCTATCAGTTCAGTAACTATTTTATGATCGGTGTCCACCGCAGAGTGGCTCGGGCAGCTGGCTTGACTTGTGTTTACAACGTTTTTATGTAGGAGTACACGGCCGACCTTCTCACTGAGCAGGTACTGAGACGCTTTAGCTACTTTTATAGTTTTTTCATTGCTGAACCGTCTACACCTTCCGAGAGTACAGAGTAATTAAACATGTCTCCATAAGTAACCTAAGACCACCTTTTCATATAATCCACCTACTGTGTTGTTAACCTCGGATGAGACAGTGTTGTTCCATTCAAACTTCTTATTGCCTCTCTGGTGTTCTCCAATGTAACTGTATTCATTTTGGTTAGCTGACCGGACGTTCTAACACAAAGGCGACATATGATGAATAACTTCAGTGTAAATGGCCGGAGCTGAACCACATTGAAAAATTTTGATCTGTTTTTCAATTAAAGGGAACCTATTATGCTAATTTCCATTGATCATTGTTTATGTTTGTGGTCTACTAGAACAGACTACAATACACATTATTATTCTCAAACTGTACATCTGTATTCACTCTCTGTTTGAAACACTCTGTTGGAGCTACCGTGTTAGAGCTACCGATTTGGTCAGCTTGCCCACTCTATTTTGACTGGTCGACCGCCAGAGCGGCATCCTGCTAAAAGTTCCATCCCCACACAATGGTGTTGGTTCTGCTGTTATCAGTGTGAGTCAGAGTCTGATCCTGAAACAAGTTGATAGATCCACCTTTGCAAGCTAGACTGGAACAGGATGTGCTAGGATGTGTCAGGCTTGCTGGTATGCGGGCAATAAGGATTGCGCTGCGAGATGATGTCACCTTGTAACAGAGAAAAACGTTGGAATTCCAAGGAGGTGTTTTAAGGCAGCTGAGAAAAGAGATAAGTGGTTTCTGTGGGAGTACTCTGGCGTGTACGTTCGGCTGTAATAACTTTGCTTAATCCTTCAAACAACTGAACAAGTTTTAGAAAAAATGACACAGAGAAAGCTATGACAGGTCCACCCCATAATGGACTGGCGGCCTGTTCAGCCGTCTGTCCAGTGAACACTAGGATAGGCTTCAGCACCCTCCTGCAACGCAGAAAGATGGACAACGTCATGTTAAATAACTGAAAAATAACAAATACGGAGATGTGAAGTTTAGACAGCAGTGATATGTAATACAGGAAATGAGAGCACTATAGACATTAAAGGAATAACTGTACAGTGACATGTTTGATTAAGCATGCTAATGATGTAGTGACTGCATTTAATGCTCAGCCTAAATGTAGAACATTGAATACATATCATGACCTATACAGTGCTGTTGTTGGACAAGCCACTGGTGCACCAGTATAGTAGTTGGCAGCGATAAGGTTGTTACTTTGCTATCGTTGTGACTTTCAGACCCCCACCCTCTTTTAACCAGGGCATTTCTGTTGTTCTCACAGTCCTGCCCAAACCTGAGGTGAGCTCTGTCATCCCTGAGCCCGGCGTAGTCCAGGCCAACTGCACAGCCGTGTCCCATCCTCCCGCGGAGCTCGTCTGGAACGTAGAGGATCATAACCGAACGCTGGGTCCCTCAGAAACTACCCTTTACCAGCAAGGGGATGGCACCACATTGGTGGTCAGCACCATCACGCTGCAGGCTGAACTGCTGGATGAAAAACAAGTGACGTGTACGGCCCTGCACCAAGGCCTGGAAACGAACGTCTCTGTTCATCTGAACAAGAGTGAGTGATATCTTTATAGTTGCTTATTTTATAGGAATTTCAAATATGCATTGTTATTTGAGTGCTGTCTCAGCATTGCAGATAAATGAAATAGAAAAAAGATCAAAGAGCAGTGTTCGTGACACGCCTGATTAGAATATGCTTGCATGCTAGCACTGTTGTGTATGTGGACCGTCTCAGTTTCTCTATTGTGTGAGCTTTGTTTACACAGCCAGGTCACGTTTGGCATGCTGGCCTCTTTTGTCTGGGGCTTGTTTTGTCTGCTTTGCCCACTAAGCTGTGGTTTGTGCATGTTTTTTGTGTTGCAGCTGGCAATACCCACGTCGTCCTCCTCTCCGTGGGCTGCGTGGTGCTCGTACTGCTCATATGCCTGTGCGTCTGTCTGAAGAAGTGCTAGCGACACTCCCTGAGACGGTCAGTAGAGCATTTACTCACATACACATTTCCAAAACGGTGGTCACCAACTTTCCTCATGGAGGTCTGCCTTCACGCAGGTTTCACCTCCAATCCAAATCTAAGGCACCACGTTCAGCTAATCGAGGACGAGGCAGGGTTGATAAGGGCTAAGGGTTGGAGCGGAAGTTTACAGGACGGTAGATCTCAGAGAGCAGCGTTAGGGAACAATGTTCTAAAAGCCAACTAACAACGTTAGTCTGTGTGATGGTGCAGGGTATGCCCATCGCTAAAAACAATAGTTAACTGTAATGTTATCATATTTACCTACCTACCTTGATGTCCTATAGAAGGGGAAGAGGGCAAATGGGAGGTAGAGGGAACTGAGGCTTCTTGTCCCTGTTTGGCGGATCCACCTTCAGGGAGAGAGGGGGGCTCAGTGTCCTAAACTGGGAGAAAACCTGCAGGGGATGAAATCAAGAAACGAATACTTACCGGTAATATGTATATATGATAAGTTAACAGCAGTGCAGAAGTGTGTGTGTATGTGTATATATGTATATGTGTGGGTTGCGAGTTAGCGTCTTTCGATATCGCCCCAGGCGAGTTATTAGTCTAGTCGGGGGCGGGGCTCTGACGATAAGAACGCCGGTGTTCTCTCACCTGGGAAGAGGGGTCTCAGCTAACAGTGAGAGTTGCGGTGAGCCCAGTGAATGACTGTTATCCGCTTGTAACAGTGAGGGAAGAATTAGTTTGACGCCTCTAGTAACCATCCTGTTTATTTGTTGTTCTTTTCTTTGATCCATTTTTTTTTTGTTTATTGTGGAGTAAATTGAACCACGGGTGCACTTGAACTTAGAGCCTAGTCTCCTTGTGTCCACACCCACATCTCTAGTGCCACTCAGCCGTACGCAAATCCCGGTGGCTCTTCCTTTGGGGGATACGCCGTTACAGTCTGCTTTACTTTCATGACGTATATACTACATCTGATTATATTGTTTATAAATGCACCACAATAGCATTAATAAAGTAATTCATATTGAGTTCATTGAGTTAATGACAACCACTGAATTAACTATATAATATAAACATTATAAACATTATAAACAATATTTTTATATCCAGGACTGTGCAATAGTTACTTTTATTATTATTATTATTATTATTATTATTATACATTATATTTAAATATATATGCTCAGCAAAACACTCATTTTTTAATTTACATAAACAATATTAATACAGTAAGTACTCTCTCTCTCGACTGCTGCTTCTCACTTTGTATCTGGCCTGTGTGCGCGTCGCACTCCCGAATCTGCACAGATCTGATTGGCTGAGGAGCGCATTTGGTTATCTTATAGCGCACGTGATTGGTCTGTGAATTTTCTGCGCCGCAAAGCCCGTATACCGTAAAGACACGTAAAGTGCCGCCGTTTAAAATAAACACTGTCAACATTAAATCCTTCTCACTAGTTTATCGCTTTGGGTCCGCATTGGACAACGTCTGGGTCCGGATCGGAAACGTGCTCCGCCAAGTAATGACCTCTGCTATAGAGGATGTGTTATTTTCATTTAAAATGTGTTTAGAGGTGCCCAGAATGACTCCGTTCATTGCTGTGCTAAAGTCAGACAACGTTTATTTATTTAATTTCCAGTCAAACGGTCATTCAAACCAGAAGCCAACTCAAAAGTACTTCAGTACTTATTGTGCCCCCCCTTTGACTTTTTTCATTCAGGAGACAATCCAAGTAATTCTAACACATACAGTGATGTTGAGTTCTGGACTCTGAAGTGGTCAATCCATAGTTCTGAAAACACCAGCAGCATCCTAGTTTGATGTGTCTACCTTTTCTTAGCGAGGAGCTTCTTGAACAGCTACACATCCAGAGGTCTGGACTCTGAAGTGGTCAATCCATAGTTCTGAGAGCACCAGCAGCGTCCTAGTTTGATGTATCTACATTTAGTGAGGAGCTTCTTGAACAGCTACACATCCTACACATCCAGAATTCTGGACTCAGTCCATGGTTCTGAGAACACCAGCAGCTTCATTTGTTCAATGTGTCTCCATTTCTTAGTGAGGAGCTTCTTGAACAGCTACCTTTCCAGAGTTCTGGACTCTGAGGTGGTCAGTCTATAGTTCTGAGAACAACAGCAGCTTCATTTGTTTGATGTGTCTCCATTTCTTAGTGAGGAGCTTCCTGAACAGCTACCTTTCCAGAGTTCTGGACTCTGAGGTAGTCAGTCTATAGTTCTGAGAACACAAGCAGCTTCTTCGTTTCATGTGTCTCCTTTTCTTAGTAAGGAGCTTCTTGAACAGCTACACATCCTTTCAGACCCACAGTGCTGAGGTGTCTTCTCACAGTGGAGGGATGGACAGAAACACGTGTGGATGTTGTCAGATCTAGAGCCAGAGTGGAGCTTGATGTTCTCTCAAACATGAAAGCTGGAAGCACTGTTTATCTGATGGGGGCAGTTTTGGTGGGTCTACCAGATCTTGCACAGTTTTAAACCATCAAGAGAGGGCTTAATTGTTGTTTTGACTGGAAATCAAATAAATTGCAGGTGGTCTCTGCACAGTACTGTACTTATAGAAGTGTTAAGTAGTTCACAATTGTTTAATAATATAGGGGACTTTTTTTAATCATGATGGTCAGTTACTTTCATTTTAGTATTAGTTTTAAATGCTGCCACTATAAACAACACAGTGTCATCATCATGTGAAGCTATGTGTTTCTGACACTTTGGCTTAGCAGCGACAGTGTTTTAGGTGTAACCGTATATGAAGTCTATGAAAGCGCAGTCACTCGTGCAGCTTAACCAAGGTGTCAGGTTTTGGTCATGATATAGTTAAGATGACGCGTCTGTTTGAGTTGTTATTGTGTTGCAGTTTGTGAGATTTTTAACCTGGAACACTTTTTGAATGTGACAGCAGTTCTTTAAAACAGCCAACTTTGAGGCTCTTGGCATTTCACACCAGGATGAGGGTTAGAGAAGTGATGTCACTTCCATGAGAAGACAGACAGATCATTAACCCCTCAATACCAAGTTAATTTCTATCTACTGCATTTTAGGTATATACTTAAAACATCTTTTATTGTTCCCTGATGAAGCTATTCAGTGATAATCATTAGGAATCACTTAGAAATCAGTAAAAGTCTACATTTAACCTTCACCTGTTTTTTACATTATCTATTATTAGCTGTGTTTGTGCTGTCTGTGCATTGCAGGATAAAAAACTACTGGAGTTTCCTGTTCATTAGTTGTCAGTGTAGTTTTTAGATAATACACCAACATCTTGGTTCCGCTAGCGAGGACTTCAGGAAGGAAACTCTATGAGACAGAGTGGAACAAAAAGATTGGAATCCTTGGGCACTAAGGAATAGTAGTCTGACTTATTTAAGACTATACCTAAACGGAAATTCAAAGTTTCTGCATAAATAGAATGTTAAAAAGTCATTCAGAGTGGTTTAAAACTGATTTCTCGAGGGGGCACAATGTCTACAACACAAATATAGTCACTTTATGTACTATTTAAAATGACCAGTGAACCTACATGGGTCTTCTAAGTTTGTATATGAAGAGTTAATGATGATAAAATAGTGGTATATCTGAAAAGATCTTTTTCTTTGTAGCCTCACAACTGCCTAGAATCTAGGGCTGTGTATTGGCAAGACCCTGGCGATAAAATACGTATCGTGATACAGCAGCCACGAGTCAATATATCACGATAATATATTGTGATTTTTCAAATCCTACTACAGGTTTATCAATGCTTACAATAGCATAACGACCTTGTGTTGCTTATTAATGTTGGAGTGGAGCTAAAAATGGATTACAGCACTGCCATCTAGTGGTCAGAGGTTTAAACACAACACACTCACTCACTCTCTGGCAGGAATCCGTGTATGGATACTTTGTTTTTGAGAATCGATAAAGTGTCACAAAACTAAATATTTCCATATTCGATATTTCAATATTTTCTTACACCCCTATTAGAGTCTACATAAACTTCTTTGTCATTTTAAGACAAACAATTCAATCCAATTTCATTTAAAAAGGTTGGGACAGTATGTAAAATTAAAACAAAAGGCAGTGGTTTGTAATCCATTATGATCTGTATTTAAACATAAACAGTACAAAGAGTTGTAGCTTATTAAGTTCATGAAATTGATGATAGCAACATAAAAAAAAGTTGATTTGTTCAAAATCAGCCTAAACAGATGCAATCTCGCAATCATGCTTGGGTAAAAAAGAAAAATCCAACGAATGTCTAGTTATTTCTGAGCAAAGATGGGTTGAGGACGATTAGTTCAATACAGTATATATACAGATATACAGTAGTCTGACGAGTCAACCTCTTTCTTTTTGTTTAAATATTGGACATTGGGTTTTCCGGGGCAAAGAAAAAGGACCATCCAGATTGTTAACAGAGTAAAGCTCGAAATCCAGGGTCTGCCCTGTTATCCAGTAGCACTGCCTTTTAGAAATATTACAACAGCACTGCCATGTAATGAGTGAGCGCAGGTGCTGAACTGGTCTGACTATTAAATTATTATTAAAAAAAAGATTATTATAGGTTTTTTGTAGCTATACATCCTTCATGCAGTCGTCACAAAATTTTGAATGACCAAACAAAAAATATGTCTGTCACGCCTCTCGTTCCATCTGGTGAGACTGCTTGTCCCACAGACTACACTACCCAGAACCCTCGGGTGGATGACCTCGCGGTCACATGTCCCCGCGCCACCTATCGTTCACAGTCACCCGAGTATTGACTTCACCTGTTCCTAATCACCTGCACACTATAAAGGCTCTGTCTCTGCATCTCTGAGCATTATTGTATTCTGTTATGTGTATTACCCTAGTTTTGTTATTTGACCATGTTTTTGGATTTGCTCTTGATATTCTCTTTCTGGTGTTCGACCCTGTGCTTGTTTTTTGGACTTCCCATTTGATTTTCCCTTTTTGTGTCAATAAACCAGCTTGTTGACTTTTCTTCCACGAGCGTCCTTTCTGTCCGCCCCGCGCCTGACAATGTCTTTGTGTTGTTATATTATGGACTGTCCTATTGCTTCGTTTTCCATAAAATGTTTCATGGTTCATAACCATCTCGTTTAATGGCTTCCTGTGAGGGAATTTTTAGAGGGGTTCAATTCTTTAGAGGTCTGGTTCCCATCATCACCACTGTGAACGGTACTGGCTCAATAAGTTTCTCTAAACCAGGCTGAATGACTGCTGTTGACATTTGGACCATTTTGTTATATCGAGCAGGTTTATTTCTTGAAACACTCTTTACCTTCTGATCACAATCAGCAAATCAAATGCTCTGACCACATAAAGAACAAGAGTCAACGTCTGTATCAGCTACAGGACTGTAAACACCCCATCCAGTCACTTTACTCAAATTGAACAAAGTGATGGGATGGCTCACCTGCCAGTCCACTACCTCATCCAATACCTCATCCTGCCACACGCTTGTGCACTGCAAATGTACTTATTTACACATAATAGTTTATCAGATGACATGTTTTATGTTGCTGGCACATCGCTGGAGCTACAGAATTAATGTTGCTAACAAGCAATAGAAGTAAATAGTCACCCAAATACCCAAAGTTTCTCTGTGCCCACTCAAACCACATCCAGGTCTTCAGTAAAGTAGCACTGATGTGGTCAGATCACCGTACGACCCTGTGTGCTATATGCATGCTAAGGATATTTAGACATGGGCTCCACACCTGAAGAGTATCAGAGATTTTAAAGGAATGTCAGAGAAGAAAGGTAGAAAGGAGGTGGAAAAGCTTCATGGGGGAGGTGGATAGTGCTTCTTCCACCACTCACTCTGTGTGGCTAGTCAAGGTGTACAGGTTCATGCCTTTAAGGGTAGCGAGAAAGAAAAAGGGCTCACACTTACACTAGTGAGTGTAACTAGCTTTACACAAGTCTTACACTAGTTTATGCTAAAAAATTTGAATAATTGGTGGAATTCCCCTTTAAACCCCAGAGCTTGTTACAGCTGTTTACAGTGTGCCTTGTATTCAAATGATAATAAGAAAAAAACATCACACACAGAGAAAGCACAAAGAAAATCTAGGTCAGCTAAGATGTTGTGAAGTTATGTTTTTGCAGGGCCATATTTATCTACAGCACCGCAGGAACTCTGGGGAGTTACCACTTCCTGTCTCTTACAAGAAGACCTCTCATCCTCACCTTAGATCATAAGTGAGTTTGAGTTTGCCACTGGCAAAAGGGAAGTCGCAGCTTGAAGAATTCTTTTCATATCTTATTGTATCGGGGTGTGAAGAGCACGCTGCAAACTAGCAGTTCAGTGTTTGATCTGTAGAGCTGGTCTTCAGGAATGATTCAGTTTGTTTAACCAGTTTGTTCAATTCCAGTCATGTGTTGGATGATGTACATGTAATTTTGCACACTCTTCCACTTCACCCAGATGTAGTTCATCAGATGACATGTTTTTATGTTGCTGGCACACCTTTTGTATTTTACTGCTGAAGCTACAGGGCCTATGTTGCTAACAAGCAGTAGAAGTATATAGTCACCCAAGTCTTGACCATAAATACATCCCTCAAACCTTCTCTGTGTCCACTCAAACCCCATCCAGATCTTCAGTAGGGTAGCACTGATGTGTTTCAGATCACAGTATGACCCTGTATGCTATATGCATGCTATGGATCCATATTTCAGTCTTTCAGTTGATATAAATTCTTAAAAATTCAGAAGTTCTGGTATCCATATGTCTATGTGGATTGCATGTAGACACAGACACACACACACACACACACTAACACACACACTCTCTGTTTCCTCCCACAGACATAAAAGATGCATTGGTGACCTGTCCATGGTATACCCCAATGATAGTGGGATTGACTCCAGCCCCCCCGTGACCCCAAATAGCATATACACACATATATATATATATATATATATATATATATATATATATATATATATATATATATATATACCAGTAGCGAACTCAGCAAACTAGCTAGCTGTCGTAGCCTAGCACTAGCTAGCTGTTTCTCCAGCTAGCGTCACCACAGCTGGCGGAAATGAACATACGGTTAAGCCCGCCCACTCAGAGGGAAGATATGATTGGTACATGAACTGTATGGTCCCGCTGTACATGAACAGCGGGACCACCAATCACCAGCATTCTGCGAAGGCATCACAGTCCTTATAGGGGGAGACACAGACTCACAGGCTTCCACTTAACCCCTCACGCTCCAACACAGATTGAATAGACACTTTTGAATAATTTATTTGTCTATATTTTTGTAATTGTTTAGATGTTGATTGTCAAACTGTAAGTAGATAAAATTATATATATATATATATATATGTGTGTGTGTGTGTGTGTGTGTGTGTGTGTGTGTGTGTGTGTGTGTGTGTGTGTGTGTGTGTGTGTGTGTGTGTGTTAAGAATATTTTCGGCCCTGAGAGGGTGTAGAGGGCCATGATGGTTCCCCACATTATATATATATATATATATATATATATATATATATATATATATATATATATATATGGTATTAACTAAATAAAGAACCACATATGGTTGGCTGAGAGACTGTTGGGTTGGAATGTTAGCCTTGTAGTTTATGGCAGTCAGTTTCAGGTCAGTACAGTACATTCTATTAAAAGAGTTGACCATACACAATGAATAATGACCAATATGTCCTCTGGGATTTGAATTCACTGGTTTGGCTGAAGTTTTCCTTTTTTATCCAAATACTGGTATTTAAGAGTACAGATCCATATACAGATCCAGTTAAACAAACACAAATGCAAATGTTCAGATCAAAATGGATCTGTTCACAGTCCCTCTATTCATGTATCTGAACCCTTGTGTAAATTACACAATATTTTGCTATAAAAACTATTAAATAAACGATAACAATTTAATAATGCGGTATTATTAAAAAACATTTTCATGCTTGCTTAGTGCTCACTTTTCCCTGTTAAACAATAATATTTATAATAAATTTTAAAAAATGACGTGCCACCGGGTCTCATGGCACTCAGGGTCAGTCTGTGAAGTCTGATAGGGATATTTTCTTTGATCAGAGCTCCTGATTAGTGCTAATGTTCTCGGCTATTAAAACAATAAACTTTTGTAAGAAAAGTAGGAAAAACAGCAAAACTTGGCACAACTGACCAGCACACTGACTAATAAAATAAACTCCTGAGGTCATTGCCTTTTTTCCATCCTATCAAATGTGGCCGCATGTCAGATATACTTGTTGCTGGGCATTCATTTCCGCAGTGATGGAATCTCAAGGGAGTCAGGAAGTGTGGTGGTGATTACGAAGCGTAGCAGATTTTTGCTTTGGGCAAAGTTTCCTTCATTGCTGGAAAATAAGTCTTATATAGACAAGAAAGAGCTGAAGAACGAGTGATATTAGACTTGGTAATGGTTCATCTCAAAAAGTGCCTTGTTTTATTTCAAAGGGCCCATTTTATGGAATGTTTCAAAGCATTATTTTTGATCCGTCAAGACCATTAAGAAACCCCTCGTTTTTTTTTGGAGGCAGTGTCATTCCATCGCTGGATCTACAAGGTTAACGTTGCCAACAAGCTATATGAGTAAATAGTCCCAAATCTTTTCTATAAATCCATCCATGAAACGTCTCTCAGCCCAATCAAATCATATCCAGGTCTTTATTAAGGTTGCACAGACTTGTTGATGTGGTTTAGATTAAAATATGACTCACTGGATGCCTACAGAATAGGAATGTTTCTTCAGTCTGAGTAACTTTGCATTGATTAGCAGTAGAGATGTAGTAACACACACATTTTACAATAAGACATCTATTATTTTTTGCATCATCATATGATACATTTTTTAAAATACACAATACAGAGTACAGATATAGGCTGTATTAAATAAACTGAGCATTGTAAGTTCATTTACCATTTGAGTAAGTCTTTCTTTATGAAATCGATAATTTAACAAACAAAATTTTGTAATATATAGTCGCTGTCCAAAGAAAAACAAGTATCTCAAAAATGGTAACTTTATAAGAGGACAAAAACTGTCCTAACTTTTAATGTAAGTCAATGGAACCAGAGAGTTTTTTCCAAGCTATTTTGGAGCATTTCTATTGGTCCATTCATCATGAAAATCTTACACAATGTAAACGGCAGCTGCTGTGAGCTTGTTAGGTCTATGCCGTGTTCACAGTCGTCATTAGAAAAGGTGATGCATATTTCAAGGCTTTATAAATACTCTGACCACTCGAACTTTGTCCCAGCATTTAGCTCCCATAGGCTCCTCTAGCCACCTGCCCAGCACTCTGAACACCAGAATAACTGATACTTACAAAGCAGGATCATCTATAAGACGATAGCAGAGGGTTTTCAGGTAGCCATCCATCAGTTTGGATAATTTGTAATTAAGGAATGGCAGTTAACAGAACGTTGGAGGTCAAGTTGAGGTCTGGAAGACCAAGAAAACTTTCGTGGAGCTCAGGGAATTGCTAGGTAAATCAAAACCCTGTTTCACTGTAAAAGATCTTCAGGGGGATTTAGCAGACTCTGCACAAACATTACCCTCATGGAAGAGTCATCAGAGTCACCTTTCCTACATCCTCACCCCAGAAATACAGTGTCAGTAGCTGCAAATGAGTATCTAAACAAGCCTAATGCATTTTGCTTTTGTGGCCTGAGGATGTCAAAATACTACTTTTTGGCTGCAAAGAGAGGAAAAATTACACAACATTTCATTAAAAGAGCACCTCTCTATTTTGGGCTTGTCTTGCCAGTGGCATAGGGATCTTTTCATTGGTAGAGGGAGGAATGGATTCAGTTAAATACCAGCAAATTGTAGAAGCTAGCCTGACTTCATCTGTAAAAAAGCTAAAGATGAAAAGATGTTTTCCAAGATAATGATCCTAAACACACCTCAAAATCCACATTGGACTACCTCAGGAGGTGCAAGCAGAGGGTTTTGTCATGGCCCTCATAGTCCCTCGACCTAAACATCAACTCAACTCAAAAGAACAGCGCATCGAAGACGGCTCGAGAATCTCAGAGTACTCGATGCTTTCAGAAAGGAAAAATGAGCAAAAAACGACAAATGAAAGACTCGAAGCTGGCTACAGAAAGTGTTTACAAGCTGTGATGCTTTCCAAAGGGGTGTGTTTACATTTTTTCTTGTTGTAAAACTATAAACGATGGAAATAAAAATGGTGTAATTTTTTACTTTATGGATTATAAGTAAAACAGAGGATATGTTTCTTTTACGTAATGTAAAAGTGGTTAAACAATGTTTATGCATACGGGCGCTGTTTAATCACATTTTATGATAAACAGACCCGCAAGTTACAGTTATGGTTGTTTTTAATATTAAACCTAGTATACTGATGTACTTGAAATGATAGATATTAAAGGCAGTGTGACAGTGCAAGGTAGCCCATCATTGGTATTAACAGTACCAACCTGAGTATTTGACTTATAGGGGATGTCACAGGTTTTATGTACTTTGTCCTGGTGTAGTTGGGGGTGTAGGGCAAATGCAAGGTAAAGGGAGCTGGGACTTCCTTCCTGTTGGGTGGATCCACCTTTAGAGAGGGAGAAGGTCCTAAGGGGGGTAAAACCAGTAAAAGAGAAAGTGAATTAGGAAATGAATATGTGTGAGAATACTTACCAGTAATGCCTAAAGATGTGTCTTGACTATCTAACAGCAGTATGTGTGTATGTATGTAAATGTGAGGTATTAGTGTAGTTGGGGCAGGGCTTCTGTGATAAGAGCTCTCATTTGGGGTTTTGCTCTCAAGATTGACATGTAGGCCTCTTAGAAATGTAGTGCTGTTAGCCGCTTGTAACAGCTAGCGTATGGACTTATTGTGATGAGGGTGAGCCTTGCGGTGAAGCCTCAAACGACTTCTACCATTTACTTTTCGGGGTTTTTTTGTGTGTAGCAAAGATAATAAATCACTTGTGCACTTACAACTGGGATCTTGTCTCCTCGTGACCACATCCACACCCATAGTACCTTACACGGTCGTACGTAAATCCCAGAGGATCTCCTTTTGTAGCTTCTATCACTTTAATTTGGAAAACTCTTTTTTCCCTCTTCCCCTCTTTAGACTGACTGAGAAGAACCAGGATGAATGAAAATGCTGCTACAACTGGACACTACAGTACAGCTGACAGAGCTACAGTGTGCCTTATACACAGTATGTTTTATGACTGGGCTGATAAGTCCATGGACTTCTCCTCTGGAATATAACTGTAAATCACCAGAATATCAGGGGAATGTATGGAGCTTGTCCATTTTGTAAATAATAAGAAAACAAAAACACTTCTGACTGCAAACACTAAACATCTTTCATTTTATTTCATGTTTTTGAAAACGTCCAGGTTTCCTAGCCAATCAGGAATGTTGTTTGTGCTATGAAAATGAACCGCATTCTTATTGAGGCCATTGTTGCTGGTGATTATTGGAACAGAAGCCAGGCTTATCGCAGGGAACCCACCGAACACCTTGTTCGGCCTCAAGTGTCTTGCCATTGTCTCCACATTACTAAGCATGTGTTTCTGTACATGTACCCCCACTAGAGGGAAGTGTACTCATAGTCTGGAGACACTTCCCTCACATAGTCGTTCACTGTACACCACATGTTGTACGTTTTACATACATATTGGACTAAATGTGTTTGCCTCACTGACAGTTTATGTGTAGATTCAATGTACTTACCATCCAAGAGCAGCTTTTTACTGCAACTTGCTTAACTAACTGTAAGAGAATGAGAAAAGTCTTTGTTTTACTATTTTAAATTGTTTAATATTGTTTGTTCGAGCTTGCTTACGAGTAAAGCCAAATGTGACTGTCGTATCTTCATTTTCCAATGGCGTTTTTCTTTCTGCGTAATTGAGCTGTTTGACATTTAAAGAAGTGAGACTGAAAGAAACATCATCTTCAGCCCAATTTAAACGCTTAACTCACAGAAATAATCAAAATATTTTGCTCTGACAAAAAAACAGGAAAGCATAGTCACCTTAGAACATCCTGTTACAGACAGTACCTACGCTTGAATTGAAATGATTGGTTAATTGAACCAGTATTGTCAAATGTGTGCCTTTGTTGTGTATTTGTTTGTGTTAAAAGAGTTTCTAAAAGAGTACATGTGGTGTATAGAATGCCTCTAATAGTAATTGGACAACAAAACCAGTCTAATCAATTTGGATTGGTATATCAAGAATTCAGCATTCAAAATTCAAAGTAGTTTCAAAGACAAGCTGTAAAAATGTAAAAGCAATGTTAAGTCAACTGAAAAACCTTTAAGACGTTGGGTTTCTGTAGCTTAATTAAGCTTCTAATAATGTTCTTGAGTGATGTTTTTGCTTTGTTGACTTTGCACTCACACCTTTGCCATTAAAACTAAAACTAAAAATCTGTAAATACCCAAAGAACACTCTTTCTTCACATTAGACCACATTCATTTAAAGACCCAACATCGCTGTCCAAAGAAAAACATTTATCCCCATTTTTGTTTGTTTTTATTTTTTCTACATACAAAAAATAAATAAATACATAATAAATACATTTTTTTACAGGTATCAGGTGAATCATTTAGAAACTGAAGCATGTGGTATTGATTTAAGGTTTTAGGGAACAAAAAGTTTTAAACCTAAAATTGAAACTGAAAGTTTTTCAAGCAGGTAAACTTAAGTGTGTTCATGGTACGTCCAGAAGTGACAGTGAATGAACCAAAAAGCCTCTTTCCACTAAAATAACTCTTGTTCTTCAACTGGTTGACCTTTTAGAACCTTGGTACTATTCAGGAACGTTAAAGGATACATCATCAGCAGAGGGTATCGCTAACGGTAGTAAACGTTAGTAAAAAGATGACAGATCACGTAATTACCTGCGAGCATTTGTGCTGTTATTACAGGTGTTTGATTTTATAGCCAAAAAGCAGGCGCGGATCAACAGTGGATAAGAAGATGTAGAAGAGTTTCTTCAGCAGACCACTGCCCGCTCTTCAAGGGTCTTGCTATTGTTGTCTTCTCTTTAATCAACAACTGAGGTCGTCCCAGCTTGTTGTTAAAGTTTGTTGTTAATAAACCTAATGCTCTTTCGTTCCTGCTGGGAATTAACTACCTTTTTATTTTTGTTGGAAATGAACTAATTGGTCTATGAGATGATCTCTGCAGTGCTAAAAGATTTACCTGGTACTGTATTTGAAGAACAATCTTTGAACCATGTGCAACATAATGCCACAATGTATGTATTTTGATTACTGGACTAAACATTATACGCACATTTCAGAGTTTCTTCTTAGTGCTGGTCATTGTGATGGTAGAAGTGACCAAGAAACTCTACAGCTTTTGTTGCTTAAAGCCCACATGTGCTCATATGAAGCTCATGTTACAAGACCTGACAAGCTTTATGGAACATTAACAAAAAAGAGCATATTTGTCTCCTTAAATTCCAGAAATACACTCAAATTATTAATACATCAAACAAAACCAATATTGTTATGCAACTGGGAATCAGTTCAAATTCTAATGTAAAGCTAGGTTTAGACATTGCCTACAGCGAACTGTTCTGTTGTGATTTTGTGTTTCATGCTTGTTAAGGTGTAGACACTTTTAGAGCACAGTTTCTTTTCCCCAAGGTGAGACATTTAGAAACTAAAGCATATGATATTGATTTGAAGGTTTTAGGGAACCAAAAGTTACCTGCTATTGAAACTTCAACTAAAATTTAAATTGAAAGTAGGAATTGGCAAATGATATGTAATAACATTTTTTCTATGTCCAGCAATTCAAAGCTCCCGCTAATACAGTATAATATTCTTCAGAGAATCCACACTACAACTTCTAAACTACATTGTATGGGATTTAGCCAGAGTAATGCATGTCTATACTGTTCAGATTCAATAGATAATTACTGTCATGCTTTTTGGACTTGCTCCTTTATACAGCAGTTTTGGTTGAAGGTCCTGGACAAGCTGTCAAGGCCTTGTCATCCCTTTATGTCCAACTGTAGTCCAATATTATTTACCATTGCCAAAGAGATTATATTACTTAACTGGAGGGATAGGACTCAAATTTCAATAAAGCTCTGGCTTAACCTCCTTACGGTTCATTCCAATCTGGAAAGAAACACGGCAAATCTTAAAAATAATACATCATTTGAGGAAACCTGGTCTTAGTTTTTACAATATATTGAGAGCTGATCTCTCTTCTCATTTTTTTGTGTTAACAATATATAGTGTGCTAAATACCAAAGCACAGGTCCAGGTGTATATATATATATATAAAATAAGAAAGTAGACTTCAAGCGTTCATGAACACACTGCATGAACCTGCAGATGTTCTCCGCAGTGCTAAATTATGTACCTGCAACGTATCGTTTGTGAACCATAAACCACAAGATGCCATGATGGGGTTTTTGTGAATTTTTTATGTTCCATAGCATCTTTGAAAAAAAAAAGCTTATATATGGGTGCACTGAATGCTGCAGAGCTTGCGGGAAGGTCATGGCTTTGTGAACCCTGTCATTTGGGGTCTTATGGCAGGCAACTCTAGGCCTGAGAACAAGACCCTGCAATGTTATCTTTAGAACTTCTATTCGAGAACCACTGTCCACCCAAGAGAATAACGACTTGGCCAGGTGTAGCCCATGGACCAGAAGGAGCAGGAAGGCGGGCCTATTAAAGACAATGCAGTCAGTATTCCAGTATTCCTCGTTTCCTCTCAGTGCTGTGGTGCTGCCATTGCGATGGTTAAAGTGACCAATGGTTGTGCAGCAGTTGTTGCTGAATTTTCACACAAAATTGACATTCACTGTCCACAAATGTGCTCTTTTGTATCTAATGGCCTAAAAATATACAAGCCCTATAGAACATCAGCAAAAAATCCCTTTACTTTGGGTTTCTGTAGCTTAATTAAGCTTCTAATGATGTTTTTGTTTTGTTCACTTTGCACTCACACTTTTGCCATTAAAACTAAAAATCAAAATACTCAAACACTCTTTCTTCAGATTAGACCCCATTCATTTAAAGACCCAACGTCATTGTTAAAAAAAAAAACATATATCCCCATTTTTGTCGGTTTTTAATAAATAAATTAGACTTAATAAGGAGTTTGGTAGTGTAGCATGGAAACTAGAGACCTTATATAGTGAATCTAATCTCCACCTTAACCTCATCGTCTAATGTCTGATGTGCTGTAAGGCTTGTCCAGCTTTGCAAGAGTTGCTATGAAAGAGCACATTTGTGGGTGGAATATTGATAGATCCATGGACAGATCACCAACATCACCTTGCAGATGAATGTAGCTGCTTAAACTCTTTAATTTTCATTCTAAAGGTGCAAAGTGTTCCTCAAAGCAACAGAGAAACCACTGGTTTTTCTAATGAGTAACTCACCTTCACTTAATGTAAACGTTCTATACCAGTTCAATGTATATATACGTCTAGGAATCTTAATTGTTCAGGACCTGTCTGTGCACTCGCTCTTCTGAATAACTAACAGGGGTGTCAAGTAATGAAGTACAAATACTTTGTTACCTTACTTAAGCAGAAATTTTGGTTATTTATACTTTACTGGAGTAATTTATTATTTTTCAGCTGACTTTTTACTTCTACTGCTACATTATAAACATAGCCTTGTTACTCCTATTTCATTACAGCTTGTTTTCCTTCATGTACATTTACATTCCAGTAAAGATTATTGATAAAATGTCTTTGAAGTTTGACTTTTTGCACCATTACAATACTTATAGACAACTAGTCATCATATCTTCTGCTCCATGAAACACATGTTAATGTTCAGTAGTAACAGATACGCTTCTTTAATATATTTACACTGTATTAAACTACATTCATTATCAATGGGAGTATATGCGGCTGAAACAGGAAGCCTAGCGCATCCCAAATTTATCAACATTAACATTTTAATATAACATTATAGTCATTATAGCTTTTAGAAGAATTTTTTTTTGTGGAGGTGGGCTAGTGCACTATAGACCCTGGTGGTGCAGCCTAAGCTTTTGTCTTTAATGGCATTTTTTCCTTACATTACTTTTACTTTTATACTTTAAGTAGTTTTTTTTTACTAGAGTAAAAAGCTTGAGTTGATACTTCAACTTCTACAGAAGCCTATTTAAACCCTAGTGTCTATACTTCTACCTGAGGAATGAATGTGATAACTGGTAGTTATTGGTAGTGATAGATCTTTAGATTAGAAAGGGGTCAGTAGGGGTTATTGACAGTAAGTGTGGTGGTAGTAAGCTCCACTGATTGTACAGTTGTTCGTTTTAAGGTGGGGGCTTTTCAGCTGCGGTTCCCCTTCACTGCACGCTTTGGTGATTTCCCAGCTTAAACCCTTGCAAATCAATTTATCGCAACCTAAACTAATGACTAACTCCTCACGACCTCAGTCAGGTGCGCTCGGTTTGAGGAAACCTTACGCTGTGCAGCGCAGCCGAGACCCAGAGCAGCAGTCTGTATCTTTAACCTTGTAAAGGATTGGGTCAAACAGCAAGGATAGAACACGAGCTGTCAGTCATCGCAGGCCTGCATGCTCTGCACTCATGCTCCTGAAACCCGCAAATCATACATCCTCTACCACAGCATCCTCTGAGAGCCGACTTCGCTGCCTAATGTACATGCAGTGTTGACTTTAAAGAGACTCAGACGTGATGAAGGATCGTCTGTTTGTCTCGACACAATACCCCACAGCCACACGCAGTACAATCAAACTAGATGTGAAAGGAATGAATAGAGGAAGCTTTCCGATGAACTGAAAGAAGTCTGATTTTCTGATATAGGCTGTTTTTTTGACCAAAGCTTTGACGGAACTGAAAATAGTTCCCTGCGCCTTCAGGAAGCCATAACTGTCTCATCACTTCTCTGTTCTTAATGTTTGTTGCTGTTCACTCGTAAATACGTGACTAGGACCACAGCTCACTACCCAAAATACAATCTGTCCCAACACAGTGGAAACTGAAACAAAGAAAAAACTAAAGCTTGATTGTTACCAAGAGGCCGTCTGTCCTAGACTCTAAAAGATAAGGGGTTCTTTGGAGTGATGCCATAGAAGCAACCAATAAAGAATTTTCCAAATAACCACTCTTGAAGGACAGGATCCTCCTACAGTTCAGTTTCACACCATCGTGGTTTGAGCTCATCTTCATGGACAGATGTAGGTGTGCGTTTGTTGGCAAGCAAAAAGATACAGAATCTCCATCACTCTGTCTTTTAGGTGATACATCATCAGCTCATCTTAACAATGAAGATAACAGAACTCTTTTGGTGGCGCTAACCATCACCAGAAAGACTATTCTGACAAACTGGAAAACAAGGAAAAAGATTACCACCAGTCACTGGAAAAATTTCTTAATAGAACCCAAAGCAATGGAAACACTCAGCATCCATCAAGAATACATCTCAGGAATACAGTAAAATAAAACATGATCAACACTTAACAACATTCTAGAACCACCGTAACTTCCAATTTCTTTTATACCTGCCTGCGGTGCCCTTAGCCGAATGTTCCTGGTCACATATTAACACACATACACACACACATATACAAACCAGTGGGGAACCATGATGGCCCTCTACGCCCTTTCAGAGAGCCTAAAATATTCTTAACACACACACACATATATAATTATTTTATTTTATCTACTTACAGTTTAACAATCAACATCTAAACAATTACAAAAATATAGACAAATAAATTATTCAAACAAGTCTATTCAATCTGTGTTGGAGCGTGAGGGGTTAAGTGGAAGCCTGTGATCGACCTATAAGGACTGTGATGCCTCCGCAGAATGTTGGTGACTGGTGGTCCCACTGTTTTTGCACAGAGGGGGTAAGGCAGTTATAATTCAGCAATACCAATTTCAAATGACAGTAAAACTGACCAATCATATCTTCCCTCTAAGTGGGCGGGCTTAACTGTATGATCATTTCCACCGCTGTGGTGACGCTAGCTGGAGGAATAGCTAGCTAGCGCTAGGCTACCACTGCTAGCTGGGAGAGGGGGCCGAGGCTTAAGGGTCACGGTTCGCTACTGGTACAAACACACAAATAAATATTTACTGTATTATACATGGCTCCAGCTCAGTGCACTCTCTGAGGGTAAAACATTAGAACTTGTGTTTTCTCTTCTCTTTTTTTTTGTATAAATGTTTTCTTTTGTTTGTTTGTTTGTTTTTTTCCTCTGTAATACTAGAAATAAGAAGGGGGGTGTGGGGGGTTGGTGGGCAAAAAAAAGATGCTTGCGTGTCCCATGAGCACATGGAAGCTATCGATTGCGCTCAAACAATCTGTGTAAATAACGAAAACTGCAAGAGTAATCAGTTGCATCCATATTTCTGCATGCACACAGAGAGTCATAATTTGGCACAACACCACCATCAGAACCACGTGGATTCACAGGGTACAGCAACATTGCAGGAATTTATCACAGGAGGTTGAAGACTGACCACACGTTTTCGTGTGAGATGGGACTTAAGAATTAAGGTTAGACGACTTTTGGTGTCCAGAAACTACAAAACTTTCTGAGACAGGGACGACACAGATACGGTTACAGCTTACAGAGCATTTTTAGATATAACATCATCAGGGACCAACTCTCTGCTGTTAGTTTTTCATTGTTTTCCCATTAACTGTGTCTTTTTCTCCCTTCCAGCTCTCGCCAACGAGTAGACAGTCTGAGATGTGAATGACTAATCCCTTTTTCAATTCCTTAAGCACACTAAGTCTCTATGTTTAGTCTCTCAGTTTAGACTAAGTTATTATAGTTTAGTGAATGTATTTCTTGTCACTTGTGCACTTTATTGTTACAATGTCACTTAGTATTAAAGTAAGTGTTAGTCACTGTACTGTTACTGTTACTGTCTGGAAGGTTTGGCCAGGAATTACTTGTCTTGTTTGTCTTGTCAACACAGACGGACGGTGAGTAATTTCGATTCCTTTGTATGTCTGGTACATGTGAAAAAACTGGCAATAAAGCTGACTTGACTTGACTTTCTTCCATCTCTTCTCAGCCTCTGTCATGATGTCTGGGAATACAGTGCATTGCTTAGCAGCCAGCTGTGTCCAATCACTTATAAAGCCTGTGGAAATGGAAGGACCTAAATAAAAATAAATCATAAATTCCTTCAAATCCTAAACGGTTAATGCAGTATTTTTGTTAGAGCCTTTGAATTACAGCTGAAAGTCTGCACTTCAGTCACATCTTTACTGCTTCATTTTAAATCCATTGTCGTGGTGTAGAGAGGCAGAATTACATATAGACCTGTATATATAATCTGAATAGTTATTATAGTTACTCATTATTCTTAGTTTCGGTTCCTGCACATTGTTCAAATGATCACTAAATAGATACTAATTACAGTACAGCAGTGTAAGTTAAAAGAAGGCTAAGGGCAAACTACATTGGTACGTTGACATTGGTTAGAACTGTAAAGGGCTTTGAAGAGCAAGATGTTTCATATATTGAGATAATGAAGTTTCTCAAAATAATTTGATGTCAAATGCCTATAACAGAGAAACATGCTGGAGTGGTGAACCAAGTTCAGACTTTTTATGTACTAAAACCAAAACCTGCCAAAACCCTAGTCCAATGTCCAAAACCCGCCAATAAACAGTTGAAACTATTAGGCCTTAGTACATGCGGCATGAATTGATTGAATGAAAAATAAATTTAGGCCAAACATGTATCTTAAAACTATCATAAAACAGTGTTGAAGACAGCAGGAAACATTTATAACCAGGGCTTTTGTGGAAGAGCTTTCAGTGTGGGAGCTATTTGGGTTATTGGAATGCTTTAGACGTCTGGTTCCTATCTCCACCACTCAGAACAATTCGGGAGCAGCACATTTCAAATTAAATCACTCTGACTGACTTCATCACAGTAATTACACTGTATAGAAATTCTGGTAATCAGTGGAATATCTTATCTGTCGTACTCATAACCACAGATCACCCACAGATCTATGACTGTGAAGAACTATTTCAAAGCATGAGGTAAAGGTTCTACACCAATTAGAGTGCAGTTCTCTCAGGACTGTACATCCAAGCTGAGAACCACTGAGGAAGCACTGTTGAAGAGTGTACAGTGTGCAGGTGTAGGAATGGAGGAACCTACTAGCAGGTGCCCACTCATACATCTACAGTGTGAGGAATAACAAAGGAATTTCTTACTCATCCCTTAATGGGCTGAGATCACATGTATCACACGCTGCTACAGGTAACAGTTACGCCACGGTGTGTTCCGTTTGTCACACTCCCCTTCCTCACACAGGAAATGCGATCATGTGTTAGTACTTGTGGGCTCTTTGCTTTTGTGTTGCACAAGATCGTTCCATCATGCACTTCTAAAACCAGGCCTGGTGCAGAGCAGTAGTGTAAATTGTGCCTCACATTAACATATAGGCATCTGTTCCGCACATCTGTGTGAACGTTTCATTACGATTGGACCAATAGGAACGGTTCAAATGTACCTAGGATCAAAATCTCATTACCTCAACCTACATTACAGCAGTGGTAGCCCACATGATCCACTCAGTGGTGGTCACACACTGGGTCTTTTTTTGAGGGTGCTAATAAAGTAGGAAACAATGGATGGATGGCAGTCAGCTATTGTAAACCTATAAAACACACAAAAAAAAATTTGTTTGTGTAACGGGTGTGTTCGTGCATGCATCAGTCAGTCCTAACACACCAATAGACCTCCTGCGTCCGTGGTTGGTGGTTGCTGGCAGTAGCTGTTCTTTTACTTCGCTGGTCTGTATGCATAAAAATAATAAACAATTATTTGTAGACAATGTGCGCAGCAAATCTCTCCCATACAGCCAGGCTGTCAGCAGATACACTCGTACACTCATATGCAGAGGCCTACAGCTCCCTAGTGACAGAGAACATAGAAATTTCACTCGAGCACATGTCTGACTTAAAACTTGAAAAAATAGCGCTTTTCTCTGAGTACTCTAACTTGGCTAACTCAAAATCTGCTCTGTACAGTGTTATGAACGGTTTTAACTACAAAATACTGCGCTAGAGTAATTTTATACTTTATAAAGCGCTTTTTTGTGAGGAACATGACAAACACTGACCTCCTCTCAGCTCGCAAACTGCAGACTGAGAGGGTAACCGTAATGGCGTCGCTTGTAGCTACTTCTTAAAGGGACAGTACAGGTAAACAAACTCCATTCTGAAATAACTAAATCCATAAAAATAAAAAATAATGCAATGTATTTATCAGGATTTGGTGGAGTTTCATACAGATATGCTTTTAATAATTTATTTATTTTAACTGGGTTACATTTGCAATGAAATGAATAAACACAGTATAGCCCATAGTATCGACCACCCTTTTGTTTATTATGAGAAATGAAAAAGGAGGGAAAGAGAAACTTGGCACTTGCACACCAACATTTTATCATAGATCTTTGGACCCATGAGCTTTAATTTGACCACAGACTTCAACATCAAGTGTTTGGGATTACTTGGATGGTGAGAAGTAGAAAATGCAACCAGCTTCCAAGACTGAATCCTGGAGGTCTGGAAAAACATCCCCGCAGATGTCTTTGAAAAACTGAAATTAAGTCTCCAGGAAGAAAAAAACATTCTATTAGATTTAGTGGCTGAAGCTTCTGTGTAAGTGGCAACCCAAAGTCAAGTCAAGTTTATTTGTATAGAGCTTTTTACAGCTTTACAGGAGTTTGAAAACCTGACGTCACAACACTTTATCCACCGTGGAAAAACTCCCTCAACTGGAGGAAGACACCTTGGTAGGAACCAGACTTACAAGCAGAGACCCATCCTCCTCTGGTGGAACAGTTTTTACAGTTTATTAAACTAAAGCTGAAGGTAAAAGCTTTAGAAGCTGCACAGGTGCTACATCAGGATGATACAGCGATGTAGTCAAGGATGTAGCAAACGGAGAGGAGAACTGGTACGGAATTTGGAACTCAATTTTATTCCGTAAAGACCTCCTACGTATGTGCAGGGGTGAACTTTACAGAGGTGTTAGCTGGGGGGCAGGAGGTGTTGCGTGGCTGGCAAGTGGTTACTTGATTTTGACTTTCTGACGCCATCAGCAGTGACATTGCTGGATTTAAGGTTTATAATCTCTTGTTGATGGAATGATGATTTGGGCAGTTGCACAACTTTATATATATATATTGAGGTCTGGATTCTGGGATGGTCAGTTCATTGTTGTGAGAACTCTTTGATTGTTTTGCAGGTTGTTTTGTTCAAACAGTGAACGGATGGACAGAAACACCTGATCTAAATCAAGAGTGAAGCTTGATTTTCTCCTCTCTCTCTCTCTCTCAGAGATGAAAGCTCTGCTGTTTATCAGATGGGGACAGTTTTTGTGGTCTACCAGGTATTGCAAGGTTTCAAGAAGTCGTATATTTTTTCTTGACTTTTTTTATTTTAACAGTGATTTCCTCCTTTCGTATGCAACTTGATTAGTTCATATCTAATCTCTTCAGAACAGTAATTTCCTGAACAGTGAATACCAGTGAATAATTATTGGTTGTTTTGACTGTAAATTAAATAGATGAAGGGTGATCTCTGAATTTTGTGCAGCACTGTATAAATTAAAATGGTCTTTTCTGTAAAATTAAAAGACCTACTTTACAGTACAATCTTTTTTTTTATTTAGTAAAACTCTCAGGTCATAATTTATGTACAAGAAATGCTATTATATACAGTATTTACTGTATTATATACAGTATATATTATATTATATACAGTATAGAATGTTCTGTGAAATGTAGTTCCATCACACTTGCTCATGTGCAGACAGTAAGTCTTTGTTAATCCTGTAAAATAGGTGCACACATGCAAAGTTCTGATCCAGGATCAGCTGCTCTTAACCGTTATAAAAAAAAAAAGTCAGCCTAAAGGTCCATGCAACTTTAATACTTAGGACACCCGAATAGCGGCGTACTCGGAGGTCTCCTCAGGATGACTGACTCTGACTTGCCCCCGTGGTTTAGCCTGGTGATTCAGGGAGGCGTACACCAGAGGATTCTCCTCGTCCTCCACCTCTACTTTGCAGCGGTCACGGCTCCAGCCCGGCTTAGCCGCGTGATTGGCTGGAGGTCTTCTGGATGGACCGTTTCTCTGAGATGAAGCTCTAATAGGAGCATTATCATAGATGCAGGGAGATGGTGGAGTGATTTGGGCTGGAAGACTGTGGGTGTTCCCTCGAGCCAAACTGTCATGTACAGGTGGAATGAACTGAAGCACTTGGCTTGGACTCGTCTGTGGACAAAGATGAACATGTAATGAGAGACTGTGATTGTTAGTGGATAGTAATTGTCAATAGCTTAACTCCAATGTTAGTAATGCAAGACAGGAAATAAGTAGAAAATAAGAAATTGATATCATACTGTATATCATATCATATCATATCATATCATTTCTTAATTTTTCTTACATAATTTGACAACACCAGATGCTTCCTGGTTAATGTTTCAGAAACATTTCTGTCTTAAAAATGTTGTGAAGGCAGTGATACAATTTCACCTTGTAACCACATAGTTTGATTGGAAAAATAAATAAATAAATAAATAAAATTATTTATATATATATATATATATATATATATATATATATATATATATATATATATATATATATATATATATATATATATATATATCAGATCTGTGGGAAGCTCACAGATGTTGCAATACTTGGGTTAATGTTAATGAATAGGTGTTTCTTTGGATGTCCAAATCTTTAGATGATGAACATTAATAAAAATTAAAATTATTTTTTTGTTAAGCTATAAGGACACACTACTGCTTGTGTTTGTGAATTTCTACATAAATGTGAATTAAACTTTGAACAGATCTTCATTTAACCCAAAACAAATAATAATACAAAAAGTATATGGCCACTGTCCAAAAAAAATATGTATCTCCATGTATTTCATGATACACTAAAAGTAAAGAATGTTGTTGTCCTCTTTTGTAAAGTTGCCAATTTGGAGAAAGCTGTTTTTCTTAGAACAGTGGCGTGACAGTGATATAATTTTCCTTTCATTAACTGTTAATCATTCCGTTTGACTTGGAGGAATCTTATCCCATTATTGACTTGGAGGAATCTTATCTTATCATTCCGTTTGACTTGGAGGGATCTTATCCCATCATACCAACCGTTCTGTCTTATTACTATTGGATTCATTGTCTGGAGTCCAAATACAATGCATAGTTTTTTTCTGTTTTTGCAATTCTTTCTAGACAAATTAGTCTTTTAGGGTCATTGTCTTTTACCAGGACCCATCGTCCTGTGAGGTTCATTTCATGAATAGATGCCCAAACATTCTTCTGTAGAATTCAATACAGTTCAGAATTCATAGCTTCATAGATCAAATGATGACAAGTTGGTCCCAGTGCAAAAGCAGCAAAACAGCCCCAGCCCATGATACTACCACCACCATGTTTTAAAGTAGAGAAGAGTTTATAACAGCCTTCATTTAATCTAGAAAGGTCCACTTTTGCTTTATATAGGTCCATTTATAGCTCATGCAGGTGGTCTCCACGCTTTCATTCAATGCATGCTATTCAAATTCAGTGTCTGATTGTGGAGTTATGAACACTTAACACAGTCACTGTAAGAGAGGCCTGCAGATCCTTAGATGTTACCCTGAGGTTCTTTGTGGTCTACCTAAATATTTACGTCACATTTATGTAGAAATTCACAAAATGATGAAGGTTCAAGCAGCACTCTATAGATATTTTCTTTAATACAGTTGTAATATAAAATATTTTATTTCCCACAGTTTGGTGTTAACTTATGTTTCCATGGAATATAAATTTGTTTGGCTTTAAAAATATTGTAATTATTTATTTATGTAACTATATTATTATTATTATATATATATATATATATATATATATATATATTTTATTATTTTTTTTTAGTGCTGCTATATTTTTGTAGAAATATTGGAAAGAAACTATATGAATGCGTGATCAACAATAATACTTATTAGATGAGTTTGGTATTTAACATTGGTGCAATGCCGTTTCAATAAATCAATAAAACAAAATCTTTTCTGTACTTTGTCTTTAAAACAATAACACACGTCCAAATATCCACAAAGCAGGAACAGCCATATGTTAAAGTAAAAACTTTAGGAATTTCAATTTTGACAACAACAGTATCTGTGCACTGTACCTGACTGTCGGCTATTTTCTGTTTCCTCGATTGTTTTGGTCCTATTTAAATGTAACAGAAAACCACGTCAGTAACACACATTTTACATATACAGTATATTACTGAATGACAGGCTTGTGACGTAGTATAAAACTTTGTACCTCTGCACCGGAAGATTAGTAGAGCCATAACCAGCACTATGATGACTACCCCTACAATCCCACTGCAGATATACACGTAGGGCCACAGCCATTCCAGATCTGAAGGCTCTCTTTTAGTACTGTCTGCAACAATAAGCGTTTTACAATGACAGGGCTTAAAGGAATCAATCATCAATGTTAATGAAGCAATGAAGGGTGTATGTAAGTAAGTCAAACAACATACAAATGAGGAGAATCTATTGTCTAAATGTGACTGAGGCACTCAATAAATAGATGATATCATTTTATGACTACAGGTTTTTGTTTATGGGTAAAACGAGGTGTGAAAATCTGTCCTTACTTTTTGTTGTGCTTTCATTGCTGACAACTTCAAAGCCCATATTAGAATCTGAAAGATTACAGATGTTTAAAAAAACAATGGGTTTATATTTGTATTTGAGAACACACATATAAGATCATATAGAGCTCTGTGTGTTTACCTGTTACTGTAACATTAATAGTATGACTTGCACTAATTACAGGTGCATCTGACCTGCACCTGTAAAGACCAGCATCCTGCGCAGAGAAACTCCAGAAAATCAGAAAAAACATCCTTGTATCCTCAGTAATATTCCTCCATTCTACTGCAGTGTGATCAGAGTGACTCAAAGATCTGCAGTGATCACTATTTTCAATTCTGCACCAGGACATTGATAAGTTCCTCCAACAGTGTGGATCAGTGATAACAGTGCAGTTGATCCTCAGAGTCTCATTTTCAGGAGATTTCCATGTTGTGTTCCGAGGCACTCTGAGAGACGAGATACAGTCCAGCTCTGGCGCTATAAAAGATAAGAAAGATCAGAAGAATATCAGAAGAAGAAAGCAAGAGAAATTAGTTGTTCTTTACAAGTTTATAAAAAGGAATAGAGTGCAAAAGTCTGAACTCATCTCTTTAATCAATCAATTAATCAAAAGGCCATTAAGTAGTAAAAATATATATTTTAAAAAATTGTATATACTTAATGGCCTTTTGACTGGAAATGTATGAATTAATTATATATATATATCCATCCAGGAAGGGTACACCATGGACAGGTCACCAGTCCATTGCATGGCCAACACTCATGCACACACTTTCTTAGAGTGAGTGATCAACCTAACATGCATGTAATTGGACTGTGGGAGGAAACCAGAGTACCCGGAGGGAACCCACTCAAGCATGAGGAGAACATACACACTCCACATAGAACGACCCAGACCTGGAATCCAACCTGTATCGTCTTGCTGTGAGGCAACAGTGCTAACCACTACACCACCATGCCGTCTATTTTACTGACTGGAAATTGGATAAACCAATGAAGCTAATACACACTTTTAAAGAGATGGCTCTGAAAGCCATAGAAACTATATGGCACCAAAAATTGTTCTTCAATTGTTACAATATCAAGTTTGTAATAATAGTAGAACCTTTTTGGTGCCATATAGAACCATTTTCTTTACTACAGAACCCTTGAAGAACCATCTTTTTTAAGTGTGTGTGATACAATGAAATGTCAAGGTGAGCCAAGAGTTTGGTGAGGGTGAAACTGTATGATGCATATAACATGTGATTCAGTATGGAGCGACATAAGCTTTCAGGGAGATTACACCCCAACCATATACCTGCATCTGCACCAGCATCAGCGTTTTCTGGAGCGCCGTCACAGAAGACCTATAGCTGATTTGATGTTCTTTGAAGAACTCTTCAATATGTTGTGTAAATGTGTAGATGTGTAAGGGTGAAGAGCTATTCTAATGTTTAAAGAACCTTATCATAAAGTAAAGGTTCTATATCAACTGCTGCTTTTTCACAGAAAACATACATGCCAGCCAAGAATCATCATTTAAGAAGCTTCCATTTCAAGAGTGTAAACACGCCCACAGCAGAGAAGTGAAACCAGCAGAAAATTGTCATCATTTCTCAAACTCACATTTTTGTGACACTTCAGTGGGTTTGAGTTTTGCATTAGGAGGGGGAGTCTGGGGGGATAAAGGTTAGCCCCCCGCCTCTTCCACCTTGATCTGAACAAAGGGCACATCCTGTTTTTTACCACGCTTGTGTAGTTTTAGAGTAAAAGTGGGAAAATTCTGAGAACAATAAAAAGAGCTCTGCTAAACAAACACAAATCGTAAAGCATGCTTTAGGACTTTATGAATAATGGATTATTATAGCGGGAAACTATGAGCTATAATACATTCATTCTGTAACGTTTGAACCTGTAACCATGTGGTTATTTTAAATATGAACCACAGTGTCACTGCTGGACTAAAAATAATCCACCAACTAGCCACATCCAGTGGACAGCGTCCTGTGACCCCTGATGAAGGACTCGAGAAACTGTGCAGCAACAGATGAGCTCTCTGACTTTACATCTACATGGTGGACCAGAAAGACAGGGGTGTCTATTAGAGTGAGCAGTGTTTTAAAACTTCAGTACTGCAGTACTGCTGAATCTGATCCACTTATGAGGGTCACTGCAGTGCTGAGAATGATCAGCCTCCCTAACAGTACCTGCTCTGTGGTGGTCCTGTGGGCGAAATTTGACTTTTGACTAAATTCCCTTTTGCTTTGAGTGACATACCTGATCTATGTTTGCTTTGAAGTAATTGTTAATACACAGAAATTACATTTTGTTACTGCCAAAAGAAATATTACAGAGACTTTATCAAATTTATCAAACGTTTCAGTAATGGTAATACCTCATTTTAAGCATAAATCAAAAACACTAGCCACTAAATGACTACACTAAGCACTACATGACTACACTAACCACTACATGACTACACTCGCCACTACATAACTACACTAACCACTACATGACTACACTAACCACTACATAACTACACTAACCACTACATGACTACACTCGCCACTACATAACTACACTAACCACTACATGACTACACTAACCACTACATAACTACACTAACCACTACATGACTACACTCGCCACTACATGACTACACTAACCACTACATAACTACACTAACCACTACATGACTACACTCGCCACTACATAACTACACTAACCACTACATGACTACACTAACCACTACATAACTACACTAACCACTACATGACTACACTCGCCACTACATGACTACACTAAGCACTACATGACTACACTAACCACTACATGACTACACTCGCCACTACATAACTACACTAACCACTACATGACTACACTAACCACTACATAACTACACTAACCACTACATGACTACACTCGCCACTACATGACTACACTAAGCACTACATGACTACACTAACCACTACATGACTACACTCGCCACTACATAACTACACTAACCACTACATAACTACACTAACCACTACATGACCACACTAACCACTACATGACTATACCAGCCACTACACGACTACACTAACCACTACATGACTACACTAACCACTACATGACTACACTAGCCACTACATGACTACACTCGCCACTACACGACTACACTAACCACTCCATGACTACACTAACCATTACACAACTACACTAACCACTTCACGACTACACTATCCACTACATGACTACACTCGCCACTACATGACTACACTCGCCACTACATGACTATACCACCCACTACATGACTACACTAAGCACTACATGACTACACTCACCACTACATAACTACACTCGCCACTACATAACTACACTCGCCACTACATGACTACACTAACCACTACATGACTACACTAGCCACTACATGACTACACTAACCACTACATGACTACACTAACCATTACACAACTACACTAACCACTTCACGACTACACTATCCACTACATGACTACACTCGCCACTACATGACTACACTCGCCACTACATGACTATACCACCCACTACATGACTACACTAAGCACTACATGACTACACTCACCACTACATAACTACACTCGCCACTACATAACTACACTCGCCACTACATGACTACACTCGCCACTACATGACTACACTAACCACTACATGACTACACTAGCCACTACACGACTACACTAACCACTACACGACTACACTAACCACTACACGACTACACTAACCACTACACGACTACACTAGCCACTACATAACTACACTGGCCACTACATGACTACACTAAGCACTACATGACTACACTCGCCACTACATAACTACACTCGCCACTACATGACTACACTAACCACTACATGACTACACTCGCCACTACACGACTACACTAGCCACTACACGACTACACTAACCACTACACGACTACACTAACCACTACACGACTACACTCGCCACTACATGACTACACTCGCCACTACATGACTACAGTAGCCACTAGAAGACTACACTCGCCACTACATGACTACACTAGCTACTACACGACTACACTTGCCACTACACGACTACACTCGCCACTACATGACTACACTCGCCACTACATGACTACACTAACCACTACACGACTACACTAGCCACTACACGACTACACTAGCCACTACATGACTACACTAACCACTACATGACTACACTAACCACTACATGACTACACTAACCACTACATGACTACACTCGCCACTACATGACTACACTAACCACTACATGACTACACTAACCACTACATGACTGCACTAACCACTACATGACTACACTAACCACTACATGACTACACTAACCACTACATGACTACACTCGCCACTACATAACTACACTAACCACTACATGACTACACTCGCCACTACATGACTACACTCGCCACTACATGACTATACCAGTCACTACACGACTACACTAACCACTACACGACTATACTTGCCACTACATGGCTACACTAACCACTACACGACTATACTTGCCACTACATGGCTACACTAACCACTACATGACTACACTCGCCACTACATGACTATACTAACCACTACATGACTATACCAGTCACTACATGACTACACTCGCCACTACATGACTACACTCGCCACTACATGACTACACTAACCACTACATGACTACACTAACCACTACATGACTACACTAACCACTACATGACTACACTCGCCACTACATGACTACACTAGCTACTAGAAGACTACACTTGCCACTACATGACTACACTCGCCACTACATGACTACACTAGCCACTACATAACTACACTAACCACTACATGACTACACTAGCCACTACATAACTACACTAACCACTACATGACTACACTCGCCACTACATGACTACACTAACCACTACATGACTACACTAACCACTACATGACTACACTCGCCACTACATGACTACACTAGCTACTAGAAGACTACACTTGCCACTACATGACTACACTCGCCACTACATGACTACACTAACCACTACATGACTACACTAGCCACTACACGACTACACTAACCACTAAATGATTACACTAACCACTACACGACTACACTAACCACTAAATGATTACACTAACCACTACACGACTACACTAACCACTAAATGATTACACTAACCACTTCACGACTACACTAACCACTACATGACTACACTCGCCACTACATGACTACACTAACCACTACATGACTACACTCGCCACTACACGACTGCACTAACCACTACATGCAAACCCTGCTTTAACCAGTTGTCCGCATATAAAATCATCATATATTTCATGAAAATGTTTATTTAATTACAAAAAATTTCTGTTTCCATAGTGATAATTCTTAAGGTTACATGCTGATTTTCTGATTTTGGGACACATTTACTTCAAAATAATGGTACCTAACTGCTCACCATGTGGTCATTAGGGACAGGGATGCAGTCTCACTTCCTGCTGTAAAATATAAGACTCCACCACTGACCAAAAACTTCTGGTAGTGACATGAAAATATGGTTCAGCATTTTTTCAAATAAAGACTTTCATGAAGACAGGAATTTCAAAAATGAAATTCATCAAAATCTCTCAACTTTACTCTCAAATAAAGAAAAATAAAAGAAAATACTACAATACTTTAATTGATTCAAATTCAATAAAAATAACACTGAAACTTTATTAAGTTATATTATTTCACAAATTAATTATTTTAATAATTTAGGGGTTAGGATTTAGGACAGACGCCTCCCAGTAAAGAGTACCCATAAAGGGTGATTTTATATATTTTTAGTATTGCAATGAAAACCTTGGGTTTAAACAGATCTACAGATCATAACACAATCCCTGGCCGCAGTGATAACTGTCCATACACACTACTGTGCAAAACCTTCAGCACCTGGGCTGATTGTTTAAAACTCTTTATCTTATTCATAAGCGTATTATCACCAGTAAGAACACAATATATAGAACAGATGTAAATAATCAGAAATACAATACAAAGTAACATAAATATCTTATTGTGAAAGAAGTAGATCATATCTTGAGCTCCAGTTTGAAGAACAAAGTGTAGTTCCAGATTTCTCCTGGACGCCCCAGACATTGTATAAATGTATTCAGTTCCTTCAGCAGTAATCTTGATTTAGCTTAATGAAGTACTGAGCAGTCAAAGCAGGTATTAGATGAGAACCATATATAATACTGGGTTGTTTGTAGAAAGGGTTAAATAAACACACTGATGTATGTAAAAGAACTACTTACGGTATTAATACTGTTAAATATTTAAAAAATAAGGTGTTTTGCTGAATAAATAAAAGCTTCTGGTCTGAAAAAAAGAACCTTTTAAGTATAATAATGTCCCCAAGTGCCCAAAACATCTCTTTCATGTTAAGTCCAGCAAATAGCAAATAAACAGAAGCATGTTCTCTTTATTTTCTATGTTCTAACTTACTTAACTTTTACATATGACTACCTCTATAAAGACTTTACTGAAGCACCCAGGACAAGCTCCAGTTTAGACTTAGACTCATTAGCATTGGCATTGGAGTTTTATCATTGGAAAAGCTTTATAGTCAAGGCCTAGGCTTAATCTAGGCCTGGAACCTGGCCTTAAAACGCCATTTAGTCTTTCTATTCAGAGCTTATTGATCCTGAATTACTTAAGCAAAAATATTGCTTAGCAGACAACGGCTAGACTAATAGTGGCAAGATTTGACTTGCTTGGCTAAATTGGTTTACTAAACATTTTGGGACAGCGCCCACGACCAGGTTAAGACTAGTCCCAGACTTAAAGTCACCATTAATCATGATCAATTCATTTCAGTCCATCACAGTTTTTACTATGTGCCCAGCTGCTTATGGACTAGAGTCTGGATTCATATTCCTTGTCAGTGGCAGGGCTTCATAGGTAAGGTAAAATAGCTCGTCCCAGATTCAGTCTGAATTACGTACGCTCTAACCTGCCAAGTGATTAAGTACACATGCAGTCAGTCCATGTAATGTAAATAAAAAGACTTTGATCCAGTGCCTGGGTATCATGACTAACAAGGTCAGGTATAGCTTACCTTGAGTACCTCCACTGGTTATGAACAAACCCCACAGGAGGATGGCGAGGCTGCTGAAGACGTGGAAGCCTGAGGACGCCATGAATGATCACCTTTCTTAGCAGACACGTAGGAAGTCAGGAGCTTGAACACACATCACCTGGGTGAAGTGTGTGGGAGAGAAAGCGCAGTTACAACTCCTGTTCCTTTGTCTCATCTGTCACCCACTTTCTCTTTTAATCTCTTGCTTCTTCTTTTACGACCGGGGTCTCTAACACACAGGTTGTATGTTACCTCATCTCCTGTGTGTTGTGGTTAAACAAGTGTTCGTTTGAACTTAGTCCCAACTCAACAGCTCCATCACATGTATAGTGACTGAACAGCAGCTTCTCGGAGTGATGAGTGTCTAATCCAAGATCAGCTCCTGCTTTGTCTGGTCTTATCTCACTTTATCTTGTGTTCTATCAGCTCCACTGACCCTATAGGAGCACTTTGTAGTTCTATAGTTACAGACTGTAGATCTGTTTCTCTGCATACTTTCGTATCCTCTTTTAACCTGTTGTTCAGTGGTCAGGACCCCCACAGGACCACCACAGCACAGGTGTTATTTGGGTAGCTATTGGAGTGGATCAGAGTATTTAGACTGTCCACCAAGCAAAGCCATACAGCCAATAGGGTCCTGTGGGCAGCACCCTGTAACCACTGATTAGAGGACTAGGAGGACTAGAGGAACACAAACCATCTGACTTTACATCTACATGGTGACTCAACAAGGTAGGAGTGTCGAATAGAGTGGACAGTGAGTGGACACAGTGTTTACAAACTCCAGCAACGCTTGCTGTGTCTGATCCACTCACACCAGCACACTAACACACACAAACACACTACCACCACCACGTTAGTGTCACTACAGTGCTAAGAATGATCTGGACTCTGGGGTCTTGCATGGACTTGTATGGTAATTATTTTATCTCTTAATGAAGGGGTTACATATGAAAAGACATTATGAACCAGAGTGTGGACATTATAGTAAATACTCAGGGGACGAGAGGACAGAGACACCTGGTCTCACAGCAGTAGAGAACCTAGGAGAACCTGACCAGAGCGAGCTATGAGGCGGCTATGCTAATAGCTAAGCAGAGACACTGAGGTGTTTAAACACTCCAGCAGCAGCCCTGCTGTGTCTGATCCACTCATACCAGCACAACACACACTAACACACCACCAACGCTTCCGCATTACTGCAGAGAAAGAGTGCTTAGTGCTTAACTATGATTATATATATATATATATATATATATATATATATATATATATATATATATATATATATATATATATATATATATATATATTGATTACATATATTAATTATTAAACTAATGAATTAAATGGGTGTGTTTCTTTGTATTCTGAATAGAGAGACCAGTCCTTAAGTATTTTGATATTATCCAATCTGGCCCCCTTTGAAAAAAGTTTGGGGCCCCCTGGTGTAGGTAACCCTACATGTGTTTTGAGTTGATATTTATCAGGTCAGCCTGTATTACTACACCAGTGAAGGAAAGAAGTGATGAGTGGAAGATAAATTCAATAAATAGAAAACTACAGCTGCTACCTGAGTATATGGACTTCATAAAGATCAGCCAGTGGTGAAGCTCTGGAGTTCAGCATAGAAAACAGCGACACCTGGTGGTGGTATGAAGTTATAGCAACCATGATCCAGAAACGATGAAAGGAAGCAATCCTACATACTGACTTATTTTAGAGTATCAGTTGATTAATAAAATCATAAACATCGTACAGTTTGATGTGCTGAGTATTATGTTATGATAATTAAGTGCTGTAAAAGTACATACTCTCTCTCTCTCTCTCTCTCTCTCTCTCTCTCTCTGTCTTTCTATTATTTTAATTGTGTAATTATTTAATTACACATATACAGATCAGTTGTGACACGCAATCCTCCCACCTTTGGTCATCTGGCGATCATACTTCCCGTCTAAATTGAAAAACCACGCCCCACCAATTAAGGGTGCTCATTATAAAGCTGCCCAGGTGGAGGGCATGTTGCAGCTGTGTGGGTAAGAAGAGTTGGTGTGTGTTGTTAGTTGAGTTGTGGTCTAATGGGGTTGTTCTGCTTTAGGAGAGTCCTCAGTTTTCCAGCGTTGCTATGGGAAAGCTTTTCTTCACTCATGCTTTTGCACTACAGTATTTGTGTTGTGTTTGTGTTCTAGCTGCCCACTAATACCTAATCATTCTGTTGAACAGCGGGAGTGTATCTCAGTCCACGTTGGCCAGGCTGGTGTCCAGATGGGTAGTTCCTGCTGGGTGCTGTATTGCCTGGAGCATGGCTTCCAGCCTGATGGGATGATCACAGCTAGTGACCACCATGGCCGATTCCTCCTTTGGTACTTTCTTCAGTGAATCTGGAGCTGGGGAGTATGTGCCACGTGCTGTTTTCACAGACCTGGAGCTGATGGTTGTAGGTAAGGTAACTGAACCATGTTTTAACCACTGCCAAGTTCTTAAGGGGTGATATCTGGAGGCTGCTTAATCTGGGATTGCTTACTCTCAGATGAGATCTGCAATGGTCAGTATTGGCAACTTTATCATCCAGAGAAGCTCATCAGCGGCAAAGATGCAGCCAACAACTATGCTTGTGGCCACTATACCATCGGCAAAGAGATTGTGGACTCTGGGCTGAATGTGCAAAATGGAGTTGTAGTGAGATTTCTGCCCATATGGTGTTTCAATGTCCTGCCAAGTTCCTAATCACTGTTTTTGTTGCTCTGTAGGCTGACCAGTGTACAGGTCTACAGGGTTTCTTGGTCTTCCACAGCTTTGGTGGTGGAACTGGGTCTGGTTTCACCTCCCTGTTGGAGCGTCTTTCTGTGGATTATGGTAAAGTCCAAGCTGGTGTTCTCGGTCTACCCGGCTCCCCAGGTTTCCACTGCTGTGGTAGAGCCCTACAACGCTATCTTGACCACCCACACCATGCTTCAATCTTCAATCACTGCTTCTTTACACTTTGATGGAGCTCTTAATGTGGCTCTCACGGAGTTCCAGACCAACCTAGTTCCATACCCTCATATCCATTTACCTCTGGTCACCTCAAGGTTCAGAGGGCCGTGTGCATGCTGAGTAACACCAAAGCCATTGCTGAAGCCTGGAGCTGCCTGCATTGCAAGTTTGTCTTGATGTACACCAAGTGGGTCTTCGTGCACTGGTATTTGGGTGAGGGAATGGAAGGAGAGTTCTCAGAAGCCAAAGAGGACATGGCTGCCTTAGAGAAAGATTAGGAGGAGGTTAGAGCGGAGTCTGCTGAGGAGGAAGATAAGTACTAGAGGGTTTTTCACTGTGTGTAAGACTATTTGTAAAATTTGCAGTACATAAAATTGGTATTGGTTCTTTTAGTGACTCTTGCTAGTGTGTTTTAGTGAGTATCAAATCTGCTTTGTCACTTGTCTTTAAAAATCAGTGTTTTAAGAAATAATGATCCTTCTACACTCTAAAATAAGACTTCTCTGAATCTGAAATGGAAATGAATAAAATGATGCTACAGCAAGTTTTTTCAAAATAGTGAATTTTTCCAAATCATAAATAGGCCGTTGGTCAAAATGGAAAAATGCATGTTTCTTCAATGCCTGCAATGATAGCCTAGTAAGTTTAATGTATACTTAACCTATTTTTAAACTGCATGGTGAGTGTGCATGACTGTATATGTTCGGTCACTGTAAATTTATGGTCGCGTGCAAGTTGCATTTGAAGAGCACTGACCTCGGTTTTACATTCACTTAAGTTTACTTGTGTGCAGGTTTAACGAGGGGAATTCATTCTGACTAAATATAGTCTCAATGAGCACATATTAACACATCTTATATAAGCTCATTGGCTTATGTTCACTTACGCTATAGTTGAACTTGGTAGTATTACAGAATAGCTGATTCTCTGCATAATCTGTTAGGCTCCTTTTACCCTGTTCCGGACCCCCACAGAGCAGGTATAATTTGGGTCGTCGCTCATTCTTGGCAATGCAGTGATGCTGACATGGTGGTGTGTTAGTGCTGGTATGGGTGGATCAGACACAGCAGTCCTATCCTTTTGGTCCACCTTTTGAGATGTAAAGTCAGATGATGGCTTGTGTTCCTCTAGTCCTTCATCAGGACACTGTTTGTAGGATATGTTTGGCCTGTGGACTATTCTCAGTTGAGCAGTCACACTGTGGTGCTTAAAACTCTAGCACTGTTTGATCCCTTCACACCAGCATGTCTGTCATGCCTATGCTGAGAATGAGCCACCACTCATGGGACCCTATGAGAGGAGCGAGGGATGAATAACAAATAGGAGTGTGGTTCAGCATGTGGATTAGAGGTTATCTGTCTCGAGTGCGTGCATGCAGTGTGGAGGCTGAATGGGACTATGAGGTGGAAAAAGAGGGATCAAAAAATGACACAGGCGAGTGCTGGTCAAACCAACACTGCAGTTGTGGTTGGGCTTCTGCGTAGTCTGTGTATGCTGACTACTTTATAGGGGAACGCATTTTTCTATCCTATTTGTTCTCTTTGGGGGGAAAACACTGTTATCTGTGAATCCAATCAAAAAGCTCTATGTAAGCCCGAATCCCACAATCATACCGGACAATCTGTAGTTGGATAGTCAATGTTTTGAAAACTTGCTTTGCAATGCACAGCCAAAATAACTAGATGGGGCCGTACACTGATTCTAAACTGTATCTGGTATCTGACACCACTCTGAGTATTAAAACTGTGAAATGAAAGAGACTGTTATGCAGATTTACTGTCGGTATGACTGCTACGGGGATCTGCTGGACAGAAAACCTGGATCTGGATTAGAATAGTCGTGTTCAGTTTTCAGTGACGAGCCAATTAGCTTACTGGCTCATTTGTTTGGTCATGTGGGGTCACTTTTGTCAGTCCAGTGTGTGTGTGTGTGTGTGTGTGTGTGTGTGTATATATATATATCCTACACTATAATCCCACCTCCATCAAACTTTACACTTGGCACAATGCAGTCAGACAAGAAGTACCGTTCTCCTGGCAACCACCAAACCCAGACTCGTCCATCAGACTGCCAGGTGGAGGAGTGTGATTCGACACTCCAGAGAACACGTCACTACACCACGTTTCCACAATCTACTGGAAATTTGTGGAAGTTTCATGACTGGATTTGTTGCACAGGTGGCATCTTATCACAATACCATGCTGGAATTCACTGAGCTCCTGAGAGCGACCCATTCTTTCACTAATGTATGTAGAAGCGGTCTGCATGACTAGGTGCTTGGTTTTATACTCCGTTGGCCATGTAGGTGACTGGAACACCTGAATTTAGTGATTTGGATGGGTGAGTAAATACCTTTGTCAATAATAATAATATAATGATATATATTATCGGAACAAATATATATTTAATATAACATAATATGTGAATTTCTCCACTGTGGGACTAATAAAGAATTATCTTATAGTCTATATGCAATCGTTTCTCCACAAGGGGGAGCTATAAGCTCTCAAGTAGATTTTGTGTGGCTCACTAAAAGAGAAAATTAACTGAATTTGATGAGGGTGTTTTAGTCAGTTGGGTCATTATCTATACATTGTGCCTTTTGGACTATATAACTCATAAATTGCTCATCATCTCATAAGACTATAGAGTACTAAAGATTCATTTGTAGAGAGATAGTGTGTATTTTAATATTGGCCCCTTAAAATCTTTTAGAGTTATGGATTTTGTATTTCCACACCGAATCTGCAGCAGACACCCCTCCCCCAGACCATAGAAGCATCTGAAGATTCCTCACTCTTATGTTTATGAAATCAGTTTTGCTGGTTTGTTTAGCTGTAAAACATGAAGATATAAGTCAACATCCACCCTCTCATGGCAAGATGCTCAGTAGAGAGCATTTGATTTAAAGTGAACATTTGATGAACACAAATTAGACATACAGTTGCAAATATGGTGGAAGGCCCAGCTGAGCTTGTTTCTTTTCAAAGCTATATTTTAATTATTTTTTTATTTGTAGAACTACATATTAGGTATCTTAAGTTTGACCTCAGCTAAGTACTAAGACAATGTGAGAAATATCGAAAGTGAAACTAACTTATATAGTCACTAAACATGCAGTAGGTGTCTTCAGTCTATTGAAGGTTGTGATGTCACTGATATTAAAGTCCAAAGTAATTCTAAGACAACCAGGTGGACTGCAGTTCTTCAGTGTTTAATAAGCTTGATATTCTTGTAAAAATTGTAATATAAACAGTCAAATAGCTAAATTATTTACAAATATCTTTAAAAATGTACAAACTTGCAGAATGTAAATGCTGCACCATTTAACATGGATTGGAAAAAATCCAACAAAGAGGTTGGCAGATAAGAAGCTGAGCCTCAAGTTTTTAATACAGGTAGTATTAATTAATAGATTTAAGCTATTGATCTATCCTACCTGGGTTGTATGTACAGAGCTACTGATAAAGATACACTATGGTAGAACATTTCAACAAAGATTCCTCATCTTTCTAAATCTTTCAATCAATACTGTAGTACCATCAAATTCAAGCCTCCTCAGTGTAAAAATTCCAGATGTATAATCCCGTGTGTGGGTTTGTCTAGCTACTGTGAAATGATGGCGACTCTACATGGCAGCCTCAGTTTGAAGACCACACGCTTCACACGCCCTAATAGAATCAAAATCAGTTCACACTAAACTCACATCCTCCATGACCTGCTCACTGTTCCAAATTTCAGTCAGTGAGGAGATTCACAACCAAATTTTAAGATTTCAAATGCACATATGCTTCTTTAATTTTAAATTCACAAACAAATAATTGTTACATTATCATAAAAGCTGAGAAAATTATATAATGTAGAAAATATGAATTTGTAAATAATCTAATTACACTATATTACCAAAAGTATTCACTCACACATCCAAATCATTGAATTCAGGTGTTTTAACCACTTCCATGACCACTGAACTACTCACAAGTTAACTGTCAGTGGTATTATAACAAAGTGGAAGTGATTGGGCAAGAACAGAGCATAGGGAGCTTCATGGAATGGGATTCCATGGCCGAGCAGTGGACTCTAGAGTAGGGGAGACGTGTTTTCTGGAGTTGGCCTCGGCCCCTTAGTTCCAGTGAAAGGAACACCTAATGCTAAAGCAGACCAAGAGGTTTTGGGCAATTTTATGCTCCCAACTTTGTGGGAAGAGTTTTTTGGACAGCCCCTTCCTGTTCCAACATGACTGCCCACCAGTGCACAAAGCAAGGTTTGAGCGAGTTTGGTGTGGAAGAACTTGACTGGCCTGCACAGAGTCTTGACCTTAACTTGATAGAACACTGTTGAGATGAATTAGAGTGGAGACTGTAAGCCAGACCATCTAATCCAACATCAGTGTCTGACCTCACTAACGCGCTTCTGGTCAAAAATTCTCATAAACACACTCCTAAACCGAGTGGAGAGCCTTCCCAGAAGAATTGAAGCTGTTATAGCTGCAAAGGGTGGGCCGACATCATTTTAAACCCTAGTGACTAAGAGTGGGACGTCACTCAAGTTATATATGTGTGAAGATGAGCGAACACTTTTGGCAGTGTAGTGTATCTGACACTGAAAAAGTAAAAACACTGTACAGCCTGTGAGTTTTTCCCAACACAAATACTCAGAACATTGTTTATTAAAACACCTTTCATTAAAATCAGTATCCAGAAGGTTTGAGGTGCATTTCTTTTTGTATGAGGTTGGCATGTAGGCTAATTCTTTCTTACATGTCATCTATGATTTGAACTAGAATCTGTTTTAAACAGATGTTAACAGTGAATTACAGTTGGGCAGATTTGGTGAAGAGCTCTAATCTTGAAGACTGGAATCTTCTGCTGTTTCATAACACACAGCTGTCAGCAGGTCCTGTAAACACATCAGCCACTGAGTCTACTGAAACAAGAGTGAATGAGAAGAAGTGAACACGGTGTTCGTTCTTACCTCGTCTTCTAGAGGCTTCTCAGACTCTAACAGAGGAACGTAGATACAGATACATGTACTTAGATACAGATACTTGTATATGTTAATAATAAATATTATGATAAATCATATAAGATCAGATCAGTTGTGGCTTAGTACCTTTGTTGTAGATGGTTTTGTACAGTGCTGGAGCGGTGAGCACTAGAGTGACCACCAGCACAATAGCGTAGCCCCCATAGAACTGCTTTACAGTGCTCTGCTCTGTGTCTCTCATATCTATCAACAATCAAATGTGGATAAGAAGAATGTGATCACTGTGTATAGCTGTTTAGATTGATAGTATGTACCAATCAATAATCATATCATGTTACAAGCCTCATGCTATAAGTTGGTTAGCTTGCTAGAACTTTGAATCTAAGAGCTCTTACATGTTGTTTCATCTTCAGGGTCCGGGTTAACAGCTGAAACGTCATAAATGATACGTTTTACACTTAAGCTAGTCCTGTTTTAGACACTGTGTGTCTTTACTTTCCACAGATTATCTGTTTATTGTGTGAAATGAGGTGGAAATAAAAGCTCTTACTTGTTGTCTTGTTCTCATTGCTGATGATGTCAGAGTCCAGGTTAACTGCTGAAACAGTACAGATGATTAGTAGACCCAGGAGTGTTATACTGGGTTTATATTTGTATTTAAGAATATAGAATTAGGCACATATAGAGCTCTGTGTGTTTACCTGTTACTGTAACATTGATAGTATGACTTGCACTAATTACAGGTGCATCTGACCTGCACCTGTAAAGACCAGCATCCTGCGCAGAGAAACTCCAGAAAATCAGAAAAAACATCCTTCTTTTCTCAGTAATATTCCTCCATTCTACTGCAGTGTGATCAGAGTGACTCAAAGATCTGCAGTGATCACTATTTTCAATTTTGCACCAGGACATTGATAAGTTCCTCCAACAGTGTGGATCAGTGATAACAGTGCAGTTCATCCTCAGAGTCTCATTTTCAGGAGATTTCCACGTTGTGTTCCGAGGCACTTTGAGAGACGGGATACACTCCAGCTCTGGCGCTATAAAAGAGAGAGAGAGAGAGAGAGAGAGAGAGAGAGAGAGAAAGAAAAAAAAATCAACATATAATTTAGTAAAATTAATTTTTAGCATGCAAGATCTCCTCCTTATCGATAAGATTTAAATGTTTTCTTCCAGTTCATAATAAATACAATAACTAATTGTAGCTTTAAGTTTAACATGCATTTATTGTTTTTTCACACAATTACAAGTTTTACCAGCAATTTTTTTATTTTGGCTGGTAAAAATTTGGATTTGACTAGTAAGGAATTATTCTTAGTTTACTAGTAATTTTATTTATTTTATTCAAATTAAAATAACCTTGGTAAGACCCCAGGCTTAGATAGTTCTTGGTTTTCGCTGGGAAAAATATTTCTTGTGGACCACTACAGGTCAGTTTTAGGGCATTGGCTTTTTATACATGCTACCTCTAGATGTTGTCATTTGGTAATCAATTTTCAACTCATTCACAATTATACATTTCCAATTCCTTCAAGTAACCTTACCGTACGTGACAGACTCATCCAGGGCATTTTTAAAATGTGTAAAATCAGCTCGTTGTCTCATTGAGGAACCAAGACAAAGACATTTAACACTATTAATCTGATATGACACTGCACGCAACTGAATACAGTGAGTATCAGCAAACAGCAGAGCTAGCCCAGAACACCATGCAGACCAGATCTGACCGGTATGAACAGAACAGCAGCAGCAATTCAAGATCTACATTTAATGATTACAGATTTAGTTTAAAATAACAGAGTCTGTGTTTAATGACTGCAGTTTTTACTGCATTTATTTAATGAGCTTTTTTAGTTTTAAATTAAGGGTCTAAATGTAATGATTGCAGTTTTGGGGATATTTGTTTGATTTACTTTCTTTATTTACTGATAATTTTGTTACAAATATTATGCTGTCTCATATGAGCTCGTTAAAAATGGTAATAAATCAGTTTAGATCATGTTTCATGACTTGCTTGCACTTATAACTACATGTAGCCCTGCCATAGCATATAGCCCACCATCTATCGGTATCGGCTATCGGCCGATACGTGCTGAAAGGTGATCAGTGATTGGAAAAAACGCTGATCGGTCCAAAAACGCTGATTGGCCCATCTCTAATATACATATATATATATATATATATATATATATATATATATATATATATATATATATATATATATATATATATATATATATATATATATATCTTGATATTCAAAAACAGAGAAAGCCTGAGGTATGAAACATACTAAACCTAAGACTAAGCAAACTTTAGCCCGCATGAGTCACTAAAGTAGCTTTTTGAGAATAATTTAACTAGTTTATTATTATCTCAGATCGACTCAGAGAAACGTATTAAAAGTAAAAGAGTGAGAAACTGACCTGAGTGTCCAGAACAGCTGAACAAAAGCAGAATTAGCATAAACAGACTACTGATGATCTGACAGATGCAGGACATCATGATCGACGATCTTCTTCCAGTTTTACTGCAGCGTTAACAGTAGCAGTGAATATGTCTGACCCTCTCTGTCTGACGTTCTCCAGCCCCCCAGCCTGAGTCTGTATGTCTGTTAGACAAGAACTGGGAGTTGGTTTGTCTTTGCTGATATCCGGAGAGTCTCCTACACATCAGCTGAAAGTAAGTAAAAGAGCTTCCTCCATTTAGTAGTGGAACCGAAAAAAAACACTACTGCTCTGTAGGCTTTTGTGGTTTGAGGTAGAACTTGAAATGACCGAAAGGAAGTGTCTGCTTAGTATTTCCTTTGACTTTGCCTTTACACTTAACTTGTAACAGGGGTCTCATATCAGTCTCATAGCTGTTCTGTTATTATCCTACATATGACCTTTGAAGGACCAAAATCAAAAGTTCTACCACTTCCAATGTATTAAGACTGAAAAATAACAGTGAGCATCTCTATTTATCCAAAATGATTAGTGAACCTACATGTAACACCATGTCTAACCGTGTACGTGTCTTTCTTTGCTTCTGTCTGTTTCCGCTTTTGTTTAGCTTTAACCTTAATGCACTGATCCTGTCATGTGTGTTTGTTGTAGTTTTGGTCTGTGTCTGTGTTTGGACCTTGGTTTCAACCTTACATACGTCTGCTATTAAGTATCTGTTCAGTCAAATTCTAATAAAACTCATTGCCTCATATGTTACACTACACTTGTACCCTTGTGCTGAAGCTGTTCAGTGAACTGCAAGATCAGCAATCAGGTAATCTTGTTCTCTCCACATGAGTTTGACGTCAGCAAATAATAAAAAAAGTAGAGTAGTGTGAATTCTAACTATAAATTAAGTTTGATGAACACTAAAACTAACCTGAAGCTCTGAAAAGATAACAGCATTGCACATGCACTAAAGGAAACTCACACTTTCCTTAACCTGACTGGAGACCAGTCTAGACTTTATATGGGCGTGATGGTACAATCCTGAAAGGAGCACATTACTTTAACACGAGACAATGATGATTTCGTCTCTCAGTCAAGATTAAGTTACCACTCCACACTAATGCTAAAAGGATAAATGAATAATGTTTTAATAAAATATTCAATTATAATGTTAGCTGGGCTTGCTGGGCAATTTGAATGCACTTATTCAGCCAAACCATAAGCAGTACTGCTCAGCGCCACCAGAGGTCTCTGTCTCTGGAGTACTAAGGTAGCCTAGAACACATGCACCTGGGGCTGATTACACACACCTGCAGCTCATGGCACTCACCTCTTAAATACCCTAGAGTCAACTCTCCGCTGCCTCTACTCTACGTCTTGATCTGGTGAAGAGTTAGTGCCACGTAACACCAAAGGGAGGTTTGTCCAGTCTACACTCTCTCTGTGCTACTCGCTGGCCCTCGGCAAGCCTGCCCGGGAAAGGCCAGACTGTTTTGACCGTACAATAAAATGGAAAAAAATAATAATTAGAGCAATTCCCCCTAAAGAGACCCCATGGTCACGATCAGAATCGTTTATTTTGCCAAGTATGTCACACATACAAAGAATTTGTCTTGGTGAGACACACATGTATGACATGTCACAACAACAACATAACACTAAGAGAAAGGTACAATAAGATACAACAAATAAAATAAAGTATAAGAGTAATAAAGAGCCAGAAAAGGAGCTAATGAGATATATGAATATCTGTGCTTATATGTGTACGGATATTCTACCCATAAGAGAGTAGATGTATATTATAAGAGCTGTTATTTACAGAATCTCTACAGCTACGCAAATAAGCAGTATGTTACAAAGGAGTTACTGTAATACAGTGAGATTAAGTTCAAGTATACATTTGAATTTGAAGTATATAGATGCTTTGTTGTCTGTTGTTCTGTGTCTGAGGTGATCTGTCTGGCCATAATCTGCTTGTAAACATATGCAAATGTACTAAGACATGATGAGCTCTCACAAATAACTTCCTTGTTACCAAGTATGTTTTATAGGCTATATGTGTAAGGTGTAATGTAATTGTTTCCAACAATATTTAAATAATGCAGGTGACACAGCCATAGGAATAGTCAGAGTAAACATTTAAAATTCAGAACATTATTGTTATTTGCACCCTTTCTATGAAGCAGGCAGCACAGCATAGACACAACTGCTGCTCAGACAGGATACCACAACAAAACCAAGCCAAAATACCGGAACCTAATCAGTGTGTTGCCCCGACTGGCATGAACCCAACATGTCTTACCTGAAATACCTGAAATGACTTCCAGCTCAACTTCACAGGGTTTATTTTTAAGGTTTTGCAGTAAACAAGCACTGTGGGGACCAAATTAGTAGAAACCCAACAACTTTTTACACTTAAATGTCACCAGTTAATCTGCAAACTTCAGATTAAAATAAAAATGGTGCACTACAAACAAACTAAAGGCTTGAAACAAACATACACTGTCTGTAGATCACTGCCTGAGGTGCCAGTCAGGAACAAACAAGATAATAGTGTGGCCAAATTTACACAGTCACTAATCTCTTATGTCTGAATGGAATTTCTGTCTCACACAGCAGTTACGCAGTAGTGCCGGTCCAGACATCTGATGCTTACTTAGCAATAACAATCAATATATTAATATAACTTCTTCAAATAAAGTTCTGATCCCCTGTAAAGGTTAGTATTTGAAATACAATTACTATTAAACCAATGGAAAAACAGTAACATGAACAAGTTCTCTGTGATTCGCCAACTACACTGTCAAATCTACACATAAACAGCACATAAACATAAGTGTTCATTACTGTGTTCACTCTGTTATATAATCCTGTCACACTTTCTGAGTGCAGTGTTCTTGAAATAGTATCATTTCTAACAGTACTTTTCTAAAACTGTGGCTCTGTAATGATGCAGTTGGTGAACACTGTTAACCGCACCATCATAGCAGTGATGTTGATGTGTCTGTCTGAACCCAGAATGGCAGCAGACCAAACCACTGTGAGGTATTATTATTTCAAACTATATAGTTATGTTTACAAAAATATTTAAAGGGTGACAACCCTCTGGTCTTCACAGGAACCTGTACTGATGCCCCCAACAGGGAAATAAAATATCTGCCCATGCCTCTGGAGAGTAAGAAATGGGATTGAGTCTACTCACCTTCAGCTCCACTCTGGCTTCCCCTCTCATAACCACACACGTTCATCTTATCCCATCAACTCATTTACTCTCCTGTATATTCTCATACTTGCTAGTCAACCTGGCTGTTGCGAAGTGTTTGTATTGCCAGTTTACTCTGTGCTTTCCATGTTTAGATCCCAGTCAAAGTTGATCAGCTTCAATTCTAAGCTATTGGTGTTCACCAGATTGGTCTCCATGTGTGATGTCTTGGTGAAGAGCCCCAAACTCACAGTAATGAAACATGGATGCTCCAGGAGTGAGATGAAACACTTGAAAAGACTTCCCCAGTAAGGCTACCTCTATTGGAAGTCTGCAGGTTTCATCAGGCTAATAGCATAACACATGTGTTAACATTGACTTATAAAATAAAGGTTTTAATATATTGATTAACAATATATATCAGCGCTGTCCAAAGAAAAACATGTATAATACAAAAGGCCAAAAACCTTCTTAACTTTCAATGCAAGTCAATGGAACCAGATTTTTTTCCAAGCTATTTTGGAGCATTTATCTAGGCCCATATATCATGACATTTTCACACTATTTTCACAATTTCCAATGTTTTCAAATGATGTAAAACAATAAAAATCAACAAAAATGGAGGTATATGTTTTTCTATACAGCGACAGTATATTTAATGTTAGCTGTTCCGGAGTTATGTTGCACATATGTTTCCAAAGGTGCAGCAACCCTAGATCAGCATGTGGTCTAGATATTGAAACCTGAATGTGAAATCTGAAAGCTGACTGGAAGAAGTGGATGTTTTCAACTAACTTGGGAGAAAATAGTAAATAAAGTTATGCCTACTCCCAAGGGAGTAGGATTAGTATGGACAGACGTGACGTGTCCACACCAATATTTAGCAATTATTGAATTGTACCCACTGATAAACCCAATAAACCCTCCAAAAAAAACCAATCTGTCACCGTCTCATTAACCTAGAGGTGCAGAAAGGGTTAAATCATGTTCTCTACTTCCTTTCTCCTTTCCACGTTCTCTTTGGTCCTATATGTGAGACTTACTGGGCAAGACTCAGGTGCAATGTGGTTGACGCATGGGTGTCAAACGTGAGTAAGGATGGCAGCAAAAAAGAAGAAGAAGGAGCTATTTGGTGGTCCCCGCCAATGTCAAGAGCAAATCTACCCCTTTGCTTTGGCCTAAACTATAAAGTGGTGCTTATTTGGAGCCTAAGATATTAGGTGGGCTTTGACATCCATTCAAGTCTGTTTATAACAATAAAAGTCAGTTTATAACAATAAATATCTGTTTATAACAATGAAAGTCAGTTTATAACAATAAATATGTTTATAACAATAAAAGTCAGTTACCAACAATAAAAGTCAGTTTATAACAATAAAAGTCAGTTTATATCAATAAATATATGTTTATATCAATAAAAGTCAGTTTATAACAATAAAAGTCAGTATATAACAATAAAAGTCAGTTTATATCAATAAATATATGTTTATATCAATAAAAGTCCGTTTATAACAATAAAAGTCAGTATATAACAATAAGTGAGTTTATAACAGTAAAAGTCAATTTATAACAATAAAAGTCAGTACATACCAATAAGTCAGTTTATAACAGTAAAAGTCAGTATATAACAATAAGTCAGTTTATAACAATAAAAGTCAGTTACCAACAATAAAAGTCAGTTCATAACAATAAAAGTCAGTTTATACCAATAAATATATGTTTATATCAATAAAAGTCAGTTTATAACAATAAAAGTCAGTATAAAACAATAAGTCAGTTTATAACAATAAAAGTCAATTTATAACAATAAAAGTCAGTATATACCAATAAGTCAGTTTATAACAATAAAAGTCAATTTATAACAATAAAAGTCAGTTTATAACAATAAAAGTCAGTATATAACAATAAGTCAGTTTATAACAATAAAAGTCAATTTATAACAATAAAAGTCAGTATATAACAATAAGTCAGTTTATAACAATAAAAGTCAATTTATAACAATAAAAGTCAGTATAAAACAATAAGTCAGTTTATAACAATAAAAGTCAATTTATAACAATAAAAGTCAGTATATACCAATAAGTCAGTTTATAACAATAAAAGTCAATTTATAACAATAAAAGTCAGTATATACCAATAAGTCAGTTTATAACAATAAAAGTCAATTTATAACAATAAAAGTCAGTATATACCAATAAGTCAGTTTATAACAATAAAAGTCAATTTATAACAATAAAAGTCAGTTTATAACAATAAAAGTCAGTATATAACAATAAGTCAGTTTATAACAATAAAAGTCAATTTATAACAATAAAAGTCAGTATATAACAATAAGTCAGTTTATAACAATAAAAGTCAATTTATAACAATAAAAGTCAGTTTATAACAATAAAAGTCAGTATATAACAATAAGTCAGTTTCTAACAATAAAAGTCAATTTATAACAATAAAAGTCAGTATATACCAATAAGTCAGTTTATAATCATAAAAGTCAGTTTCTTACAATAAAAGTCAGTTTATAACAATAAGTCAGTTTCTAACAATAAAAGTCAGTATATAACAATAAGTCAGTTTATAACAATAAAAGTCAATTTATAACAATAAAAGTCAGTATATAACAATAAGTCAGTTTATAACAATAAAAGTCAGTTTATAACAATAAAAGTCAGTATATACCAATAAGTCAGTTTATAAAAATAAAAGTCTGTTTATAACAATAAGTCAGTTACCAACAATAAAAGTCAGTTTATAACAATAAAAGTCAGTTTATACCAATAAATATATGTTTATATCAATAAAAGTCAGTTTATAACAATAAGTCAGTTTATAACAATAAGTCAGTTTATAACAACAAAAGTCAGTTTATAACAATAAAAGTCAGTATATAACACAGTATATAACAATAAAAGTCAGTATATAACAATAAAAAATCGTCATATTAGTTCTGTTCTATTTCATTTTGATGAACTGCACACTGTAACGGTTGGTTGGGACCTTTGTGGACTCTTTATAAGAGCTATGAGTTAAAAAAAGCTCCCAGCTGTGCAAATCTGCTCTGAACCACAAACACATACAGCAGTAGATGGTTTATTCACAGCTCAACCGCTAAATGGAAGAAGCTCTGATACATTCAGCTGTCGTGAGAGCTGCAGTCTCACCGGATATCAAACCCACTCCACTTTCTAACAGATGTGGAAAGGTGGTAGGGGGGCAGGGTGAAGAACCTGAACTCAGAGTGTAAGAAACATTTTCACACCTAGTACCAAAGCTGCAGTAAAACTCAGAAAGAGAGTTCTGGAAGACGTACATCATTCATAGCGTTCATCAGCAGTCGGTCAGCAGAAGCTAATTCTGCTTTTGGTCTGCTGCAGTGAACACTCACCAGGTCAGTTACAACTTTACTCCTTCACTTCTAACAATAAAGATATTCACAAACGAATGAAAAGGGAGAGAGAGAGAGAGAGAGAGAGAGAGAGAGAGAGAGAGAGAGAGAGAGAGAGAGAAAGGAAATATGTATGTCATAAACACTACTGCTTTAATGATTCTCTGATTCTTTATTAAAGATAATGGTTGTATATTAATCTGTGAACACTAAAACTAATTGAACACATTAATAGTTCTTTGTTGTTTGTTTTAAACAATATATACATTTATGGTAGTTTATATACAATAATTACTGTACTGTGTTGTTTTAAACATTACAAACTATTGTACTGTAATGATCTACTGATTTACATTATATATTTGTTATAGTCTTTGAGATTTGAGCTCCAGTTTTGAGTTGTGATGAATTCTTGTTATGAACTCCTCCTTGATGTCATTCAACTTTCTCTGTTATTTTAGCCTCAGTGTCAGCATTCTCAACAAGAATATTAAAACAATTTTTAATGCAGAGTATTTGCAGCTTCCTGCTGTCCTACTAATTACCTGAAAGCTATAATGTTATACAAACATATCAGAATAATCTTATACATTAGCAGTTTACAAGGTGGGGCAGTGGGTAGCGCTGTCTCTCACAGCAAGATTCATGTAGAGTTTGTATTCTTCCTGTGTCTGAATGGCTTTCTTTCTCTGGGTGCTTCTGGGTGTCCTACAGTCCAAACACAACCAGTCAGGTAAACTGGAGACCCTTAATTGGCCCCAGATATTTAAATGTGTGTGTCTGCCCGGTGATGGACTAGCAGCCTGTCCAGGATGTTTTCTGCCTTCTGCCCAGTAAGCGCTGGGATAGGCTCCAGCACCCCCCCCAGCAACTCAGAATGATAAGCAGCTTAGAAGATGAATGAATGAATTAGCAATTTATATATATATATATATAATATATATAAAGCGTAAAATATACATAAAAAGGTAAAAGTAAAAAATGTTTAAATGTTTCAACTTCAAAAGTTATTTTTAATGTTTGTTTTGTTTTAACTTGTAAACTTCATTGTAAACTTGTAAAGTTCATTGATCTTTTAAGAGTAAATTAACAAAAGATAATCTGTTCTGTTAACTGCTTTCAATAAATTTCAACTAAATGTCAATTTTGTTGGAAACCATGTAAATTTAATTTTAAAACAAAAAGAAAAAGCTATCTATTTTTTTTCAGATTTTGTTATTTTATTCGACTAAATCATTTAAATGGCTCGTTGCCACATAAAGCATTTTGGTTGAGAAAGCATTGTCACTTCTTTATTACTTGGTTACTGACTCATACTGTTCACCAGTAAAACAAATGGGTTGTCAGTTTAACCTAAAAATATGGTAATAGGCAGTTTAATACACTTGTATGCAAAAGTTTGATAACTCCCTATAAAATGATGTTTTTGTTGATTTTCTAAGACACATTCTCTAAAGAGAAAAACTGTTAAAATTATTAAGTTCAGCAGGCAAACAATAATTAAAATGTGACATGTACTTAGTTGTACAAATACCTGTACTTTGAATGAAAAAAGGCAAAATAGATAGACTAGAAAAACAAAAACAACATTTTACACCAATCTAAGCCTCAAAGTCAAATCTTCCCATAAAATCACCATTCCAGTCTAATTTTTCTACTCTAATATCACTGATACACTTCTTCGGTTCATTATAAAATCTTTCATTAGCTGAATTAACTGTATTATAGCAAAAAAAAAACCCCAAAAAACAAAAGTGCTTATCTGGTACAACCTTAAAAGTTAATTGATGTGGTAACAAGCAATTGAACAAGTTTTATTCAGCCAAAACAGTTTAAATGAATTATTTTTTTTAAGAATTAAAACTAGTTCACTTGCTTGTTTGTTGTACAAGAAAGCACTTTTTACAGTGTAGGCAGACTATATACATATAACTCTAGAAGAAGCTGTATTTTAATAAATAAATCACTTAAAATTAACCTTTATAATTACAAAAAAGAAGAAACACAGACAAAATACATTATATTATTAAGTTTTTTATTATACAAAACTACATTTGTAACACTTGTAAAAGTTATATACACTACTACTAATAATAATAACAGCAATAATAATAATGATAAAAACAACAACATCAAAACCACCACCACCACCACCACCACCAACAACAACAACAGCAACAATAATAAAAAAGATCATGATAATAGTAATAATAATAATAACACTCTCTTTGAATATATTTTGTAGTGCCTGAGCTGGACTGTAAAAAGTACTTATATTGTTGGTCCAAAATAAAAAATAATAATAATAAGTAATTAAACTAGTTTTATACAACCTAAAAATCCAGTTAAGATGAAAATATTTTTACGATCAACATAATTTAGTAGAGCTAATTCAAAAAGTAGTAATTTATTAAAACTAGTAACTTTTTTGTACCGGAGTTGTACCAAAAAAAGCACTTTGACAGTGTATCAGAGATCTGCTGAAGATCAGATGCACCTGTAACCACAACAAGTCATACTGTCAATGTCACTGTTACAGGCATATACATGAAGCTTCTGTTCTTATAGAAATGTTTAAACACCATTATAAACCCGAATCACCTGTCATTTAGTAACTCTCAAAACAACTGTTACGCTTATGGCTTTAGTAACAATCTGTAACCTTTAGCTTCTGACACAATAAACAGATAAACGGTGGAAAGTAAACACACACAGTATCTAATAGACATGCTTATACACTACCGCTCAAAAGTTTGGGATCAAAGTGAAATTTTCTTGTTTTCAATGGTGTAGTTCTCCTTCCTTAACACAACAATGAACTGACGGGTCTCTAAAGAAAGTTGTTTCTTTCTGGTCATTGTGAGTCGATCAGCAAGCCATCAACTGCTGATCTTCAGATACTAAACTAACCTAGAATGTTGTTCCCTTTTATACTCACTTATTAGTAGAATGTTTTTCAGCTGTGCATCACAATTGAGCAAGAGTGTCCTAACAACCAATTAGTCCAATAACATCCTTAACTTGGATTGGTGGTCGTACCAGGAGATTTAGACAGAGGACTGAGAATTACTGATAATATGACTATATGCAAAATAAGCCTCTATACAAAAATAGACTTTAATACAAACATTTTTATTCTTTAAAAATCATCTGATACACTTACATTAATTGTGAAATGGACAATATTGTTTGTGAATTGCATGAAAATTGCATGAAATGAAATTCTAAAGTGATCCTGAACTTTTGAGTGGTAGTGTATGTGTGATCAAAAACAAATACAAACTGGAAAACTGAAATATATCTGCTGCTGAAAAACTGCTGGAAATTATTTATGATCTTTCAGCACATGCAAGACCACCAAACTTCAACACTGGCTTAACACAATCCTAAACATAATTCTGCTTTATAATTAGTTGTAGTAATTCTATAAAATCTATTTTAACCTATCTACATAAGAACAACATATATGAATAATTCCAATCTGGTTTTTAGGCCCCACCACAGCACAGATACAGCTTTAGTTAAGATTAGAAATGATCTTCTTGCCTCTGATCTGTGCCACGTATCTCTGCTGGTACTACTCGATCTAAGTGCAGCTTTTGACACTATAGGTCATGTTATTCTCTTAGACAGACTAGAATATGGTTGGAATCACATGAACAACATTATCCTGGTTCACACCCTGCCTCACTGACCGTTTCCAGTTTATACAATTAAATAATCAATCATCTAATTATACAAGAGTGAAATATGGAGTTCCACAAGGTTCTGTTTTAGGTCCTCTACTATTTACACAATATATGTTACCATTAGGCTCAGTTATACTTAGGCATGGAATCAGTTTCCACTGCTATGCTTATGATACACAGCTGTACATATCAGCCAGGCCAGATGATGAATCCAGATTAAATAAGATTGAAGATTGTGTAAGAGATATTAGACTTTGGATTCTGCAGAACTTCCTTATTTTGAACCCTGATAAAACAGAAGTTCAACTAAGTGATTTCATTCTTGTGCACTATGTTTACTGTTCATATCTGAATTTTCATAGAGTTAATAGAGCAGAGCGCTGTTCAGAAGTTCTATGTGGTCTGTTGTGCTTGTGGTCACTCTAGTGCTCACCATTCCGGCACTACGGCAAAGTTACTAAAACCCAGCTGATCTGATTTTATATATGATTTAATGTGATTAGACTAACATTTACTAATAGAGTTTGATCATTGTTGTGTTTTATCTTTATCACTTTCTATGTTCCTCTGTTAGAGTCTGAGAAGCCTCTAGAAGACGAGGTAAGAACGAACACCGTGTTCACTGCTTCACATATAATGTTGTTTCAGTAGACTCAGTGGCTGATGTGTTTACAGGACCTGCTGACAGCTGTGTGTTATGAAGCAGCAGAAGATTCCAGTCTTCAAGATTAGAGCTTGTTATCAAGTCTGCAGATTAGAGCTTGTTACCAAGTCCACTCATTTCATTCACTAGAATAATTAATAAATAATTATTAAGAAATAAACTGTAATTAAACTATAAAAAATGTAAAAAACTGTAAAAAAAAACAACAACAACAAAAGCAATTTTATTAAAAACGTATACAAAGTTTGTAATGTTTTTAAAGGATGGTGTTTTGAGTTTTTCTTTTGAAGTTTATTTCATCTGTCAGTGTCAGATAATTTTGTTATTTGCATATTGTTTCTTAAATAAATAAAACTAAATAAAAACTAAATAATATGACCTATACTTCATTTAAATAATGTTCTTTATTTACACATTTTTTATATATATTCTTTACCTTTTTAGAACCGTGTTTTTTCACATTTTCATAATATCAGTATCATAATATCTTTGCCTTAAAAACTGCTTGTTTGTTAATTATTATTACTAATTTGTGATCTTAAAAATGTGACATTTGAATTAAAAATAAAATAAAAATTTTATCAAGACGTGGTTGTGCTTTGCTGAACTGACTGAAGTGTGAAACTGTGAACAGCTTGTGGAGGATGTGGGTTTAGTGAGCATTCACTACTTCAATGAGTGTGTTGGCCCGACTGACTTGAAACCAGTTTATGGTCAACATGTCTTTTCTGAAATACCTGAAATGACTTCCAGCTCAACTTTACAGGCTTTATTTTTACACAAAGCCAGATTTTGCAGTAAATAAGCACTGTGGGGACCAAATTAGCAGAAAATCAACAATTTTTACACTTAAATGTCACCAGTTCATCTGTTTGTCATCTGCAAACTCCAGAATAAAATAAAAATGGTGCACTACAATCAAACTGAAGGCTTGAAACAAACATACAGTGTCTGTAGAACACTGGCTGTTGTGTCAGTCAGGAGCAAACAGGATAATATTGTGACCAAATTCACACAGTCACTAATCCCTCGTGTCTGACAGTTACACGGTAGTGCTGGTCCAGACAGCTGATGCTTATAAAGCTTACTTAGCATTAACAATAGATCAATAAATGAATCTACACACTCGCAATTTCATTCATTCAGTAGGAATGTCCATAGAGTGACCAACACACGTCCCCGAATGAGGTATGAGTGGCATGCAGTCATTGAGATGCTCTAGTTTTACTAAAAGACATTCAGCAGAGCTTTTTCTCACAAGATGGTACCTCCACAAGTGCTCCACAATGCACAATGAAGCCAATGTGACTATGCAGCACAACACATATTTCTAAGATTTTACCAAAGTCTGGAAGTCCACTTGTGTTCCCAACAAACAGAATCATCGCTTTTGAATATTTGTTCAACAGTGTCAACATTATGGAACCTATTCGGGATAACTTGTCTGACATCGCTGTCCAAGATGTCTAAGCACATATCAGACACATTCGCCATCTAACCTCTTGAAAATGCTTGTCATTTCTAAATAATACACCAACGTAAGCCACCATTTGATATACAGTATCTGCAAGATGTCGTATATTATCAAAATCTACTTGTACTACTACTATTACTACTACTACAACTACTGCTACAATTATTGCTACTACTACAACAACAACTACCTCTACTACTACTACTACTACAACTATAACCAAATCTACATCTACTACTACTATTACTACAATTACAACAACTACTACTGGAATTATTACTACTACTACAACAACTATAACCAAATCTACATCTACTACTACTATTACTACAACTACAACAACTACTACTGGAATTATTACTACTACTACAACAACTACCACTACTACTACAACTACTGCAACTATTACTACTACTAAAACAACAACTACCTCTACTACTATTACTACAACTACTGCAACTATTACTACTACTAAAACAACAACTACCTCTACTACTTCAACTACTACTGCTACAACTACTGCAACTATTACTACTACTAAAACAACAACTACCTCTACTACTACAACTACTACAACTACTACTGCTACAACTACTGCAACTATTACTACTACTAAAACAACAACTACCTCTACTACTACAACTACTACAACTACTACTGCTACAACTACTGCAACTATTACTACTACTAAAACAACAACTACCTCTACTACTACAACTACTACAACTACTACTGCTACAACTACTGCAACTATTACTACTACTAAAACAACAACTACCTCTACTACTACTACTATTACTACAACTGCTACAACTACTGCAACTATTACTACTACTAAAACAACAACTACCTCTACTACTACAACTACTACAACTACTACTGCTACAACTACTGCAACTATTACTACTACTAAAACAACAACTACCTCTACTACTACTACTATTACTACAACTGCTACAACTACTGCAACTATTACTACTACTAAAACAACAACTACCTCTACTACTACTACTATTACTACAACTACAACAACTACTACAACTATTACTACTACTAAAACAACAATTACCTCTACTATTACTACAAGTACTACTGCTACTACTACTACAATTATTATTACTACTACAACTACTACTTTTTCTACTACTATTACAACTATAACCACATCTACTTCTACTACTACAACAACCCCCGAGTTTTATATATATATACAGTGGTGTGAAAAATGTTTGTCACACTTAAATGTTTCAGAACATTAAACCAATGTAAATATTAGTCAAAGACAACACATGTAGACACAAAATGCTATTTTTAAATTAAGGTGTTTATTATTAAGGGAGAAAAAAAATCCAAACCTACATGGCCCTGTGTGAAAAAGTGATTGCCCCTTTGTTAAAATATACCGTCACCGTGGTTTCTGACACCTGAGTACACTGTCTCAGGGGCAAAATCTCCATACAATACACTATGATGCTGTGCCCTCTAGTGTCCTTCTAGAAAAGAAAGCTTTGGGCACCCTACCAACAAAAAAGGCCCATTATGAAGTGTCCCCTGTGCCATCCCTATATAGCAGTGTACCAGAGAGTGTGCGTGTAGAAGACTTGTTTTGTGCTAAAGTGGATAAAATGTGATGCAGTGCGAGTGAGTGTTAGGCGGTCCTATGTTGCATCTGAAATCACAAGTCACAAGTAGAGGACAATATGAAATGTTTGGTAAAGTGAAAATATTTAGCTGGTTCTCACTTGATCACATGTTTTTACCACAAATTACTCTTTTTTTTTTGGAAAATGTAAAACAGCAGAAATATAGTCTGTTGAATACTAAGATTAATGATAAGGTTGGGTGAAGATGTGTAGATGTAAGCGTAGATGTAGTATTAGATCTGTCTTGGTCTCAGCTGACCAAAGCAGATGGTCCCAGTTAAAGCCCCGGTACTGCTTAGTGAACTCCAGACATAAGGCTTTTGTCCGTGTATGCCTCCCAAACAGCTTGTTGGCATGTAGATAGCGCCTGATGGTTGTTATGGAGACTTTGAGACCCCAAGATGCTGCTCTTTGATGTAATTCTCTAACAGTGAGCTTTGGAGAACTTGTTGCTTCTCTTACTGTCCTCCTCACTGAGCGTGGTGGCAAGATGAACTTGTGTCCAGGCTTGTTTGCCACTGTTCCAGTTGTTTTAAACTTCTTGATGATTCCTCTGACTGTAGATATGAGCAGGTGTAGGCGAGTGGCTAGTTTCTTGTAGATGTATAAGAGTCGACACACATCTGCCTTACTTGAATGGTGTGTTCTCTTGTCTTTCCCATGTTGGAGAGTGGATAAGAGAACTAGGCCTCTGTGTCACATTCTATTTAAACCCCTCCATAGTCTGATCAACTTTATACACTACAGTAGAAATGACAGAAATGCTTCAATTACTATATATTTTCTAGGAATTCTTAGGAATGCCAATAATTGTGTAACAGGTGATTTTATAAAAAAAAAAAAAAAGAATTTTTTTATTTATTTAAAGGTTACATTCTTTTACAATTTCCAGTGTGAGATTATGCTTCTGCAATAAAAATTGCATTTATTTTAAGGCTTTTAACATATCTCAAGAAGGGGTCCCAATTATTGTGGAGGGTGCTGAAGGTCAAAACCCAATGTCTGGTAAATGCTGTAAACTTAACATTGGCTGAACGTTGACATTTAAACATCACACATTCACATTCGGAAACGAGGAATGGGTTGTGTAGTGCCACATTGTCAAAAACAGCGATGTAGCAAATAGGACGCCCCATAACACAGTGACAAAAAGTGTAACATGTTTTTTGTAGTTTTCAGCCTAGCTTGACAGTTCCTACGACGTGTTCCTTGACATTGACCAATAAGAAGACAGAATGCTTTGTGGCGCACATATGTAAACATGGAGAGAAGAGAGACAGCTTACTACAACTGCAGGTTAAACTGCATCTGTGAAATCAAAACTGTTCCTAATACATTCGGTACGTCAAGCTACTGTTCTCTTTGTGACTTCCTACTGTTCTCTTTGTGACTTTCTACTGTTCTCTTTGTGACAATTTTTTCTTTCTGTTGTTTTTTTCCTCTCAGCATCAAACACAACCCTTTTATCATTCGGCAGTTCCTTGACCCTCCTCCTAACGAGGTGTTGGGGAGTAACTTAATACATGTAACGGCGCTACCTATTTAGAATACAAAAGATAAGTAACTGTATTCTGATACAGTTACCATGTCAACAGATAGTACTCAGAATACAGTTACATTGGTGATATTAATGGATGAAGGGATTTATCTATTTAAAATGTTTTTTCACTCTCAAATTAAATTACGGTGATTCCATGTATTTCCCAGAAGTCCTTAAACAAAACACCCAATTTTACGTTTACATAGAAGGTGCGTCCGAAATCATCTACTAGTCAATAGGTATTAGATTAGAGTCAGTACGTACTGCTTGAGTGGCAGACTAGTAGGTAATTTCCAGTGTCCTGTGACGCAACACGTTAGACCACCACCGTAAAAGTCCTGCTATTCATTTGAAAGCTCTGTTTACTGACAGATTTAGATACTTTTGTGACACTGATCTATGTTTTTGTCTGAATATGTATCAGACGGTGTCGAGCTGTAGCTCAGAGAAGGTGAAACAGGACGAATGTAATCATTGTTTACCTCAGAAGTAGTGCTAACCTCTGTAGCAGCAGTTCACTAGCCGTAGCTACGTACACACAGCCGACGTTCAGCTTTTTACTGTTTTTTCCTCCGCAGCTCCAGGTGAATCATGGGATAGCAGCTCCAGGTGAATCATGGGATAGCTCAGTGTGCTGTGTTCGCATACATAAACATGGCTGCGATTCAGTAGGTCATCCTGGTACCGCTCACCTACTACTTGATATCTACTGAGTATTCGTACATACTAACCGCGCTCACCTACTGATTTCGCTACTGAGTAGTAGACGAGTAGGTTTTTTCGGACGCACCCATAGTTTCGTTAGTCGTTTGCTCGCTCGAGGTAATGGAGCTGGCTTGACACAGCCAGGAGAGAAATGCGTTTATCTTGGAAATTTCAAATTTAAGGAAGAAAAAGGAGAGCGTATAATCACTGTGCAGTGCAAGCTCTGTTTGCCAGCTGCTAACAGTATCCAAAGACACCACTTCTAAACTAAAGACATAACTTGAAGTAAGCTTATTGGTTAGCTTAGCTTGGCTATCTGAACTCTTTATAGTTATAGAAGCTGCCTACTTAGTCGAAGTGTCAGTCGACAATCTCCTACATGCTAACTGATACTAGATAGCATGTCAGACGCCTTTGGTTAGCTTAAAGGAGACTGTCAGTCCGTAATTTAAGTATTAGTTAATTTAGCATTAGCTAACATCAGACTTAATGCAGTTTACAGACAATATAGGCTATCTGTTACTGGCATTCTTATGTAAGGCTGCTTCCGGTTTACATGATAAAATGTTTCCGCACACTTTTTTTAGCTGTGTGCTAGGTCCTGTTGAAATGTCTAGCCTAAGATACAACATGCATTCAGGGTACTGTTTTATGGCAGAGCTTCCACTAAATGATGAACCAGACATGTAATGCGGTGGTAGGCTTCTCAAGCTACAGCTAGCTAACAGCTGTAGAAAAAAATTGTTAAAAAATGTTGGGTCTTTTTTGTTCTTTTTTCCCCCAGAAAAAGCAATGAATATTTTGTGTTTACATAGCCTTCTATTCTTCACTCTTTTACAGCAGTTGTATACATTGAGTAAAACTCTTCAGTTGCTACACTAGAAGAACACAACAGAACAGTTTTCTTAAGTAAGCAGGGTGTGATTGCCACATTCATACTGTTTTAAAATGTAAGAAAGTGTTAAACTATTCCAAAGTATTTGGAATACGTTACTCACATTGAGTAATCTAACAGAATACATTACAAATTACATTTTCGGGCATGTATTTTGCATCCTGTAGTGAAATACATTTGAAAAATAACCCTCCCAACACTGCTAATGACCTATGAACAATGATTGTTCGGTGTCAAACATGTAGTGTTGCCAGTCCCGCAATAGTCTAATATGTTATAGTGATGTCACACCTCCATGCTCTTTTCCTGCTGCCATTGAATCTGGGAACTACAATACATAGGATTTCTTGCCATTGATACGTGCTCACTCTCCACCAATCTTAAACTGTGCTCTCGCTTTCCATCCTTGGAATGCTAATTTAATTTAACTGTTTGCAATAACCCTGTCTGTATATATATATCTGTCTTGTCACACAGAGTCTTTATTAGGTATTGCCAAGACATTTAGTTGCGTACTGAGTGTATTTATATCTTTTGTGAATGACTCTTGTGATCCTTTTGCATCTGGTTGCTTGGTAGTGTGTCCTTCTGGTTAGATTTTCTGCTCGTCCCTTGGTTTTGTCTTGGTTGCCTTCTTGTTTGCTATTTACTATTTACTCTATTTATTTGACACTGACACCTGTAACTACTCCCTCACGGTTTACTAGTAAATATGCTTTTATTAAGACATTCGTCTGACCTGACCATTCAGCGTTACAAGTAGAGATGGAAGGATCGATCGGCTATGTATCGGTATCGTCTGATTTTTAATGAAAATATGTGATCGGTGATTGGCTGATATTTCTCCAATTTAGCCGATCCTGAGAGCCGATTAATGGCGTTGAACCAATGAGCTTAATTTTTGTATTTCCAGCTAGTTTCATCCAGCAAGAGGAGACCTCCTTGAAACCCCCTCCGGCCAGCTCCCAGCAATTTCTATTTGAACCGCTAGGTGGAAATACACACCCTTTTATTTTCCACAGACTGACTAAAGCAGCGGCCTGGCGAGGAAAGCATGTCGTCCATCTGGCAGTGTTTTACCGTATGTGACTCAGACTCAGCCAGGACATTTTTAAAATGTGTAAAATCAGTGTGTCTCATTGAGGAAACCAAGACAAAGACATTTAACACTACTAATCTGACACAGCACTGCACACAACTGAATACAGTGAGTATCAGCAAACAGCAAAGCTAGCCCAAAACACTGTGCAGACCAGATCTGACCGGTACGAACAGAACAACAGCAGCAATTCAAGATGTACATTTAATGATTACAGATTGTCGTTTAAAATAACAGAGTCTGCGTTTAATGACTGCTGTTTTACTACTTGTATTTAATTAACTTTTTTAGTTTTAAATAAAGGGTCTAAATGTAATGATTGCAGTATTTGGGGATATTTGTTTGATTTACTTTGTTTATTTACTGTTAATTTTGTTAAAAATATTATACTGTTTCATATGAGCTTGTTAAAAATGGTAATAAACCAGTTTAGACCATGTTTTATGACTTGCTTGTGCTAATAACTACATATAGCTCTGCCGTGGCGTATACCCCGCCCTCTATCGGTATCAGCTATCGGCCGATCGCGCCGAAAGTTTATCGACGATCGGGATCGGCCTTAAAAACGCTGATCGGTCCATCAAGTGAACATTGTGAAAGACAAAAATATAGTGTAGTCTGATGACAACATAACACAGAGCATGTCCATTTTTTGCAACTGTTTATTAAAATTTCTATTTAAACCGGTTTACTGGTGCATAAATTGCTTGAAAGTTGAGTGAAATAATTAGTTTTTTAGATGGCAGTATGAGCATCTGACATTTCTTGCGTTTGTGTGTGTTTCCTATATGTTTTTTTTTATTTATAGCTTTACATCCTGGACATTTCACTAATGTTTGACTTTTTACGCTGAATCTCCTACGAAAGTGCCTGAATTAAAGGGTATTTTGCTCCTGGATGTAGTTTGCATATTTTAAAGACTTCCTAAATAAAAGTTTCTATATGAAGGCATTTTGCATAGCACAGTAAAATGGAAAACAGATCCAAGTAACTGCATTTTGCATACCACAATAACATCAGTTAAAACATTTTTTATATATCTGCCCCAGGCAACTAAGGGTTATTATAGTAAAATACAAGTGTTTAGAAGCAACCTCAGCTCAGAATGAAAGTGGCAGGCTACACAAACGTTATTTTACTACAGTCTCTGCCTCTAGAGAGCAACATCAGCATGAAACTTTCCAAATGTGTTAAAACTGTTAAAATGGGTTTTCGTTTTCTGACCTAATGACCTTTTGATTACATAGGAATACATTTGCATTACAACCTGGAATTAACCTGGAATTAACAAGTCCTAACAAGTCCATTACATTAAAAAAAATCTGAAAAGTTGTGAGTGCATATGTATTCAAACCCTTAAAAAATATCATTCAACCATTAACTTCAGAAGTCAGTATAAATACATTTTGTTCTGAAAGGGCTCCGAGTCTGTCCCACAATTAAGCAAGCAACATGTCAGAGACAAAGTTATGAAGAATTATAGAAATAGGTTTTAAAAATGTCCCAAACATCCATGGAGCATCATGCTGTGGGGATGCTTGATGTTAGCAGGGACTGGAAAACGGGTCAGGATTGAAGGAAAGATGGATGGTAGTAAATACAAGGCAATTCTTGAAAAAAAAAAAAAACCTGTTCCAGTCTTCTTGAAATTTGAAACTGAGATGGAGGTTCACCGTCTAGCAGGGCAATGACCATAATTGTTTTCTGAATTTGCATCTTTAATGGTGCAGCAACTGTACCATTAAAATATTGCATTTATTTTTATTCACATGAAATAAACCAGCTGGAAGTGCCTTGATATTACCCAATTGTCCACTTCTTAAAGGTTTAGTGATTAAGAAAATACTCACCACAAGATCAATAACACTTAAATACAGTTGAGCTGAGTGCTTTGTGCAGCTATAGTTTGCATAACTAATCTGCATGACATTTTCCTATACAGTTTAGATTAAATTAAGATCTTCCTCTAATGATACTTTGTCAGTCTGGGTCACACACATACATAAAATGATAAGAATAAAATATTCAAATATAACTCAACAGTTTGTCTTACTTTTCTATATTTTTTTGTACATTTCATGAGTGCCCATTCAGACACAGCTATGAAGTGCCTCTTAAAACTTCAGTTTAATTTACATTAATAAGTCACAAACTATGAAGCTATGAAGAATTTATGTAGGCTCAGCTGGAATGCATGATTTGCATGGTAGGTACAGAACAAGGCAGGCTTTTCTATTAGCAGAGAATATTTGTTACTTGTTAAATAAACAACACACTATGCTAGCATCAGCATCTATTGCATTTACATTCTTATATAGAATGTTTCCTATACATACATTTTGTGACTGCAATATGGCACAACCATGACATCCTGCTAATATTGGTTGATGCTAGTTTCTTCTGTCTAAATGATCTAATGATTCAAAGGTTGATAGAAGGCTACAGACAAACAAGATATGTTTAGTGATTTCAGCTGCTCATCACTTTGAGTTCTTGTTCACCTTTGTTGTATTTTTCCTTTGCATAATGTGCCAAATGTTTTCGATGGATGACAGGTCTAAACTGCAGACAGGTCAGCTTAGTTGTGATATGTGTAAAATGTGGTTTGGCATTATCTGCCCAAAATATGCAGAACTTAATAATGACTAAGAAGTAAAATGAATTAACATGAGCAAGGTTTGTTTTGATTTGACCTTAATGCCTGTACTTTTTGTTTTCTAAACTATAACAGAGGATTTTTTTAGCTTTCCTAATGCAGAAATATTTGAACTGTAAACATTATTGTTTTTATTGCATATTTTGTAATATTTCTGTCCATAAAACAGCATGGCTTTCTTATTTGCCTTGTCTTAGGTAAAAACCTCTCTTGTCCTTATTTGAATATACAGCTTGAAGACAAGCAAACCAAAAGTAAAGTCATTTTATATATATATATATATATATATATATATATATATATATATATATATATATATATATATATATATATATATATATATATAAAGTAATTTATAAATGTCCTTTAAATAAGATTATATTTTTAACAAATATTTAAAAAATTTTAATCTTACCACTGTCACACAAAACTTTGTAAATCTGATATTATCATATCAGATTTAAAGGGGTTGGGCCCCTTTACCTAAAATTTCATGATGAATGGTTTACAACAGTTTTTCTTCTCCTGCAGAGTTAACTTTTGAGTTTTTTCTGAGAGTAATATATCGTTGCTGTCCAATAAAAACTACCTCCATTTTGGTCGATTTTGAGTTTTCTAGCTTTGAACATGCCAACCGTCGTTGACATTGTGTGAAAATTTCATGATGAAGGAACCAAAACAGTTTTGAAAAAAATCTGGTTCCAATTGACTTATATTGAAAGTATGTTTCTGTTCTCTCCTGTAAAGTCACAATTTTGGAGATACTTGTTTTTCATTGGACAGTGATGATGTATAGGTTATGTTGCTATATACTAATGCAAATTCTGAAGTGAGAAAACAGTGTGGTTTTGCACAATGAGCACTGTTCCTCAAAGGGCTACCATAACAAAATAACATATACCAGAGGTTTTCAACTCCCACTGCCCTTCATTTAGTTTCACTTTCTGTTTGAGCTTGATAATTACTTGATGAGCTGAGTGTTTTTGGGCAAGCAATTGTAGAAATTGCAATTGGAGGGCACTGAGTCCCCAAAAGTACTAAAAATGTGGTTGACAACTGTCATCGAAAACTCCTCTTTGTCCCGCTATTTACATGCAGCCTGAGGGATTAGTGTTCAACATCTCAACTGTTTCCGTAACCTGAAAACCACAACATTCAAATTTTATTATAATTTAAAACTGTTACCATCAGCAATTCCTCCTTTTAGGGCAAGATCTGAAACTTTCACCTTTCCATTTTACTTACCATATTTGGGCAGATGCCCTGGCTATAAATGTCCTGCCAACTATAGCATACACTCACTTCTTCCGACGGAAAAGAGGACAGGAAGCCAGAAGCTACATAGCAAGCGGAAAGCATACCTGCATCTACAGAAACCCTAGAATTAAGGTAAGCTGTTAAGATGAAGTAAATTCTAAATTATAGTATATATAGGAGTATATTCTTAAATATATTCCTATTCTGAATGTGACACCACCAACACATTTCAAAAAAGTCAGGACATGTTTACCGCTGTGTTCATCATCTCTTCTTCTATCACTCTGTAAGTGTTTGGGAACTAAGTAGGTGGCTGTTGTAGTTTTGAAAGTGAAATGTTTTCCATTCTTGCTTAATATGTGATTTCAGCTGCTCATCACTTTGAGTTCTTGTTTACCTTTGTTGTATTTTTCCTTTTCATAATGTGCCAAACGTTTTTGATGGATGACACGTCTAAACTGCAGACAGGTCAGCTTAGCACTGTTGTGATATGTGTAAAATGTGGTTTGGCATCGTCTGCCCAAAATATGCAGAACCTTCAATGAGAAAGATGTTGTCTGGATAGCAGCATATGTTGCTGTATATGTTATTCAGCATTACTGGCGCCATCACATATGTGCAATCACCCATACCATGTGCACATGTGATATTATGATCCATGGGTGACAATGTCTTATTTTAGACTTAACAATTAGCCTAATTGGTTGAGAAATGTGATGTTCCACCAGATTTTTTCTTGCATTCTTTTCTACTAGGAAGCCACATCCACACATTCAAGCAACAATGGCATGAAAGAGTGATGAGTTTTATGTTGTCCCTGTCTCAACCGTCCTGCTGACATCAAATTCAAAATGCCAATATATATAAAAAATAAACAATCATTTGCACATTATTATTGCATTGTGTTTTTATTTACATTTTGCGAAGCATCCCAACTTATTTGGAAACAGGGTTGCAATTTGCATACTGCTACATAAGGTAAGCAGGCTTGATAGAATGATATACACACTGTGCATTTTTCTTGACAGTCATGGATCACATTGAAAGAGCAGCTCTGGGAAGGTCCATGTGTCCCGGCATGCTTTATGACTGTCGCAGTGACTCCTTCATTCCAGGTAAAACTTTCTATTCTTCTATTTCTGTTTTTTTCCCTTACTTCATGTATCATTTAAAGCTATACAACTTTCACAGCATTCTACAATTTACCCATTAATAGGACAACACCTTATAATAAGTCAACTTAAATCAAAATAAACATATTTGTCATGTATCAGTTTTTTCAGATTTCGCTAATATATCTTATAAGGCAATGAAAAATTAGTCTTTCAAACTTCAGCTTTATAGGCTTTGTTTACATGATAATAAAATAAAGTTGATAAAATAAGGATGTTTAAATAAAATTGTGAAAGACATGCAGCAAGGTTGACATTAGACAACTGTCAACTACAGCAATTTACCATCAAATTGAAAGGAAATTAAAAAGAAAAAACTAAAAATATTACAGGTTTTAAATTAATCCTTTTATTACTATTTTTTTTACTATATCTTTAATAGATTTTTTAATACAGTAAATGTATATTACATTAAATAATAAATGTATATTACAGTCATTAAACTTTATATTCAGTTATGTAGCTAATCAATTGTCATTTTATTTTTGTAAAGACAACAACAATTGTTTAATTTAAAATAAATTGTTAGTAAATATACAATATTTTATAAACAAAATAAAATGGTAGTTTTCCCTAAGCCTCAGTGGTTGACAAAATTTATTTCAGCTTTGTGTTTTCATGAATCCATGTTTTCTCAGTACAATTTCCAGCACCCATTACATAAATACATTATAACTATTGAAAAATGTGGTGGCAACCAATCCTGACTGCTGGCTACTGATATACAGATTAATAAATACAACTAGGCTTGCACTGGTGTAACTCTTACCTCCATCACTGAATTAAATTGAAAAGGTAACAGCTATTTTATCTTTATTCAACACAAATAAAGAAGCCAAAATGAGGTATGTAGACAGAAATGTACTGTAACTGGCTAACCTTATTGTTCTTGTCGTTTCTTAACCTTATCCTTATTCTTATTTAAGTAATCCATTCTTTTCATTGTAATGATCATTTTAGGACTTATTACAGTCATACTCTTATTACATACCACTGTGTCCCTTTGGCAGCACATTTCCAACACGTTGCCCACCCTGAGTGCTAACACTTATGGCTTGTTTAAATGTTCATTTTGCCAACGCTTAAATATACAAACTCCAAAACCTTATACCTTCTTATTGCTTACCAGACGTGTGGTCTCGAGTCACATGACTTGGATTCAAGTCCAACTCGAGTCACTAAACTGATAACTTGTGACTTGACTTGACAACATCACTAAAGACTTGCGACTTGACTTAGACTTTACCTTTATCTATTGGACTTGAGCTTTAAGACTTGAAAAGACTTGTGTAGTGAAGTGAAGTGAAAAGGGCCTTTATTGTCACACAGTCACAAGTACAAGTACAAGAACCGGCGAGATAATATATCAACCCGTCCGTTACATACAGTTACAAGGTATTGTGTGGGACAGTGTGTGGGAACATACAAAAAACCTCTGCTGATAGGCACAATCAGTACACTCAAGACACAACTAGCAACGGGTAAGTGGGCCGGGTATAAGACACATCACCAAGCCTCGCGCGACATCACCGCAGGCAGCCATAATCCGGCGCTGACAGAGACTCGCACGCCCACTTGGCCGGAGAGAGTCGCCAGACAAACGACATGCCAATTCTCCCACGCGTCCCTCGCGTATCCAGCTACAAACGTTCCGGCAGGACAGTCAGGTTCCCCCGAACCCGAGCTTCTCGTTGAGAAGATGGTGTCAATTGCGTTGAGAGACCATTTAATCAAATCCATTGCTTTTGGTTTTGATGAGCAAAGTCGAGAGAGTCTCTGGAACAGAATAACAGCCACGAGACAAGACAGCCAAGCAGGAAAGATAAGGAGAGGAGAGGCGAGAAAATGCGACCGCCTTCGTCGAGAGCAAGAGAGAGACTCTATTTTAGAGTTGTCACTCTATTTTAACATAATAAATAAAACTGAATCAAATAACTGGATCATTTTGTATTAAATGGTGCTGTAAGGGCTCAGCTCAGTTTATCCGGAACCTAGCAACAAGTGAAGTTCTGCAGCCATTCACAAGAAACTGTGGGGGGCGCCAGTGTTCAGTTTGCGAGTAGACGAGGAGCAACATGCTCCTGAAAATAATCTTGTTGAACTACAAAGATTAGTCTGTGGTAAATAAAAAAGAACTGAGACATGCAGGACATATGGAGTCAAGATTACAGATGGAGCTACAACCACTTCAAACTTTGTTCCACTTTTGAGGCACAAAGAACAGGAAGTCTCTGCTCTGTATATTTCACATATAGCAGTTAGCTAGCTAGCTGACTAACAAGCTAGCAAACTTAGCGACATAATGATAAACTATAGCTAATGTGAAGGAAGCTCTCTCCCTCTGTTCATCCCTCCTAGATATTCCACCGTCCACTGAGAACTTTACTGAAACATTAAAGCATTTAGGAAGCTCAGCGTCTCAGACAGGAAGTGTTCAAGTAGTGCAGAACAGTACAAACACTGATCAGTCCATGCAGAGCTACTGCAGAGTCACACACGCTGTTAGAACTGAAAGACCCGTCCAGATATTAATGCTCATGGGTTTAGAATGTGATTATTAAAATTCCTGTAGGTGTAATGAGTACTAATACTTCCATACAGTGCAGTGTTTCTCAGGCTCGGCCTTCGAGACCCACTGCCTCACATTTCAGTGGGTAAAGAGGTGATTGGACTGGTAATGGACTGGTAATGAGGTGATTGGACTGGTAATGGACTGGTAATGAGGTGATTGGACTGGTAATGGACTGCTAATGAGGTGATTGGACTGGTAATGGACTGGTAATGAGGTGATTGGACTGGTAATGGACTGCTAATGAGGTGATTGGACTGGTAATGGACTGGTAATGAGGTGATTGGACTGGTAATGGACTGGTAATGAGGTGATTGGACTGGTAATGGACTGCTAATGAGGTGTTTAGTGATTAGAACTGCTTGAAATGATCTAATTTATTTTTGTTATAATACAAACTTTAAAATGTTAACGTTATATTAATGTCAGTTTAATAATCTACTAATCAACTGCATCAATTGTGTTAAATACTGAAATGACGTTACATCTGGTGACTTGACTAGGACTCAAAGTTTAAGACTTTGGACTTGACTCGAGACTTCCTTGTATTTACTTGGGACTTGACTTGGGACTTGATTGTTACTTAGTGACTTGGTCCCATGTCTGGTGCTTACCCTATACTTTATTGGTTCCTTCATTTGCTCTCTGTCTATTTAGATGTTACCTTGCTCTCTTGTTCAGACATTAGAAAAGGTCCAGCGAACACTAAGAGCTCAGAAACACGCTTCTTTTAAAGGCCATGCTTCTTCCTTTAGCTTCAGCTGTCCTCAGTCAGAGAGAAGCGTTCTGCCCATAGCCTGAAGTGTTTCTGCAACGACTCCCTCTGTAGGCCGCCACACTGACCATACCCACTGACTGCAGTAGTATCGTATAACTGTTCCAGCACGAACGGAATAGTGTGTTACACCAGTGAGATGAACCATGTTAGCCAGCCTATATTATGTTTGCTCTTATGTTACTTTTGAGTTCTAATAAATTAGCGTGCGCAGCTAAAGTTAAGATGCGTTACTCGTCCATTCTTTAAGAAAGGACTGAATGTAACACTGACCAGTCCAGCTTTGCTACTGAAAGAATATTGTAGATTTATACGTCTTCTCCATTCTTTTTTATTTACAGGGTCAGAATATAATCTTGAGAGTCTTGCTAGAGTTGAGTCCTGCTTTGCTTCATTTCAATTGTTTAAGGTGGTCAGGAACGCAGGTTTAAGTCAGTCTTTTTCTTGTCCTAGTGTTCCAATAACATCGACCGTGTTTAATATTATCAAAAGTCTTAAGTCTTGGTTCACACAAATAGTGACGTGAACATTGTCGACAACCAATAGGAGAGCCACAAGGCAAATACAGGAATGTCTGGTGGGTAAAGAAATGAGACGCGGAAGGGAGTCTGGCGAGGGTTCGGTAAACTACGGTTCTCACCTCCAATACACCTGCAATTCTTTTTGTAGGATGGACAGACCTTGCTGTCTCCGTTCGCTCAACCAGGATCAAGTCCACATTCTGCGGTGTCTTGTCTTTTTCCTTTAGGCTGTTTTTTCTGTACAAATCACAGCACACTCAAAGGCAGCTGTGGCCAAAAGGTGCTTCTGTTGCTGCTCCATTGTTCAACAGTTTCTCGTCCTGTAAAATTCCACCAGGAGCATGATGGGAAATAATCTCAAAGGAATCTAGTTGCTGTCTTGTAAATAGTGACTCTGAAAGATCTCCTGAAAGATCCCCAGTCTTTGCAAAATCATAGTCTGTGTAAATAGTGACTCTGAAAGATCCCCTGAAAGATCCCCAGTCTTTGCAAAATCATAGTCTGTGACTTGTAACTAGTGACTCTGAAAGATCCCCAGTCTTTGCAAAATCATAGTCTGTGTAAATAGTGACTCTGAAAGATCCCCAGTCTTTGCAAAATCATAGTCTGTCACTAAAAGTCTTTGACTAGTCTTTAGATGTGAGAGGGTGTCAGACTTTAGTCTATTAAACGTCTTTTCAGAGTCTTTTAAAAGTCGTCTAGTGTACGGTCAGCATAAGGAAAGTATCTATTGGCTGTCCACGAAGTTGCTAGAAGTCGCTAAATGATGTCATCGCATAATTTGCATAACCGACAATTTGCGTGTATTTGAAGCTGTAAAATAAAGAAACAATGTTGTGGGAGAGAAAAAAAAGAGTAAAAACACCCTACATATGATAGAACTACAAATGAAATAGTCTTGTACAAATGAAATAGTCGCTAGTTGCTTTAAAAAATCGCCAAGTTGGCGACACTGAGTATGGGTAGGAGGCTGACACCAGCAGGTGTCACTGTTTGCCCATATAAAATTATGTTAAATTGTATTTTAACCATTTGGCAAATTGTACTACAGTAAATCCTTCAAATATACTTATAATATTCTTATACTTAAAAATATTCTTAAAATAACATTTTCTTTTTCTGCTACAAACAGAAGGGTTACCACCAGTTTCTGTCTTTTCAGGTGTTACTCTGTGGGACCAACAATCTATAAGGAAAAATTTGGATGTGCACAGACAGCCCAAGACAGACACGAAATTCTGTGCTTCTGACACCCTCCATGATAAAGCCAGCTTCCTGGATGTGAGCGCCTCTCTTAAAGCCAGCTTTCTGGGGGGACTGGTGGAGGTTGGAGGGTCAGCTAAGTACTTGAAGGACCAAAAGACCTCGACACGTCAATCTCGAGTTACTCTGCTGTTCAGCCAAACAACAAGATTCGAACAACTTACTATGACTCATCTCGGCAAAATTACCTACCCTGAGGTGTTTGAGGAGAAGACCGCCACTCATGTTGTTACAGCTGTTCTGTATGGAGCTCAGGCTGTTATGGTGTTTGATCAAACAGCCTCAGAAAATGAGGACAAACAAGAGATAGAAGGGAATCTAAATTTAATGGTCAACAAGTTCAAGTTTTTTAAAGTTGAGGGGGAAGCAGCTGTAAAACTTGATGACAAAGAAAAAGAAATGGCTCAAAATATCAACTGTACCTTCTACGGTGACTATGAGATTGAGAAAAACCCCACAACATACACTGAAGCTTTGGAGCTATTCAAGAAGCTGCCAACTTTGCTGAAGGAAAGAGAGAACGATGCTGTTCCAGTGAGGGTTTGGCTCCATCCCCTGGCATGTTTGGACAAAAGAGCAGCTAAGCTGGAGAGAGAAATCAATGAAACGCTAATATCAAAAATAGACCATGTATTGGAGAAACTGGGAGATGGAGAAAGGAGATGCAATGACCTAGATGAAAAATCAAAAGAAAAAAATTTCCTGGATGTGAAGGAAAGGCTGCAGAAATTTCAGGAAATGTATAGTCACTACAAGGTTATGTTCCAAAAGGCCCTGTGCAAGCTCCTCCCTGCTGTCCGTGCTGGAGAAAAGAATGAGCAAATGCTGTTTAAACTTCTATCCATCCATGGCAGTTCCCCTTTTGAGAAGAACAAGGTACAACGTTGGCTGGACAATGTTCAGGATGAACTACACCTGGTGAATTCCTACATCAGGGAACTGAGTGGCATCCCAGTAATGTCTTCTTCATCCCAGTTAAACAGCATTATCTTTCACCCCACAGTTGATACGGTAGTGTGCTTCTCCTTCACCTCTCTGAAATATGAAGACCCATTTCTGTCAGCCGTTGCTGAGTTCCTTAGAGTTGATGAGTTTGAAAAGCTGTCAGAAATTCCAACATCCCGTGACCAAGACATCCAGGCCTGGTTCCACAATCCTGAAATATCTGAGAAAATGAAAGAGAATCTTTTCCTCTTCAAAAGTTTTTCTGAGGCCAATAAAGACAGAAACAAGACCAAGTTTGTCATTACCTCAGTCTCAGACTCCACCCATCCTGGTACCTCCATCCAGCTATATAGGAAAGGGAAAATGGTGGACAGCAACTTCCAGCCTGTTTCTAAGCCTCCTGCGCCCCGTGTGGACATTCAGGACCAGAAATTGATTCTGAAGCTCCAGAAACCCTCGACTGGAGTGGCTGTGCGGTACAGAGTGGAATACAGAATAACACAGCCTAATGATTCAGGAGCTGATGATGGAGGCTGGGAATTCAGAGACACTCCAGATACACAAGAAACCTTCACACTAACTGGACTGCAGCTAGCAAAGCAGCACTGGGTCCGGTACAGAGCAGTTAGTGATGTGGGAGTGAGTGAAGCCAGTGACTCTGTCCTCTTCTCCTTCCAAGGAAAGGTCACTGTTCCGGTGGACAAGTCTTGGGTAAATAAAGAGCTTTTTACTTATCAATAGGTTGTTTTCAACATACGTTAGATGTGATGTTATGAAGAGTGATTTTAACTGAACTGAAAGATTCGCTGCTATCGAGGCAGCAGATAGAAGAAAACAAAAAACAAGAAGTATTGAGACATGCAACTTGTTAGTGGTTGAGTTGGCCTAAGTATTAAGTAACTCCATAATCTGTCTGTCTGTATTTCTTTTACCGTCCTATAGATTAGCTAGCAACAAAAATTCAACTCCGCTTCACCCTATCACCTGTGCTCACCCAGAGATCGACAGTTCAAAATACTCTATACATTAGGGTCATCTTATTCACCAGTTCTTCAGTTCCACCTTAAATGGTGTAACAAATGGTGTATATTCTGGCTCTGTGGGGGCTGTGACTGTACACTGGCGATGTATTTATAACAACAGCTACGACAAACTCAAACAGAAAGCTTCTTTAGGCTCATCCTGACTGCAGGTGAAGATTTTGCTGGTCAATTTTTTGGTCAATTTCTTGCAGTTTTCTTAAGCAACAACTTTTAGCACATAATAAAAGATCTGTGTGGTTCCTCGGTTGATTCTGAGCGACTATAAAAAAAAATGCAGTGCCTGTGTTGAAAATCTCTTCTTCACCTCCATCAGCAGTTCACACTGTAGCAATCCAGTGACATAATGTCATTTGCAAACAACTTATTATCAAGGACAGATTAAGGATAGGCTGGGCCCCTGGGCAAAGAGTTACAGATCTCCTTGATGTAATTACAAATATCAACACATACCATTTTGCTAGTGACAATATTCATTGTCAAATTTCAGACATTTATCCAGCAATTAACTGATTTATGGAGGTCATTTGTGTGACAGAACACACAAATGACTTCCATAAATCAGTTTAGGGCTGGAATTTTTTTTTGTATTTTTGTTTTCTTAAACTAAACTTATTTCAATGACAGATAATAAAATTGACCAGGATTTCCATTTCGATTGTGGCATATTAACAGATTAATCGATAAGGTGCATGTAAATCAAACCAACCCTGATGTGAGCACAACCTCAGCAAAAAAATTTAACTCTGTTTTTCTTTTTTAAACAAGAACATGCAAGAACATGCAAAAAACCCTGCATTTTGTTGAACGCAATTTCTCATCACTAGCACTAAAAAACACAATATGGATATAAAAGAAGAAAAGATTTTTGCTAGTCATGCAAGAAAAGTGTGAAATTTATGTTTGGGACACTATAGAGATTAAAGCTTCATACAGTTTTTATTACTTGTAGAGCTGGACAGTTTCTTCCCTAATTAATGAAGCTCAGAAGAAAATAATGGCCAGCTTGGGCACCTCATGGTGGAGTCTGTCAACAATCCAGGCAGAGGTGTCGAATCAAGTCAGGGACTGTGTGAGTAACACCTTTTACAGTGAGACTCAAAGTGTAGTAATTTAATTTTGAATTAATTTTTAAATCTGTTTAAACTTTAACTTTAATAGATACTGAATAATTACTGTATAGTCACTTGTTACTCGTTTGACCATAATTTAATAAATTGGCAAAATATCTGTGACCTTACAAATGAATGTCCAGCAGCTCCATACCATGTTTCTCTATAATGTAGGCATTACAATTCTATGTATGTTACATATTCTTTCCAGAGAACTCCCTATGTTGGCGCAATCCCTGGAGGTCTACAACCAGGAAAGGCTTTATACTTCCAGGGAGTTGTTCTCCCAGATGCCCATGAGTATGCATATGCTTTCCTGATACTGACCACACTAATACTGTGAGAAGTATCTTGAAATATACTTTTAAAATATTATCTTCTTATTTTTGCATCCCACATAGATTCACTATAAATCACAAGATTGGGCCAAAGGATGGTGATGACATCGCTTTTCATTTCAACCCCCGCTTTTATTCGAGTGTGATCGTCTGTGACTCCTTCCGGAATGGAAGCTGGGAGAAGCAAGAATATTCTCAGCCTTGTCCTATTAACAAAGGATCAGCCTTTGATATCTTCATTGTCATCAAAAGAGAAGGTTATGAGGTATGTTGATTATGTAAATGCACAAACAAAGTTAGTGTACAAACAAATCCAATAATATTCTGCATAAAAATAGGATTACCTTCTTATTTTCTCTCCAGGTATATGTGAATGGCCAGAAAAACTGCCAGTTCACCCACCGTATTCCAATAGAGAAAGTGACTACACTTAATATCCGAGGAGATGTCTTTATGAGCACCTTTGGAATAGTTTCAGTAAGTTCCTTTCTCAAGAGCCTTGCTCATCTAGTGTGAACAGTCTAAATTTATCATATACCTAGCTATAAAGTCATTACTAAAAAGAAAAGCTTGCAACCTAGAAAGGTATAGTCAACTGTTAACCTGTTAAACAAAACTACAGTCCAATTTTGGCTTACTTTGAGTACAAGCATGTTTGTGTCTAAAGCAGATGTGTACCTAATGGCAGGGATGGCTTAAAGGGAACGGAGTGTGGAATATGAAACAACAAACCACCTCTGCGCTTTAAATGTGAAGACATACTGTATACGAATACAAACTGACAAACTGAATGATGTCAACAGCACTGTCAATCAATCAGTCAACATTTTTTTGTGTAGCGCTTTTTTGTTGTCTCAAAGCAGCTTTACAGAAAAGCAGGTTATTAAAGAAAAGAGAAAACAAAAAAGAGTCCATTCATAAACAAAAACGTGAGGAAGGGTATCCAGGTCTGAGCCCCCCTAGAGCAAGCCAGAGGTGACGTGTGGCAAGAAAAAACTTCTTTGATAAAAGGAAGAAACGTTGAGACCATCCTTCTCTGGTCATTCAGGTTGACGAGCAGTAGAGCTTCCTCAGGTCAGACAGGAGGGTTAGCTGATCAGACAGTCGGAATGATACTCTTTTAGCAGCTCTGGTGACTTCCATGTGATGACATGGAAGAGAAAGGCAGAAGGAGAGACAGAAGATAGAAGGAGAAAGAGAGAGAAAGAGCTAAGCAATTGTAGATTAGTCTGTTTATGGAGAGATGTCAGAGAGTAATAATACAGTAGTACAGTAGTAATACAGCTGATATTAGCAGAACGCTGTGCAAACAGGTGAGTTTTGAGTCTAGTTTTAAATGTAGACAGAGTGTCTTGAACAGAGGATGGGAGGTGATTCCACAATTTGGGGGCTACGTAGGAGAAAACTTGACCACCTGCTGTGGTTTTTCTGAAGTTTGTAATTTATGAAGAAATTATGCATTTTGAATCATTCATCCTATTCTTGTCAACCACGTACTATCACAGCATAATAATAATAATAATAATAATAATAATAATAATAATAATAATAATAATAATAAAAGCTAATTATTCCTGTTAATAACTTTGATGTGTGCTCCTGTTGGTGGTCATTAGAAGCCATGTACTGCAGTTTCCAATGGAATCATGCAGCAAGCAACCTTTGTAACTTAATTATAATCCATTAATAAATAGAGCCAACAAGCAAAATTATATAAAATATATTAAACATGTTGCTCTCCAAATAAACAAAAAACGAACATAATTCCATGCCCTATTATAATTGAGTATTAATGTTTTGCCCAGATGAAATTTTTTCCTTCTGTTGAATTTTTTTTTAAACTACAGTACAGAATAAATCACCTTATTTATGTCCTGCCCAGAACTGGAGCAACTCTACCTTCGGTAAGGAATTAAGCCCAGGAACCTCACGCTGGAAACACAACATCCAGTCAGGAGTGGCAAATCCAGTCTGCTACCCTGTGAGTAACATAATACTTAAAAAAAACGTCTTAATGAAAGATTTAGGTGACATAAACAAGTTGCATAAAATTCTTAACCAATTAATGCTTTTTGAAATATTTGACATTTATCATTCTTTATACTTGTAATACTTATGATAAACACAGAGTAAACCCTATGTGGGCTCGATCCCTGGAGGCTTGCGAGATGGACTGCTATTGATCTTCCAGGGTGTTGTTCCTTCAGATTCTGAGGGGTAATGATCTTATTTAACTAACAAAATACACAGTGGGGTCCAAAAGTCTATCCACATATAAACCTTCTTGAGTGCATGATGCCATAACATACCAATTGAGAACATACCAATTGTGAAATTTATATCATATCACATATTCTACTGTTCACTCAAATTGTTATACTCATATGATTGTTTATTATGAAATAAATACTTAATTAGAAAAATAGAAGCATTTTCATTATTGATTCACTGAACTTTTGTACGCTGCTGTACGTACAACAAAAGACTTCTCACTGTACCTCAGTAAACAATTGTCCTTGTAGTATTAGTGTTGGATGACTGTCTGGGATTCTTGCACAAAAATATACAAACATTCAAATATGATTTTCTTCCAAGTACTATGTTTTGTGTTTTACTCGTAGCTTTGAAATAAATCTGAAGACTGGGCCAAAGAAAGGCGATGACATTGCATTCCATTTCAACCCCCGCGTTGGAGAATCCTCCGTGGCAAGGGACAGCTTTAAAGATGGAAGGTGGGAAAAACAAGAACTGACCTGGGGAGGTCCATTTGTCAAAGGAGGAGCCTTTGATATATTCATGGTGGTCAAGCAAGATGTCTACGAGGTACAGTATTCAAGGACATAAAATGAATGGATCCACGGGTAAGTTAATGGAGTAATAAAAGTTTTGCTTTTATTTCTTTAGGTAATTGTGAATGGGCACGTGTACTGCACATTCTGGCATCGTATACCACTAGCGAGTGTGTCTACACTTAACATCCATGGAGATGTCTTGATGAACACCTTTGGGATTGCTGAAGTAAGTATTTCTTCAACGTTGACAACAGATCTTTTTAAAATACATGCCCAGTTCCAAAAAAGTTGAGACAGGGCGTGAAATGCCTTTGTAAATAGTGATTTTGGGATTATGTGATTGGGTAAATCCACTATGACATGTATGCAAAAGCAGTACCAAGACAAGATATTTTTTAGTTTTGTCTCATCAGCTGAATTATTTTGAAAACATATGCTCATTCTGAAATTGATGTCTGCATTACTTTCCTAAAAGAAGTGATATTATATTATGATATTATGGGTAGCATTGAGGTGTCAAGCTTGGAATAATATAATATAATATAATATAATATAATATAATATAATATAATATAATATAATATAATATAATATAATGACTGATTTCTGTTTTTATTAGCGTTTTACATACTGTGCCAGCGTTTTTGGAATTTACATTACTATAAATTCATTAACAATTATATACATATGGCTTTCATACATTCATGGCCTGACAGCAGTGAAGTAATGTTGTTTTTGTATAATATGGTGTATCACAAGTAATGTAGTTTAAAGGTTAGAGTAAAGTTGGATTTCTTTTGTTGTCACCAGGTGGAGAATGTAAACATGAAAGTCATCATGCCTGCCTATACTTGAGGATACTGATTATCTCCACTAACCTTGATCACATATTGGTCAAGAACCTGATCTGTCTTCATGTCTGTAGTTACTTGTTTATACTTAAGTATGATAATGATTACAATGCAGTAAGAAGTAAAACATCGGTACTATAAGGTGAAATCAATTCTTTTTCTTATATTTCTTAAAATTGGAGAGATGAACATGATACTAAACCAGAGAATGTCAGCTTTATTTTTAGGCAATATGATTCATACTAGATAAACCATACAGGAAGATGCCAAAACACAACTAAATACATCTGAGCACAAGTATTGGGACAAAGACATTTAAAGCAAAATGAACTTGGTCTGGGATGCTCTGCTGAGCCTCTGGACATGCTTTTCTTTAAGTTAATGTTTTGCACTGAAATGTGATGCCTTCAATTTACTTGATTTAAAGATATAATTTCTTCATGAATGACTAAAATACATTACATCAATGCAGTCTTGTCTTTCAGTGTACATTTAGCAAGAGTTGTATTTATGTTATATTTTATTAATGTAGAAATGATGGACATATTTAGTTACGTACAAAAGAAAACTCACACATCACTTTAATACACATGGCCACATTTTAACCAGTCCCAATACTTTTCCTCAGTAAAACATAGCCTAAACTAAAAGACGGCATTCTGCATTTTAAAGTGTCTTAGAATGTAATGTTTTTTCCAAAATGTCTTTTTGTGTTTTTTATATTCTTAGGTACTGGGGAAGAGTTGTATTTTACTACAGTGGTGTTAAAAGAAAATAATCAGTCATTTAAATGATAATCATGACATAAACATTTTTATTAAGAGTTAAATATTCTCTTGTTAGGAATTTTAAATGGTGTTTGATTAGGGATTATGTAATGGAAAAGCTGATTTAGAGTTATTAACCAACCAGAATTCCTGTATGAGTTTTTATGTAAGGAATGTTCTCTCTGACTCACTGTTGAACTGCAAATATTTTAACATACGTATGCTTTGCTTTACATGAGTAATCACCCAAGCTCAGCCAGCCTTTAAGACATTCACATTGTTTTATTAATAATAATTAATCACTTTCAGTTAATCCTTATGTAGGTTTTTAGCTATTTTACTGACACAGTTCTAATTGACTGTTTAATGGGTTATCTGTCAGGTCAGAAATCTAGTTCTTTGGATCACTTGATGTTGGAATCTTTCATTATAGGGTTAGACTGTGAACTTTATGTGGTTTTATTAATAACCTTTCCTCACTTTGGTAAAAGACTGAAATGTTTAGCTTTCTGTGATCTTGGGATGTGATTGATGTTTCACCAAATGAAGCCCCTGCTATCCAGGCGCAAAAAGATCCTTGTTGAATGTAATTCTTTGAATAAAGTTTGATGGGATCCCAGAAGTGTATTTCATGGTTGTCCTTAAAATAATCTGATTAGGGGGCTGATTAGGGTAAAGATGGTGGCGTGATAGGTTGAAAACGTTTTGCTGATTTAGCATTTTTGTGGACTGTTTCATGTTCTCGCATCATGCTTTACACCTTGGAACCACTGGGCACAAAGAGGGAGAACAAATTTTTATTTTATTCTTTTTCAACTGTAAGATGCAGATTGGAAAGTACAAATAATATATATTTAAAAAAGAAAAACAAAAAAAAATGAAATAAAGAGAATATTACAGCGCTTCTATCTTACATATACATGGCATCAGTCTATACTTAAATTAGATGAACAGTATGCTACTTCTCCTAATCCTCCCCTGTTTAAAGAAAATGTCCGTCTTCAAACTGAATATAACCTAATATCTACTCCTCAGGAAGAGCGGAGGCTAAATTTTATGAATTTAGAATTTTAAAGCAAGCAAGCTGTTAGCCCTACAAGCTCGCCAGTCCACTGTTTCTAGAATGATAACTCAAATACGTACAATGGCAGGTAACATTTCGCATAACCACAAACATATACATGACACTTTCCATAGTTTCCTTTCCTCCCTGTATACCTCAGAAAATCTTAAAAAATCTATTATTTTTTCTCTAAGCTTGATTTACCATTAGTTAACAATCAGTCTTACTCTAGTTTGGGAGACCCTATTGTCCTGTCTGAAATCACCTCTGCAATAACAGTGATGCCATGTGGCAAATCACTGGGCCCAGACGGCTTTCCTCTAAAGTTTTATAAGAAGTTTTCTTTTCTTTCTGTGTTTAATGAATCTTTCTCCAATGGTTGCCTGCCACCTACCCTAACACACACACCAGTATATCTGGCAAAAGAAAATAAAGATCCTACTCTCTGTGATTCATATAGACCCATTTCACTTTTATATGTGGATTTCAAATTTGGCTAAAGCCCTTGCAATCCGACTCGAATTAGTTTTACCCACAATCATCTCAAACGATCAAACCGGCTTAATTCGTGGACGCAACCCTTCAAGCAATCTAAGACGTTTATTTAATGTAATTTACACAGAATCCATTACCGATTCTCTAGAAATAATAGTCTCTTTGGATGCCGAAAATAATTTGGTAGAGTAGAATGGCCCTATCTGTTTTTCACTCTTGAAAGATTTGGTTTTCCCTCTAATTTTGTTTCTTGGATTAAATTGTTGTGCGTGTCCCCGGTGGCCTCTGTGTGTACCAACAACATTTACTCAAAGTATATTCATCTACAACGAGGTATGAGACAAGGGTGCCCTCTTTCTCTTGTTCACAGTGGCTATAGAGCCATTGGCAATTTCACTGCAAGGGTATTTTCCGGACAGGTGTTGAACACAGGTGTTCTTTTTGTTTCCAGTCCATTATCTTCAGTCCCCCATATTCTCTCCATTTTGGAGTCCTTTGGGAACTTTTCTGGCTACAAGCTTAACTTACAGAAAAGTGAATATTTCCCTATTAAGCCATCAAGTAATGTATTACCTACCACCATCATTCCTTTTAGACTAAAGCAGGAGGGATTTAAATATTTATTCCTTTAATATGCTTATTCCTTTAATGCGCTATTTGAAGCTAATTTAATTCCTCTTTAGGAATGCAGCAAAAAAAAAAAAGACTTCAGTAGATGGTCTATGCTGCCATTATCTTTAGCGGGGCGTGTTAACCTAGTCAAAATGACAATCTTACCTCGCATTCTATATTTATTCTATAATCTACCTGTTTTTATTAGAAAAGGTTTCTTTATCAATTTAGACACACTGATTACTGCCTTATTGGGAATAAGAGGGGCCGGATTAAGAAGGCTTTCTTACAAAGACCCAGGCGGCTGGGTGGGATGGCTCTCCCATATTTCTTATTTTACTATTGGGCTTATAATATCCATAAAATAGTTTTTTGGATGTTGCCACTTGACTCCCCTTCCACACCAATATGAGCGCAAGTAGAGGGCTCTGGCAGTCGGTTTTTTTCCTAAGCTCTTTGATATGCTCTTCTCTCCCCACATCTACAAGGCCCTTTTTCTCTTCTCCTAATCCTGTTATCACTCACACACTAAACATTTTGTCCCAATTCTGGAAACATTTTAGATTACAGTTATACAGAGTTATGCTCAACTGCTCGTTTTTGCCATCCTGCTTGGACTACAAGAACGGAATTAGATGCTTAAAGGATTTGTTTGTAGATGAAACATTTCTATCTTTTACTGAAGATTTAAGCTTCCTAAAACCCACTTTTTAGATATCTCCAGATAAGGAGCTTCACACAGAAAGTATTCAGCTCCTTCCCCAGTTTACCTCCATCATCAACAGTTGATTCGCTGCTAGTTTTAGAGTTTAGATCCAAATAGACGAAGAATTATCTTCTGTATATATCTCTTTATTAATTCCTTAAATCCTCAAATGCTAGAACCCTCTAGAGTCTCATGGCAGCAAGATCTAGCTGTGGATTTCTCAGATGTGGAGTGGGAGGGCACTCTCAATCAGATTCACTCATCTTCCCTGTATGCAAGACATGGAGTGATACAATTTAAAATAGTTATAAATTATATAAAATATTTCCTAATATTAGCCCAGCATGTAAGAGATGTAAGCAAACACCAGCCACCCTAGCCCATATGTTTTGGACGTGTTCTAAACTGAGGAAGAGCATTTTTTAAATCTTACAGTGACATCTATAGGGTTCAGATTGATCCACACCCTCTGCTTGGCTTATTTGGTACACAACCTAACAGTCTATCTCTTACTAAAGACAAAGAGTATGTTATTGCCTGCTACTTCTTATTGGCGAGACGTTTAATTCTTCTAAATTGATAAGGGTCAACCCCACCCCCACATAATAAATGGATTAAGGAGGTAATGGCTAGAGATGGAAGGATCGATCGGCTATGTATCGGTATGGGCCGATTTTTTTTATCAAAATATGTGGCCAATATTTCTCCAATTTAGCCGATCCTGAGAGCTGATCGATGGCGTTAAACAAATGAGCCTAATTTCTGTATTTACAGCTAACGTTTCATCCAGGAGGAGGAGAACCCACTCTGGCCAGCTCCCTGCAGTTCCTATCTGAACCGCTAGTTGGAAATACATACCGTTTCATTTTCAACAGACTGACAAGAGTAGCGGCCTCGCGAGAACAGTTTACAGCGTTCACCGCACGCGCTGACAGAATACATGTTGTCCGTCTGGCAGTTTGTTACATAGACTCATCCAGAACGTTTTTAAAATTTGTAAAGCATGTCTCGTGGGGGAACCAAAGATATTTAACAATCATTATTACTCCTCTATTGACAAACATAAGCAAAGCACCTCCAAAGTAAAGACTAATACTATCATTAATTTTAGCAGGCCCTTTCAAACTGGGCCCTGAGATTTATAAATATTTATGCTATTGTTTGGCTGAATGTGTGATTTATATTATTTACTGAAAGATGTGCATCTGTATTACCCAGTATGCCTATACTTTTCTTTATACTTCACTTACATATATTAGGATCATTGCTCAGGGTTTCAAAAATGAAAGTAAGTGCTTGAGAATGTGCTAGGAGGTTATTGGTGAAATAAATGCATAGGATGGATTTCACATTAGTACTATCCTCAAAATATAGGCCAATATGTGGAGCTTGGTCCTGCCCTCCCTGAGGCCCTAAGCAAAATTCTACAAAGGGCTCTACCACCTGAAGCGTGAGCCATAAACCATTTACAGTTGACACACAGTCACACCCCAGAGCTCCCACTACAGACCTCCCTCCTAGAATCCCTAAGTGGCTGTGTATACTGCATATAGATAAAAACAGCTCTTAGAAAAGGGATGCTTTGAAGACTGGATAAGAACAGCAGTGTGTCTTTGGTGTAAAAGGCAATACAGTGTTGGTAAAAACATGTTCTTTATATTGGAGCTGGTTCTGATTGCTATAATGAACCCTAAATGTCATTGCTCAAATAAATAAAGGAGGCAGAAGTGGGCACCCCTGATGAGTACCACCATATAGTTTAAAAGGTGGAGAGTTACGGTTGTCAGTGATATCTTCTTGCATACATGATTTTAACCCAATGACAAAACTTTGTTAGAGAGCACAGCAATCAAAAATAGCCATTCCACTCAGTCTAGTGGTTTTTCAGGAGCGAGTGACAGAATACAGAGTCTTTGTTTCCCTCTTCCTTATATAAGATGTTCAGGTCTAATATAATGAAAGCCTCATTGATCTACATAGAGACATTGGTCTCTATGAGTCCTACTTGGTAGGTGGCTTATCCAGTTTAGGAGTTTTTCAGATATTTGTAAATTTCAATAGATAAAATTATGTTTAGGGAAAATGTAGCATGTAAGTCTACCCCAGTAGAAACATAAAATAAAATTGCCTATTGAACATGAACTTCTTTGTGTAGGCCCCTTCAACATGAACTAACAATTTGGCTTCTTCTATAACATTCAAGATATAACAAAATATACTAAGATAAAGATATATTACAGTCAGTCAATAACTTTTTACATTATAGAATAGTATATTGGATAGTATACAAAGTATACATTAGTTTAAAATACACAACAATTGTGTAAAACTATCTCCAATAGGAAAGCTGTACGCACATTACTTCATTCTTTTATTCCATTGTATTCCTAAAAATGTAAACTCTCAACTGACCAATAGATGGCATCATAGCTCTAAAAACCTATACTAGTGTTCTTGCACTCAGTTGTGTTATATTTTTTTAATACATATATATATATATATATATATATATATATATATATATATATATATATATATATATATATATATATATATATATATATATATAAATACTGGATAATTCAACTGAAATAAAATGCTAGAATAGTTTCTCAACTAGTTTATAACCTCCACTGTAATATAGAAGGAAAAACATTTGTAATATTTAACAGAAGTTAATGTAAAAATTATTTATTACAAGTAAATATGGACCATTTTTATTGATCCATTCATCATGAAATTTTTAGACAATGTTCAGCTGGTGCTGAAAATGAAATATGGCAAATACATACGTTATATTGCCAAATGTGGACATACAATTTTGGGCGTTTGGGCGTTTCAGCCACACCCATTGCTAACAGGTGAAAAAAATCAAGCACATAGCCCTGCAGTCTCCTTAAATAAACATAAACAAAAACAAGATCTCAGTAACTTAAAACATGGCACTGTCATAGGATGCTACCTCTGAGATGCCATCTTTGCCCTATTAGATCTGCCCTGGAGAGCAGTAAGTCTTATTATTGTGAAATGGAAGCATCTAGGAACAACAACAACAACAGAGCACACACAAAAATAACATTAAAATAATTGTAGCACGTACAAGTCTCTGGCACAGGGTTTGTTGGTACCACCTAAAAACTACTTCATGTGATAACCAGCAAGTGAACTAGTTTACCTAAGAATATTTTAATTTTAATTTTAATTGAAAGAATTCAAACTGTCTTTGTATGCTGATTAAAACTAGTTCAACTGCTTGTTACCACATGAAGTCATGTTCTTAGGTTGCACCAACAAAGAGTTTCAAACGGCCTCTGGAAGCAACATCAGCACAAGAACTGCGCACCAGGAGCTTTGTAACTGGGTTTCCATGGTTGAGCAAGTCGAAGGTCTTGGTGCATGATGCCAAGTGTCAGCGAGAGTGGACCAGTGGAAACGTTTCTCTCCGGAGTGATAAATCACGCCTCACTGTCTGCCAGTCTGATGGATGATTTCTGGGTTTAGTGAATGCTCAGAGAACACCACCTACAAGAGTGCATAGTAGCAAACGTAAAGTATATGGAGACCGGTCTTTAGGGTTTGGGCTCGGGTGGTATTAATGCTACAGCACACGAAGACATTTTAGACAATTATACGCTTCAAACTTTATGGCAGCATTTTGGGCAAAGCCTTTACCTGTCCCAGCAGGACTGTCCCCTGTGCCAGACCCCTGGTTTGAGGAGTTTGGTGTGGGGGAACTCCAGCAGCCGGCACAGAGTCCTGACCCTTTCAGGATAAACTGGAATGTCAACCGTGAGCCGGGTCCTCACAAATGCTGATTTGATTTGGGCACAAATTCCCACAGACACACCATAATCTCTCAGAAAGCCTGCAAGCTGATAATGTTTAAAAGAATTTCATGGTTTGAATTTGTTTATGTTTGTATGATTTTTTTTATACAACCATCAATTTGAATGTTCCACAGGGAATGAAAGAGGTTCTTTGATGACGTTGTCAGGGTGTAAAGTACAAATTAAAACTTGAATTAAACCTAAAATGTCTTGGTGTTTTTGTTCAGTCAATAATGGCTAAAAGGAAAGAAGCTGTGAAATCTTTTTCAATACTTACTTACTGCTTTATAATCGCTTTCCATTACAGTTATTAATAATCGTTCATCGTGTGTATTATTAATGATCTATCTATCTATCTATCTATCTATCTATCTATCTATCTATCTACTTTATAATCGCTTGTTTCCATTACAGTTATTAATAATAATTCATAGTGTGTATTATTAATGATCTATCTATCTATCTATCTATCTATCTATCTATCTATCTATCTATCTATCTATCTATCTATCTTCTTTATAATCGCTTGTTTCCATTACAGTTATTAATAATCGTTCATCGTGTGTATTATTAATGATCTATCTATCTATCTATCTATCTATCTATCTATCTATCTATCTACTTTATAATCGCTTGTTTCCATTACAGTTATTAATAATCGTTCATCGTGTGTATTATTAATGATCTATCTATCTATCTATCTATCTATCTATCTATCTATCTATCTACTTTATAATCGCTTGTTTCCATTACAGTTATTAATAATAATTCATAGTGTGTATTATTAATGATCTATCTATCTATCTATCTATCTATCTATCTATCTATCTATCTATCTATCTATCTATCTATCTATCTATCTATCTTCTTTATAATCGCTTGTTTCCATTACAGTTATTAATAATCGTTCATCGTGTGTATTATTAATGATCTATCTATCTATCTATCTATCTATCTATCTATCTATCTATCTATCTATCTATCTATCTACTTTATAATCGCTTGTTTCCATTACAGTAATTAATAATCGTTTATCGTGTGTATTATTGTGATTTGGTGATCTATCTATCTATCTATCTATCTATCTATCTATCTATCTATCAACTTTGAAATGCGACAGCTGCTGTTTATATTGTGTGGAAGTTTTATGATGGATAGATCAGGAGATATGCTCCAGAATACCTCAGAAAAAACATCTGGTTCCATTGACTTACATTAAAAGCAAAGTAAGTTTCTGGCCTCTCCTTTAAAGTTAATATTTTGGAAGTACTTGTTTTTCTTTGGACAGCGATGATAGATAGATAGATCACCAAATCACCAATAATACACATGATGATCATTACGGAGAGGAAGGGATGATAATTAATAACTGGATTATTAGGTTATTATTAGGTTTAACTGCTGTGGTAAGCTTTCTCCACCTGACGGTTGGTCCCTCCCACTTGTCCAGCATTGCCTCCTTACATAGAATTACTAAAAACATTTACTGATACAAACCAACTAACAGTGCTAATTACCACCACAGCTAAATCTAGTTGTTATAGCTAAAGAAATGCTAGACAGGGGACGTCTTTATGAAAAATAGGTTTAATATCTTTTTCCTCCTTTTAAAACCGAACTGCTGCCTCCAGCCTACATAGTCATATATGACAGTTACTGTACTATACACTATAGTAACACACACATCACTGTAAACCACTGACAAACAACTGAAAACATGTCTAAAGCTTGAAATTAAACAGCACAGTCATTCGTTTAACAGATCCCATCTTTTTCTTGCTAAACAGAGAAATAAAGAGGGGTGTGCGTCCTTCCCTCATTCACATCATCTCTTCAAATGAGTGAATTCAGCTACTTTAAGGTGTGTCGATTGCTGACCCCCCTGAATAAGCAAACTCTGTATAATCTCTGCAGCAAAATACTGTAAATAGTAAGGCAGGCTCTGGATCAGCTGCACAGGACACCATACCCAATGCCAAGCACCAGACAGGTATGAAGCCCCCCAGCACCGGGCTGGGGCTGTGCAGCAGTGGAACTGCATTCTCTGTAGTGATGATTATCAGATGAGCAGTTCTCCAAACACTCAATACACATAAGAGTTGAAGTAAGTGGTGAATAAGCTATCCATCCTGTAGGGGGAGTCATGGTGCTCTGATGCTTTCTAGAGTCTGTTTAACGTGTTAGTGGAGAATACAATAGTTTAGTAATAATAGTGGGACAGTAAATGTTTAGTGAAATGACTTGAATGACGTTATTGATTATATTAATATTAAAGTAAGTACACTAGAGTTTTAAAACTGAATCTCTAGCTGCTGTCTCTACATCATAGAATCAGACATCATAAGCAATCATTTCTGTGCAGCTAAAAAAGAAGAGAAAAGCCCTTCAATCCTACCGCACTTACAAATGCTTGAACATTGATTAATGAAGGGGAGACGTCTAAAAGTCAACGAGGGAGCAGTTCGGCACGCCTTGGTGTGGTGTAATGGTGTGTCTATGAATATTCAAGAGAACTGCAGTCTGTTTTCTGTGTGTGTGTGTGTTGGGTGGGTCAAGTTTATGCTACACTGTGGGGACAGACCATGTGGGGTATGATATATTCATGGTTTTGTAACATGTATGTAAATAATAATTTTTTTACAATAAGGTTGATGATAAAGTTAGGGTGAAGGTAATGTACGGGGCTGGTAGTAGTTCTGGTTAATGGTAGGGTTAGGCTAGTATTTGTTCTGGTTCAAGTTAGTGTAAAGATTAGGCTAGTACTAGGTCTGGTTAATGATAGTAACATGTTAGTAGTAGGTCTAGTTAATGGTAGGGTTAGACTAGTAGTAGTTCTGGTTACGGTTAGGGTTAGACTAGTAGTAGTTCTGGTTAAGGGTAGGGTTAGACTAGTAGTAGTTCTGGTTACGGTTAGGGTTAGACTAGTAGTAGTTCTGGTTAAGGGTAGGGTTAGACTAGTAGTAGGTCTGGTTAATGTTAGGAACATGTTAGTAGTAGGTCTGGTTAATGGTAGAGTTAGACTAGTAGTAGTTCTGGTTACGGTTAGGGTTAGACTAGTAGTAGTTCTGGTTAAGGGTAGGGTTAGACTAGTAGTAGGTCTGGTTAATGTTAGTGTAAATGTTAGGCTATTAGCAGTTCAAGTTAAGGTTAGGGTAGGAATAGGTTAGTAGTAGTTCTAGTCAAGGTTAGGGTTAGGCTAGTAGTAGTTCTAGTTAAAGTTAGGGTTAGGCTAGTAGTAGTTCTAGTTAAGGTTAGGGTTAGGCTAGTAGTAGTTTTAGTAAATGTTAGGGTTAAGGTTAGAGTAAAGCTAAGGTTAATGTTTGGTTTAGGCTAGTAGTAGTTCTAGTTAAGGTTAGGGTTAGGCTAGTAGTGATTTTAGTAAACGTTAGGGTTAAGGTTAGAGTTAAGCTAAGGTTAATGTTTGGTTTAGGCTAGTAGTAATTCTAGTTAGGATTAGGGTCAAATTTAGGCTAGGTTACGGTAATGGTGAGGGTAAGTTTAGGGTTAGAATTAGGATTAGGGTTAGGTTTAGGCTTGTACAGGAAATAAATGCCAGTCTATGTAATTGCCCTACAATTCACGGATGAAAACATATATGTGTGTGTTTGTGTGTGTGTGTGTGTGTCCTTGGTGAGTGTCCTCTCCCTCATGTTGTTGTGTATCTGTGTTCTCTCTCTAGGTGTCAGGAGACCCCCACCCAGCTGTTCTCTCTCTGTCTCTCTCTCTCCTCCACCCCCGCCATCTCCAGCACATGTCTCCTGCTGGGCTGGTTGGGTGGGGCACCCAGCAGCTTTAACAGAGTCTTTCTGCTATAATGCTGCTATGTCATCATTCCATAGAAACTCTCCATATGTACACTCAGTAAGACAGGACGATCTCTTTGATAATGAAATATAAAACATGTCTGTAAGTCTCAGTGCTTCTTCTGTAATTTAGGTGTTTAATAGGGAGCTTGTCCCCCCTTTGCTGCCGTAACAGTCTGTACTGTTCTGGGAAGGCTATACACTAGATGCTGGAGCATTGCTATGACAACTTAAATTAATACTAGTAAATCTGCAAGAACTTATGATCTTAAGGACAAAAACATTCATCATAGCTTGGTCTAGTTATAAAATCACTAAATAATATTTCGTAATTAAGTGGTTTAGGTGTAAATAAGGTATTTTGGAGTGGTTTGATGTGAAATGCTTTCCACGGCGGCGTTTATAGGAGACATCTGAAGAGTTTAATGCCTTTAAAAGATATCTAACAGAAAGCTATTACATGAAATGATTGTGAAAGCACTGCCTGAGGTCTAGGATATTGTTTTATGCTAGTTTCTGAGATAAAATTTGGATCTATAATGTATTTATTAAAATCAATTTACTGCAGAAAGGTGTTGCTAGGCCAAACATATATGGTCATAACATTATATGAAAACCTGTATTAGTATTGTAGACGTGGTGACCCCTGATTTCATTTAGTACCACTGTAAAGAAATCTAAATCATTCTTTAAATCTCTAATGAACCACATCAAACCACTTGGAATGACTCTGTTTACCCCCAGTTGTGTAGAAACTATAAAGAATTTGTGGAATCCTCTGCGGAGACAAACATGAAGCACAGAATCCTAATGAATGACGTTTGGATGGGCTTAACGTGGTAATAGTTCTTATATATTTATATAGTTACATATATAAGTTACATTTTTCACACAGCAGTTATTTTTTATGATTTTTACATGTAATATATTCTCACATACTTTACATTAAAAGTACAGTAGATGATTTCACGATGGACTGGCTACCAGTCCATGGTGTACCCTGCCTTCGCCTAATGATGCTGGGATTGACTCTAGCTCTCCCTGTGACCCCGACTAGTGGGATAAAGCTTAGGATAAAGAATTGATGGATGGATGGATGATTTTGCATAGTCATATAAAACTGACATCTTAAAATGATTGGTATGTCTGCTAGGAGCTAAAACTGGAACAGTGACTGTTTCTAATGGAGAGCAATTGTTTCAGAAGCCGCTACAGAGATGTGGAAGACAGATTCTGCATCAATGGAGAAATACAGAGACCCCAGTTGCAACAAGAGATGCAGTAGTGAGGTGTAACATGCCTACGTACTGTGCTATGTGTGTGTGTGTATATGTGCACGTGTGTGTGTGTGTGTGTGTGTTTTTTACTGAGGTGCATGCTAATCTCATGTGGACACCATGAATAAATGAAGTTTTGAACCAAATAATAAACTGAATATTAATAAGAATTGAATGCACAAATTCTGTTTATGTATATATTCATATAGGGTTAAAATATAAGGTTAAATATATGTTTATTTATTTCGTTATATTTTTTTAAGCTCACTTTCTTTGTTCTGAGAAGGGCGTGCAGCGAGTTTAAGATGAGGTGGGGCGAGGAACGAGAAAGAGAGAGAGAGAAGAAAGAGGGAGGGAGGGAGGGAGGGAAAGAAAGATTGAAAGAGAACAACAAAGACAGAGAAAATGAGAGAGAAGACCAAGAAAATATAGAAAACAACAGAGAAAAGGGAAGAAGCATAAAGAAAGATAAAGAAAGAGGCAAAAATAGAATGAGAGAGCTAAAAAAAACAAAACATGGGAAGCAATTGAGAAAATGACAGAGAAGAGAGGAAATGAGAGAGAGGGATATCGTATTAGCTACAGTTGAAAAATGAAGCTAAATTGAATTTCAGCCAGAACCTGACCTGTATCCTGGCGACTGTGAGACCCGAGTTGCTAAAGAGAGGAAACTAAATATTGGCTGAGCTTTGCATCTGATGAAACGATCGAATCATGTTCCATAATGTCCCTGACCTGTTTAGAATTTTAAACAATCTTATTTTCTTGAGTTTTCTTTCTATTTAGTCCATGGTGAGAAAGAGTGTTAGTATACACAGGGACAGAAAGAGAGAGAGAGAGAGAGAGAGAGAGAGAGAGAGAGAGAGAGAGAGAGAGAGAGAGAGAGGGAAAAAAAAGAAAAGAGAGAGAAAGATTATATGAAATGTGAAATTTATTTTGCCATCCGTCTTCAATTAAAAACAATCTACTGTAATAAAAATCCACTCATGCCATATATTGTTAGACAGGGATACGGATGGAGCTTTCTGGCTGTACTCTGCTTCATTCTGTCTGTAATTGTGACTGTTCTCTGAAAGCTAGTGGGCAAAACGAAGCAATATCACAAAAAATAAATAAATATTAACATAAATATTAGCTCAAGCAAAATGCAATATCAATTTCTCTTATTGGTAATGTAAGGAAAAGAGTTCTCTACACACACATATTGCAAAATACTAAAAGGCTTCACAGACCCCTGCCGTCCACAGCAGCCCCTCTTAGCATCTCTTTTATTTTCATCTATTTTAATATACATGCCAACTTGTTTGGTCCATATAATGTACTTGTGTGATAGAATTTCCTCTGTACCCATCAACCATCTACTGATGAATCAGGAAAAATCTGCTCATAAATTAAGGCTGTACGATTAGGATGACACATACAACCCAGGTTAGTTAGTGTTCAAGCATATATCCATTATTTATTTCCTCCTTATAAATGACTTATGCTGTCCTTACTTACTGCCTCACATACATTATACATTACAGGCACGCTGCGAACAAATCATCTACGCTCACTTCAATCAGAGCTGTTATGACCACTGGGAGAAAACTACTTCATATATATATATATATATATATATATATATATATATATATATATATATATATATATATATATATATATATATATATATATATATATACTATAAAAGGCAATACATATTTTTTATTCAAAATTCTTTTTTTACTAGCTTTGTGTACTGCAAGTGAACAGATTTGTGGTCTTCTCTTTCTCTCTTGCTCTTCCCTTTCTCTCTCTTTCCCTGTCCTCCTCTCTGTTGAGTTGATGGTATGAAAGTGCAGGCTTCTCCCTGCTGTGAAGTGAAACTCAATAATTCATGAGGTGTGACTCGCAGATAAAGTGGAAAACACCTCCAGAGAGACGGAGTTAGAGATAGACAGAGAGAGAGCAAGAGACAGAACGAGAGAGAGAGAGAGAGAAGAAGGAATATGCAATAAAAGTAGAGAAAATATACAAAGAAAGCACAAAGAAACCACTAGACGAAGAATTAAAACGGGCCTAGCGTTAAACCCTGAGGCACTCCAACTTTTAGCTTCTTTAATGCATCAGACGGAATGATCACCAACAGTCATCGTTTTGATGCATACATTTTCAAGCTCATTGTTGCTACTCGTTATTGACACTTGTCCAATCAGCTGGTACCATGGCAACCCTGTACTCAATAATCCACATGCCATGCTGGCAGTGATTCAGTATTGATTTGTATTGATGTACGATCACACCTTATACCCTCTAGCCCTGACTTCCCTACTTCCATCATTCATTGGCAGTCTTCCGACCAATCACTGCTCTGCATAACTCTCATAATCACATCAAACACACATCTGAAGCTTTTTGGTTGAGGAGGTGGATTTTGAAACCAGGATGTGACATCATCTGCCTCTTTCAGTGAAGAACATCTCTTCATGCCCTAAGAATGGCGCTTTTAATTCCATCCCATTTCTTCTTACTTCTTTTTCATCTTTCCGTCTTTTCATTCTCTTTTTTTGGTGGAGAGATTTGGGGGGTTGAATGCAGAGGCAGTCTGGGGTGAAGGGAGGCTCCTTTAGTTCAGTGAAGCGTGATAATGGCAGACTGATGCTCGCTGGAATGCACGCCGACCCTGGTTCCTCTTGAGCGCTGAGAAAATGTAAGACTGAATTATTTAGCAGGTTCTTACCAAAAGTATGGTGCAACCAAGCACGCAAATCGTCTGCAAGAGGTTTCTTTCTGCAAAGATGGCTTCACACAGCTAGAATGACTTGGCAAAAATGAAATATACTGTAAAAGAAATCTGTGAAAAGGGCTTAGTAATAGAACAGCCCATCCCAACAGCCGGTCAGTAGATGTCAATCTGTCATTTATCAAATTATCAAGTTGTCTTCACCATTGACACTTAGGTGAACACCAACCTGCAAGAGATGATCAAAGTATGGGATAAACTATATCTTTACACATAACTCCAAATGGCATTGGACTTTGAAGTTCTTCTAGGTAACACCAGAGCTTTCACATCTTCAGTATAAATGGAATCATTTTATAGACTAGCATAATGTCATAACAATGCTATGGGTCTAATAAGATGTGTAGCTGTTCAAGAGAATACTCACTGAGAACAAAACAAAATATATATACAAAGAAGCTGCTGGTAGAATATGCAACCAATTTCTAAGACTGAACTTAGCAAATATGGAAAAATGTCCCTGTAGATTTCTTTGGAAGGATGCCAAGGAACAGTGGTTACTAACCCTGGCTCAGCAGAGCCTAAAATCTTAATTAATTAAATCAATTACTTATTTAAATTCAAGGCTGGTGACAAAAGACATACAATAATCATTTGGAGTTCCTCAGGGTTTAATGCTGGGCCCATTTTAATACAGGTCAAGTACTTTCTTTGTACATTACTTGTTCTTGACTCTTATTGCATATTCCTTCTAAAGAACCTTTATAGACATGCTTGCTGGGAAGGTAAATCTTACAGTAAAAAAAAAAATTTAAGTGACTCCAACTTAAAATCATTAAGTAACTGATTTACTCACCTTTTGTGAGTTAGTATTACAAATTTAAGTTGCCCTAACAAGTCTTGAATGTTAGCTAAACTTAAATTACTAAGTCAAAAGAAAATAATAAAGATATACAGCAGCCAATTAGCATGATGCAATTAGTCAATTAAATTCAAGGCTGGTGACAAAAGACATACAGGAATCATTTGAAGGGGAGTTCCTCAGGGTTTAATGCTGGGCCCATTTTAATACAGGTCAAGTACTTTCTTTGTACATTTCTTGACTCTTATTCCATATTCCTTCTAAAGGATCTTTCAACTGATGAACTTTAAAGATCTGTTTTTGCAACCATGTAGAATCTTTTGCAGAGAATTAGCACAGAATGTAAAGGTTAGCATCACGTACTATGCACATGCACGCAATTGTGCCGAGTCTTTTAAAGCACTGTGCAGCCTTTTTGTATTCAGATTAATTATTGAAGCAGATCCAGAGCTAATAGGACACGCTATGGTTGTGCACAGACTGGCTCAGCAAGCTATTACTCCCATCCACCACTGCAGTGCCTGCATTAACCAGCGGCCGCTGGGAGCTGTCCTGCTTTGCTGTAAAATACTGCTACTGCTGCAAATGTACTGTCCTTCATGTTATTGCACGATCAATCATAGTGATGTCGTTCTCTATTGATCAAGTCAGGCTGATGTGTTATGGGAACAGTCCGGCAGTAATTGCTTTCGTTCTATCACGGTAATACTGCTGTGTAACTTTGGCCTTCTCACTTTGGGAATACTGTGTGTATTTAACATTTGGGAGCTTAGTCGATGTTGCTGTAAAGCACATGCATATACACTTAATCTGTGTAGCCTTGCCTGCTGGGAAGGTAAATCTTAAAGGTAAAAGTGACTCCAACTTAAAATCATTAAGTAACTGATTTCCTCACCTTTTGTAAGTTAGTACAAGTTTAAGACTGATTTGTTTCCCACAATTACAAATGTATGCTGCCCTAACAAGTCTTGAACGTTAGCTAAACTTAAATTACTAAGTTACCTCAACTTATATTTCTGTAACTATAATCTAATATTTTAAGTTGACAGAACTAGATATATAAAGTTAAGGGTATCTTAAAATTCAGTCTTGCCACCTAAAGATTTCTTTGAAATTAGTTACTAAAACATTTTAAGTTGGACTACCAAAGACGTGTTTGTTGTACAAGGCAACAGCAATACGCTAGTAAACTGAAACTGAACTTAAAACCGCTGAAACAAAGACAGAGCATTGTATTCAAGTATTTATTACAGCAAAAAAAAAAAAAAAAAAATAGAAAACGTTTTTAGCAGTCTTAAAGCTGCTTCAGTCTCTACCAAGTCATTACTGAAGGAACTTGTGAGGGTTAGTTGAGCTACAATGCCAAGGCAGAACTTGCATTCTTGGAAAACTGTAACGGCCTGGGCCTTCACTAGGTAGTTTTTCAGTGACAAGGTTCAAAACAGGAGGCAGGAAGAGGCAGGAATACCTTCTGCACAGTTTTAAATGTGTATCTCCACTCTTTAGGTTTTCAATGGTCAGCTAACATTTAAGCAAAATAAAATAATAAAGATATACAGCAGCCAATTAGCATCATGCAACCGGATGTTTAAATCAACACAAGTTTTCCAGTTGTTAATGTAACCTCTAATACAGCCACAGATTATAGCCAAGGTTATTTCCACAAATGGAAGAAACAAGGGCGTAGAATTAGTATGGACTGAAGTTACGTTTCCCACCAATATCCAGCGATTACTGAATTTATCTCCTCTGAAAAATCTGATCTGTCAACGTCTGATTAACCCAGAGGTGCAGAAAGGGTTAAATCACGTTCTCTAATACATATAGCCAGTGTGATTGGCTGTGACTTTCCCTGCTGTCATGTGAAACTCTGTAGCTACATTTGGTTGTTAGGAGCTCCAAAACTGGAAGGAAAACGTATCAGTCATATGCAGGACTTACTGTGCAAGACTCAGGTGCAATGTGGCTGACATATGGGTGTCAAAAGCAAGTGAGGATGGCAGCAGGGGGTGGGGTTTAAAGGGATTCATAGGTCCCCACAATTGTCTAGAGCAAATCTAGACCTTTGGGAAGAATACAAATGGAAATGGTCTTGGTTGGACTGTATACGTTTAGAGTCAGTGGAAACTAGTAGTCAAGTCTGTCCAATTCTCCAATTAGAGGAGAGATCAAGAGGTCTTCAGGTTTGATTTAAGCTGTCCACCATTGGTCACCTTTTCAACACACACACACATATAGCTTATAAACAATAGTTCAGAACAGCCAATATTATGTCCATACTATTGTCAGTTTCTACAATTAAGAAATTTTGCTTTGTGAACAGCTAGATTTAGCTGCTGCTGATGAAGTAGGTGATGAGAAGAACCTCCCCAAACCTGAGAGACATCTCCAATCTATCTTTTCCACACACACACACACACACACACACACACACACACACACACACATTTGCACATGCTATTTATTGCCCTATTGATTTTTCACGCTGCTGCTGCGACAGCATTGCTGACTAAACGCTCATCACTCCCTTGAGCTTGCTCTCTATTTGCTCTTGGGTGAGCATGTTTGTGTGTGCGTGAGCGTATGTGTGTGTGTATATATATATGTCTTTGTTTGGGGGTAGACCACTTCATCACTCTGGGGTCCTTGACGCGTCTTTGAGGAGAGGTGACCAGATCGTCCTGAAACGACAGCCTCAGACTGCACGTGTGCTCAGGCCGTCAGATCGACCCTCATAGAACTGTGTAGAGCTGATAGAGGATCAGGTTATGTCATCTGACCTGCCCCCACTGCAGGGCTGTCCCATGAGAAGCACGGCCATCTGACACAAAGATAAAGGTTGAAACTGCAGCACGGCGCAGGGTTATCCTGCAGAGACACGGCTTTCCATCAAGAGAACTATCCACGCTGCAGCCACCCATGTGTTCTTTCTCAACTACTATGTATGGTGGGTCATTTTACAGTGCGTGTCATAGCCTCATGAGGAACTCTCGGTCAGAGCTCTCTGTGTTTAAAGGGTTGCTATTCTGGAATTTGGTATAATAATGGATTTATTTTTCTCTGAATTATATATAAATATGCATTTTGCTATATCACTGTTAGAAACAAGATAACGCGCCTAATGAAGTAAACTATGTTTTCATTAGTGTAGAATTATCTGTAACTACAAGCCATTGTGTTTATGTTAGCTTAGAATGAGATCTTTACATCTACTTAGGAGCGGATGGCAGAGATGGGCACTTGAGTGAGCGACTCGAGTGGAAGTCGTCTAGAAAAGGACTCCAGACTTGACTTGAAACTCATCCCTAAAGACTCTCGACTCGGACTCGTCCAAAATAACTCGTGAACAATAAGAGTCCATTATCCAGGCACTGAGCACAGCAGTTATAAAAAAAATGCTTTCCTTGTGTGTGTGTGTATGTTGGTTCATATGGTATGTTCGGTGATTTGGGACACAGCCCCCTTCCACGAGTGGGAAATCTGAAAGAAGCATCAAGCGTAAACAAACAAGGGTGGCATGGCTTTAGCTAGAGTACTGTACGCAGTAACATTTGGCTAGAGGGAGTTTAAAGTCCTTGGACATAACCAAAGGGTGTCAACGTGTAAAGAATGTGGGAAACTAATTAAAGACACTGGAACCACGTCACACTTCATAAGGCATCTGAAAACACACCCGGACAGGCTTGTTCACTTTACACTAGCCACTTATCCCTCAATACAGCCAATATATAAAATACAGTTATTTTCCATCCTTCTTTCCCATCATGCATCCTCATCTAGCCAGACTCATTGAACAGATACTCTTAAATCTGAGCTTCTTAAAATGTAATAGCAGTGCTATGTAAACATTTAGCTCACACCTACTGAGCCTACTGACTCCCCTACTTAAGTCTAAGTTCTAAAGCAAGTTATATTGTTGTTCACTTTCAGCAGTTGTTGTTCACTTTTTAAAAAAATGATATCACTTCTAGTTTGGTCTATAATCTAAAAATGTTTAAAAGAGCAAAAAGAAATTGTTATTTACTGTAAGTAAAAAAAAAATGCATAGAATTTAAACAAAGAAAAGGAAGCACTGGAGTAAAAAATACAGTTGTGTTTTGCACACAAAGTTGATTATATATATATATATATATATATATATATATATATATATATATATATATATATATATATATATATATATATATATATATATATGTGTGTGTGTATTTTAATCATACAGTTAAATATGTTCTATTGACTTGAGACTTCACTTAGGCTACAGCCGAAAGACTCGTGACTTGACGTTTTCACCCGTCCTCGTCCGCCTGTTTATGTCCTGTCAAGTCCACGTGCTTGTGTTCACGTCTCTTTCATGTGGTTCTGTTTGGTCATGTGCTCCTAGTGTCTCCGCCCCCCACCTGGCCCGTATCTGTAACCCCTCCTGTTTCCAGGTGTCTCGTATTCCCTGTCTTGTTATATACCCCATGTTCACTACGTTATGTCGTCGGTCATTGTAATGTATTGTTGTTGTAGTGTACTGTGTTGCAGTGTGCCTGCCCGTTTATTGGTTAATAAAAACTCTTGTTGTCAACTAAAAGTTTGTGTGTGTGTCCGCTCCTGTTGAACCTAACAGTTTCACTGGTCCGGATCAGTTAATGAATTTGGTTACTTGGAGCGTTTCCTCCTCGGTTAAATTGGTTTTCACACAGGCAAAAACCCAAACTCACCAAAATGCGCCCCAACAAACCACGTAAGCACGTTGTCTCCTCTGATTGGTCAGAGCTATCTGGCGTGCGAGCAAGAAAGTAAACACAGGGAGAAGATCCAGTTTTCCCAAACTACTGCAGAGACAGCGTTTGTTCATAGCTGTAATAGTAAACTGATAATATACCTGCACTACAGTCCACCTGCAGACCACCCAGCTCACTCAAACATCAAGTAGACAATGTCTCTCACTGCTAGTCCAAGAGAGACCTCGCTTCATTGTCCTCGCCCTGTTAGCTGCTCCAGTTCTCCAGTTCTCTGTTTACGCCATCTGCAAAGCACACCTGGTTGCAGAAGATGTTTAGATCAAACTTGTGGAGTACACCTAATATTTGGGTCGGATCGAGGTCAGATCATGTTCTCACTACAAACGAACCGCTCCGGAGTTCGCTTGGAACCGGATCAAGACCACCTCCTCTCGAGGGTCTCGTGTGGTTGTTTTGGTCCGTACCCGAATGAGATTACTGTTTTCACACCTGCCAAAACGAACCGCACCAAGAGTGCAAATGAACTGGATTAACTAGTGCTGGTGTGAAAACGCCCTCTGACTCTACCCTAAAGCCTCGTGTCTTGACTTGGACTTGTATTTTGTGTAGAGCCACCATGTTTCTACAGCAGCCCAGAATGGACAAACCACACATGTTAAAGAAGACTGTAAAGAATGCCTTTCGCTTTTCATGTTTTGTGGGTGGCACTATAGCACCGGCAGGAAGATGTAGAAAGAAGAAGAATGCTTGTCAAAATGTCCTACCGTAGCACATTTATCAGTAGCTCCATACATAAAACTCCTGGTAGGATGTTTTGATAGATTACATCTCCTTATTTAAAAAAACTACCAGCATTAATACTATGAATAAAACTCATTCACCAGATTCTCATTGTAACGAATCAGACCCCTCAGACGCGAATCCAAGACCCATATGCAGGCTTGTTTATTGATTCACAAACAGAGTCAAAGTCAAATGTAACACAGAACCAGGCGGACAGGCATGAAACCCGGGAAATCAGGCACACTGGAGGCCGGAGCAGCCAGCGGGACGAGTGTGGGAGCAGGTCTTTCAGTATGGATGAATATAGCTCTAGATGGAGAAGCCGGCTAACCCAGGTCTCTCCAGGCGTTGATTTCCCGTCTGAGCAGTGAGCAAAGCGGTCCCCCCTTCGCGCAGTGTAAACCAGTAATGTAGTCCTGTCTCCCTCGGCTGAGGCACTTGGAAATCCAGGAAAAAAAAAAAATCCTGTTTCCAGTTTATGGAGTGCCATGAGGATCCTGCACCAGTTCAGAGCGTTGGGCAGATATTAGCTGGGAGACGACTGATCTTGGGGTAGTTAGACAGGCAGTGGAGCCTCCGTGGCGAGGGGAGTCTTGGCAGAGCTTGACTGAGGAAAAACAAAGGAAGTTTACTTGACTGGAGGAGGCCCAGCGGGAACTGTCTTCAAACAGTGGGGGCACAAGAGGCCTGGTGAGTACATAGGAGAGTACGTTTAATACCACACAAAGTCTGAAATGTGAGGAGAGGTTATAAGACCTGGCTGTGATGAGCTACTGGTGGAATGCGGAATGTTCTAGGCTACCTAGGGTGAGTCTCAAAACCTAGTGAGTGTCTAAGTAGGCTGTCTAGATAGGCAGCTGTTTCAGTAGCAGCGTTCTCTCCTCATCTCTCCTCATAAAACAGATTACTGAGACGCTCTAGTTAGAGAGAGACTGAGTCACGGCTTGTTCCCGCCCACTGCAGCACACCACCGGTGGTTTAGCTGGTTGCTAAGTTACCAGCCGGCATCCAAAACAATAGCCCAGGCTTAAAAATCTGCTAGCATAAATGCTAATGAGTATAAAACTGCTAAATGGTGAAGGACTCGTTACAGAGTTGATAATAAAATACTGTTTTGTGTGAAACACATTAAAACTCCAGAGAGAATCAAAATAACTCACATTTTAAAACCACTTCACTGCTCGTAGATTAGCCTGTGTTGCATCATGGGATTGTCTTAGCGGCTGAAGATTCAATGCTTCCTTAAAATCAGGTCTAAATAAGGTTTCTCAGTAGACAGCATGTTTAAGGTATATAAGAATTGGGACAGTCTACATGTTGGGGGCACATACTATGACGCAAAGTGCTGCCTATGTAGGAGCTCACTAGGTTTTGAGACACACCCTCAGTGTTCCGGAGACTGAGACCTTTGCTCAAGTGCCACAATGTAAGCACAGCACCATTTAAGGTGGAAATTGAATGTTCTTGTTGGTAAATGCCACCAGCGTTAAAAGAATAACTACATACATTACAAGATTATAATTATAAGATAACTGCAAGTCAGAGGAGGAGGTAGTGATTATAAGTGGGGGCAGTCGTGGCCTGAAGGTTAGGGATCCGGCCTTGTGACCGGAAGGTCACCGGTTCGATCCCCGGGACCGGCAAGTCATGACTGTAGTGCCCTTGAGCAAGGCACCTAACCCCAACTGCTCCCCGGGCGCCGTGGATAAGGGCTGCCCACCGCTCCGGGCACGTGTGCTCACCGCCCCCTAGTGTGTATGTTCACTAGTGTGTGTATATGTGGGTGTTTCACTGCACGGATGGGTTAAATGCGGAGGTCAAATTCCGCTGTGTGTAAACACATGTGGCTAATCGTAGTTCTACGTTCTAATCGTAGTCCTACGTTCTACACGAAGTAGATTCTGAACTGACTAACCGAGTCACTACAAGTTGCTGATGATACGATGGGTAGAATTAGTTGGAGAGCTATTAGCTGTTGTGAGAACATTTGAAAATCTGCACAACGAGGTCCAACTGTAGATGCTGAGGATTTGTAAACATTGCTTTGAAGAAGTGTTAATTGGTGAGTATTTCAGAGGATGTGGGCAGAAAGAGAGAGAGAGCGAGAGAGCTAGAAAGAGAGAGAGAGAGCTAGAGAGAAAGAGAGAGAGTTTGCATTTCTGATGTTACTTAATGATTTTATTTATATTCACTGTGGAAATGATTTTAATAGAGCCAATTACAATTTCACACACACACACACACACACACACACATGCCAGATGAACACACAGAGACTTGATAATGGGTTCAACAAACCTCATTGGCGGGACAGAGAGATAAATCTGAGATTGTATTCTCCCGGGTCAGGAATTCTTTGCATGCTATTATACGTGTATTGACAGTCATGTCTGTAAAGCAGTGTGATAAGGAACATGTTCAGCAAAGAGCAAGTCAGAGAACCGTTAACCGGTTTGGTGTCTGATAATGAACAATTACCATATACATGAATATGCATGCACATGCTTGTGCCTGCGAGTGCCCAGTCAGAAGCATTACCAAGCCATTTCCATAAACCAATAAAACTGGACAGTGCGATGTCACAGCCAATCATGGCTGGAGTACTTGTGTTTCCATGGAGACACCCGCGGTGAATGAGTCAGAGTTTGATCTTGCACTGTAACTGATAGAACGCTTTCATAATCACTGTCTGCTGAGATCAATTAGCGATTTCTGAGAAAAGATTCGTTTTCTGGCTTCAAACTGTTTCTTTCCTGCAAGTTGCTCCCCAGGCTTTTGCGAATGAAGGTACAGTTGAGAGGAATCGCACTGATTCTTCTCAATTTCTACTCAGTTCAGTTGCTGGGACGTTTTCAGAGGGGTTCCATAAGAGAAACTGACCAGCGCTTAATTCTTTACAGCAGGGGGGTTTAATTAGAGTCAGTAATGTCCAGTTAGAGGAGATTTCCTCAAGCCAAGGTCCAGAACATCATCATTTCTAACTTGTGTTATGATTCAGTGGTGTATACTGTATACTGAAGTAGTCTAGTATCAGTATCTTATACCATCAGCTACTGAAACACCAATACATCACACATACCATGCAGTATATTTCAGTATATTTACTGTTTAAATACTGAACTGAATGAATTATTTATAAATCTCCAAATAAATTTTTTGTTCTCACTTCAAGTAAAAACAGAGCCACATTAAAAAAACAGAATGCTTTTGAAAGAAGTGTATTTTAAAGTGTTTATTTATAGAGAAAGTAAATAAAACGTGTGTCTACTTGTTAACTCACAGATTAACATGTTGGTTGTACAGAGCGGTATTCTCCAAAACTAGACGAGCAGGTCCATTCCAGAACCGTTCCTGATAAACAGTCAGTTTCACTGTGACTTTTCTGTTTTTAGAGCTCGTTATTCTTTCTGACTCGCTTTAGTCTCTAACTGCTGCTCCTCGCTTCGTACCTCGCCTGTGTGCGCAACACACGCCCCAATGTGTACAGATCTGATTGGCTTAGGGGCCTTCAGTGATCTTACAGCGCACGTGAAAGGTCTCTGAGTTTACTGCACCGTAAAGCCCGTATACTGTAAAGACAAGAAAAGCTCCACCTCTTAAAATAAACAAAGTCTAAATTAAATCATTTTCAATAGTTTATCGGTTTGGGTCCACATTGGACAATGTTTGGGTCCGGACCAAGGTCCGCCTATTAGTGAGCCCTGGTTTACAGTAATAGGACTTTACAGTAATAGGAGTCGCAATGTCTACAATAATATCCAAACCCACCAGAGAACCTGCACATTTTCACATAAGTAAAGTTGGTGATGATGAAAGTAGTGATAAATCTGAAAAATATATTTTTTTGGAGGAATTTTTTACTTTACAACACCTTTCATACTCAACCATCAATAGACTTTAAAAAGCATATTGTCGTTGTCCTATGGAAAACAAGTATTGCAACTTTACAGGACAGGCGGAAACAGTCTTTACTTTCAATGTAAGTCAATGGAACCAGAATAATTTCCAAGCTATTTTGGAATGTTTCTATTGGTCCATTCATCATGATATGTTCACACAATGTAAACGACAGCTGTCGTGTTTAAGTGATATCAAAAGTAAAAATCGACAAAAATGGAAATGCATGTTTTTCATTAGACATCATCGATATTATATCTGTACATCTGGCTCTTATCATTACCAGAATTATTCTGACTCAGTAAATGAATAAGAAATTCAACATTTCACATCCAACCATTACAAAAGACTTAGCACGTAGTTATGTAGAACCTTTTTACATGAAAAAATTGGTGGAGTTTGCCTTCATCAGTCACGCCAGTGGAAAATATGGAATATAACACTAATTAAACAATAACAGAGTGGTCAGTGCCGACAGCATTTACATCAGAAGAGTTCAAAGTAGTCAGTTGACATACATTCATCTTCAAAAATTACTCTTTAATTCTTTCATTCATTTATTCATCGTCCAACCCGCTTATCCTCCCGGGTCATGGGTAGTGCTGAAGCCTAACCCAGCATTTATCGAGCTAAATCAGAAAACACCCTGGACTGGCCACCAGCCCATCACAGGCATATATACAGACATTTACACTCACATGTAGGAACAATGTATCTCCAGTTCGTCTGAATGCACTCACCTGACTGCACGACTGCATGTCATTAGACTGTGAGAGGAAACCGGAACACCCTGAGGATCCCCCTCTGACAGAGAGAGAACATGCAGACTCCATACGGAAAGGACCCTGGTTTCCTGACTGAGGAATTAAACCCAGGTCGTCCACTAGAGACCCTCATGTATTTATTTAATATTTAATTTTCATTTTTCAGTAAAACACAACATAATACATTTAATAGGAAACAGTATATCTAGATCTGGCTTGTGTCTGTTTCTTTACCTCCGTTAAAGCTTTTTCTCTGTAAGAGTTTTTTTTTTGACGTGTGAACAGAAACTGTAGATACTTTCAGATCATTTTCTCCTTTGTCTGTATATGTGCCTGTGATGGGCTGGTGGCCAGTCCAGGGTGTTTCCTGATTTAGCCCAATAAATGCTGGGATAGGCTTCAGCACCACCCATGACCCGGGAGGATAAGCGGTTTGGATGATAAATAAATGAATGAAAGAATTAATGTGTATATTTTGAAGATTATTGTATGTCAACTGACTACTTTAAACTCTTCTAATGTAAATACTGTCGGCACTGACCACTCTGTTATTGTTTATCTGGTGGGGACAGTTCTGGAGGCCTAACAGATCTTTGGTGTGTAAAATTATATTATTTTTTTTTGTACCTGGTTTGGAATTTCTCATTTTTTCTTTCATCTTTTTTGTTGTTTCCTTCCTTATGCACATTGATTATAACCTCTATAATCACCAGATAAATAAAAAGTGAAAGATTTTTATGTATTGAGTATTTTAATTGGAAAAGAAATAAATGAAAGCAGGTCTTTGACCGTATACAGTACAGTATTGATTTAAATTGAAAATGCTAACTCCTTTAAAATGTGCACACATATACTCTTTGACACTTGCTCTCTCTCTTCCTCTCTCTCTCTCTTTCTGTCTCACACACACTGATATGCACACATGCATGAGGTGTGGGGTGAAGTGCAGTATGTTGGCGTTTCAGTTCACTCATTGTTTATGTAGTTACACACACCAGCAGCTCCTTCACTGGTGTCAGCCAATCAGATATGAAGAGAGATGGACTGCAGCAGTGTGGGCGTGGTTTAAGCGATCTAGGGGGAATAGAGTATTTACAAGCTGAGGGAGTGTGTGAATGTGTGTTTGTTTATGTACATTTTCAAGCCATAATTGTCTTTGTAGGAAACCCAGAGAAGAACAGGGCTAATCTACGGTACCAACACAGCCTGATCCTAACATTTCCCAGAAGCTCCATGTTTATTTATTATAAAATCCAAAAATGCTACAATACTTCTTTTTGGTGGCTGAGCTTAACGTGGATTCAGGTTTAGAATTAGCATAAAACTGTATTATGTGTTACTCAATGTATCATTTTTAACACAATGTAAAGATTCAGTTTTTAAAAATTAAAATTAAAATTAAAAAAATGAAAAAGGCTCAAATGAAAACACTGGTTTTGGTTCTGACTGAGACATTTATTTATTGTATAATACATATGGATCATGTTATTATTACATAGAATAGAATTGTTTGGCACTTGTGTTGCACACTGTGGAGTTTGACCACCACATTTAACCCATACATACACACACTAGTGAACACACACACACTAGGGGGCAGTGAGCACACTTGCCCGAAGCGGTGGGCAGCCCTATCAACAGTGCCTGGGGAGCAGTCGGAGGTTAGGTGTCATACTCAAGGGCTAGTGAACACACACACACTAGGGGGCAGTGAGCACACTTGCCCGAAGCGGTGGGCAGCCCTATCCACAGTGCCTGGGGAGCAGTCGGAGGTTAGGTGTCATACTCAATACATACATTAATATATATATATATATATATATATATATATATATATATATATATAAATTTATATGATTAGTTTAATAATTGTTAATCTAATCAGATTACTGCATAGAGTCCCACCCACCTCTGTGCTGTGTAAGAGTGAGTGTTGGGTGGGAGTTGTTATCAGGATGTGACACAGCTGAGACTGCAGTGTAAGGGGTGTGTGTAAAAGTCTTACATAACCCTCCTCCTGCACTAACTACTACACGTCCCTGCTACTTTTGTCCTGGGCTTTCTATGTATTAGTTCTGGCTGAATAAGCGCTGAATGTATGGGGAGGCTTTATTCTGTTGATTTAGTGCTTTTCTGCAGATGGATGCTCTCTAAGCAGCAACACAGTAAACTCTCTGCCAGAACTATAGACATTTATTTGCAGTATTAAGTATATATTTTTGGTGCTTGCACATACATTGCAAACCTAAAGATGATTTGTCCCAGTGGTCCCAAAAAATTGTCATTTGATTAAAAACTACATTTTAAAAGCACTTCACAGACTTTATGTTAATGTTTTAAATCAAAATAAATTATGGAACCCAAAACTTTCACAGGACAAAGTAACACAAAGAATCCAGTATAAGCTAGAGAACAGTTATGAAGTTGTCTTACTTACAGTATATATAATAATTCATAGTATTTAATACATAAGCCTGCCCTGAGGACAGCTATAATAACATTTGCACAGCAACTTATTTTCTGAGTATCTGATAAAAGTACTCAATCTATACTCCCTGATTTTTATTAGGTTCACCTTCTTGGTTCACATTTTCAATTTTCAGCTCCACTTCCATACGCTATGTTTTCCCTCCTTCACCTTCTTCTTCAACGCCCCTACACGACCACTACACTGCAGGTATTTTATGGGTGGTGGATTATCTCACCACTGCAGTGACACTCATGTGGTGGTGGTGTGTTAGTGTGTGTTGGCTGGTGGAATAGATACAGCGGTGTTGTTGGAGTGAAATTATTGGATTGGCCATAATGCAACAACAGTGCTTACAGAAAGTGAATCAAATATTATTATCTTAAAAACATATTATATTCCACTTGAATCAATCTCAGCCACACCCTGTTCCACCAGCAGCCCCCGTAGTCACACCCAGTTCCTCCGGTGGCCACCCCTGCTATATTTACACATTTCATTACTATTTCTAAGATATTTGGGTAATGTGAAAAACCCTGTATGTTAGTGTTTATATCTTAGTAGAATTTACTGGCAGATTTTATATAAATGCAAAAGTTTTAATATCTTAGTTGTTTTAAAGATTGTCTAAAAGAAAAATCCTCAACATTGAAATATGCATATTTTATAAAATTTCCATTTATTTACATAGAAAACATAAAATACAAAATGTATGTGTGTGTGTGTGCATGATCTAACCTTCACAGCTGGGATTCAAGGTCAGTGCAGACAGGAGTCCTGTGACAATAACACACATACACAACACACTCCAAATTGCTTGTGCGTTTTAAAGGCACAGTACGTTGATAATTCTGTGAAATTCTGTGAATATCTCCTCAGGGTCCACTAGTCGTCCATTCTCTGTTCACGCTATTGGTACACAGTTCTGGCTCTGTACGCAAGAAATGAACAAAGTGGGATAAGTAGAGCAACACAACACTATTTCGTCCAATCAGTCACAGGGGGGTTCATGCTTGTGCACAGGTTAGATATATAAGTAGTGCAAATACGCAGTTATGCAGTCAGCAGTGCAAATATGCAATAAAAATCGGCAGCACTGTTTATATGTGTAGACTGTATACATGATATATAATATAATAACAGTGTAGTCATTATATATAGTTAACAGTATAGTATATACACTACTGCTTAAAAGTTTGGGATCACAGTGAAATGTTCTTGTTTTCAATGGAGTATCTTCTTCCTTAACACAACAATGGACTGACGGGTCTCTAAAGAAAGTTGTTTCTTTCTGGTCATTTTGAGTCGGTCAGCAAGCCATCAGCTGCTGATCTTCAGATACTAAACTAACCTAGAATGTTGTTCCCTTTTATACTCACTTATTAGTAGAATGTTTTTCAGCTGTACATCACAATTGAGCAAGAGTGTCCTAACAACCAATTAGTCCAATAACATCCTTAACTTGGATTGGTGGCCGTACCAGGAGATTTAGACAGAGGACTGAGAATTACTGATAATAGAACTATATACAAAATAAGCCTCTATACAAAAATAGACTTTAATACAAACATTTTTATACTTTAAAAATCATCTGATACACTTAAATTAATTGTGAAATGGACAATATTGTTTGTGAATTGCATGAAAATTGCATGAAATGAAATTCTAAAGTGATCCTAAACTTTTGAGCAGTAGTGTATAACGCAGTTATACAGTTATACAGTTATACAGGTTAAGGGAAGTGGAGGGGCTACAAGCTAAACTACATGCCTTGAGAAGAAGAAGAGGAAAAAAACAGCCAAAGAGGAGAAGTTTGAGAAGAAGTTCTTACATCAGGCAAAGGTGAGGAGCCATGTTAACATCAGTGAGGAATTCCACTGGTAAAGACACCTCTGAAAGTTGATGAGGCTGTCAAGTTAAGACCAGAAATGAAAGCTCTGAAGATTACTGGAGGAGCCTGTTAGCTGTCTGCTGAACTGCTTGGCCTAATCGAGAGTAAATGGCTACATCTGACGTATCACAACAAAAAATACAAAAAATACTCAGAAACACTGACGTGTCATTGGGATGCAGTTGTTGCTGATACAGATTAAAGAGGGAGCTATTGTGGTGTAACTGGTGGTGGGTGAAATAACATGGCATTAACTCCAGTGCTCCAGGGCTTTTACACACAACTGATTTTTTATTATTCTCTACCTCCAGAGCTTCCATGTTCAGCTGCTGGTGATACTGCTTGAACGTAACCTTGAACTCTCAACCATGAGGAGAGCTCTTGAAGATCCCATCTGTTTAAAATGTAAAAAATGATGTGCAAATTGAAGCTCCCAGGCCCGTAACTAGGCTTTGAAAGATATCCCAGTGCAGGGCGGGCTGTTCAGTCTGGTGTGTTTCTGCTCAGGCAGGCTGAGGTGTAAATTGCTGGATCGCTTTTGAAACATCACCTACATAAAATTGCAGTAACACCTTTGAATCCAGCAGACTATCACTGCACTGCATCAGATAAGGTGTGAAGAGAGATAGAGAGCGAGAGAAAGCGAGAGAGAGAGTGATATAGAGCGAGAGAGAGAGAGATAGAGAGCGAGAGAGAGAGATTGAGAGCGAGAGAAAGAGAGAGAGAGAGCGAGAGAGAGAGAGAGAGTATGTGTCTAATGTGACAGTTCAGGGACACATATGCTGCAGACACTTCTACTGCAGAAAATGATGTATGAAGAGAGTGTGATTGCTTTGTTGTAGTAGATTCAAATATAATGTTATGGTGCTCTGATAAATGATGATATATATATACACTACCGCTCAAAAGTTTAGGATCACTTTAGAATTTCATTTCATGCAATTTTCATGCAATTCACAAACAATATTGCCCATTTCACAATTAATGTAAGTGTATCAGATGATTTTTAAAGAATAAAAATGTTTAAAAAAAAATGTATTAAAGTCTATTTTTGTATAGAGGCTTATTTTGCATATAGTTCTATTATCAGTAATTCTCAGTCCTCTGTCTAAATCTCCTGGTACGGCCGCCAATCCCAGTTAAGTATGTTATTGGACTAATTGGTTGTTAGGACACTCTTGTTCAATTGTGATGCACAGCTGAAAAACATTCTACTAATAAGTGAGTATAAAAGGGAACAACATTCTAGGTTAGTTTAGTATCTGAAGTATCAGCAGTTGATGACTTGCTGACCGACTCAAAATGACCAGAAAGAAACAACTTTCTTTAGAGACCCGTCAGTCCATTGTTGTGTTAAGGAAGAAGATACTCCATTGAAAACAAGAACATTTCACTGTGATCCCAAACTTTTGAGCGGTTTACTGTATGACCTTATTACTGCATAGGCTATTTGCACTATAGACTAGTCAAGTCCAGTCAAGTTTATTTATATAGCGCTTATATAGCGCTCACAAAGCAGCTTTCCAGGAGTTTGAAAGCACGAAAACATGAAGTCACAATACTTTATCCACTGTGAACAAGCCAGAGGCAACCGTGGCAAGAACAACTGCCTCAGCTGGAGGAAGAAACCTTGGGAGGAACCAGACTCACAAGCAGAGACCCATCCTCCTCTGGTGGAACAGTATTTACAGTTTATTAAACTAAAGCTGAAGGTAAAAGCTTTAGAAGCTGTACAGCAACATCAGGTGGATGATACAGCGATGCAGTCAAGGATGCAGCAAATGGCATGAATGGACAGGAGAACTGGTTGGTGCCAGGTGACTGGGGGCCCTGGTGGTCAGTCCTTTACCAGTATTCGGTGGGACAGTTGGGCAATTATTACCTCAGAAAGAGAAAAGAGACAAGGTTAGTTCTGGTTTGGATTAGTACAGAGGATGAGAAGCAAAGAGAAGGCTATCTTTCATTACATTCCATTTAATCAGGTGTGCTGGTGAACAAAGCTATTATGATTGTCTCATTGTTTCAGCAGCCTTATACAATGTCACCTCACTCACTGGGAGAGTCAAACCACTGTGTAAAGTCTTCTTCAATACATCTCAAAGACGGCTAATGGGGGTAAGGTATATATATATATATGATGGTGATGGGTGCATCACCTCACGTGCTACCCTGATGCTCCCATGTGGTCTGATCAGGCCAGAATCCAATCTTTATGCTCTCTAGCAACCTAAAGCCCTTTTATCTCTGAAGAGTCTGTTATGGACACACAGCTGTGAGTTCACATCATCAGAACGCATTTCTTCTGTGAAGTCGATGGTCCTCCACTGTCCTCATAGGCTTTAATCATGTGTTGGACAGCTCTTAAGCCAATTTCAGCCACTTCGGCATCTCCTAGGTTATTTTCTTTGATTTCTATAGGACAATAATTAGACTCTTCTGAAACAGAGTAACAAGTTGTTCACGATCATGTAATACAGCCTCCCACATGATTGGTTAGCAAAAATAAGCAGCTACTTACAGCATCAGTTACAGTTAAGAGAACTGTTGCCATAACATTAACATGTTAATCACTGCAGTAATCATTCAATCATAGGCTCATACATATTCACTTGTGTGTGTGTGTGTGTGTGTGTGTGTGTGTGTGTGTGTGTCCCAGTACTGTATTAAAGCAAGTGTGTGTAGGGGTAAGGCAGAGGATGTGAGTCAGCAGTGATGAAGGGCAGTGCAGAACTCCCCCACCTGTCTTCTCTGCAGTGGTGTGATGGGCAAGAGAGAGAGAGAGAGAGAAGCATGTCTCTGTGTGCTAATCAGTCTCTCTCACTGCACTCTGACATCAGGCACTGCATGGGGTGTGGCTCCATCTATTATCTCTACTCAGTCCTTTTTTTTTCTTCTGTCTTTGTTTTCTCACCTCGTTCTCGCTTCACTGTCCACATCAACTCCATTAAAACACCCGCCCTCCCATTCTCTATTGAAACTGAATTCACCCAAAAAATCACAATATCTTCCACTCGTTTTGGACCTGAGGTTATCTTTTTTTAGCTTTGCACCAGAGATATGAGGCTAATGCACCTAAGTAATCAATTAAGGTTATACTATATTCACATTGTGCATGAATGTTTAAGGGGCAGGTGTGTGTGTATATAGGGATTTCAGTAAGGAGAACAGAGCAGCTAATGTTATGGCCTTGATGGATGTGTGCTGTAGGAGGTAAAGACCCCAAACAGCAGGCATGTGTCTCCTTTTGCTGCCTAACAAACTGACAACCCAGCACGTATTTCACCTGCTGTGTGTGTAACTGTGTTTGTTTTTGTGTCTTTTTAGGACCAGGGAACCTACAGAACCAAAGAAATAGGTAAATGGGCCTGACTTTGTAAAGTGCAACACAGTTTCTTAAGCTATAACTGACTAGAGGTACTTACATATATGTGATGTATAGGGAACATATTATTATATACAGATTCTTATATATAGGCCAAGTCGCTGGTCAAATCATTTGTCCACATCATATTTCATGACAGAACCAAAGAAATGCTCCAAAGCTCAGATTGCAATGACATGAGTTTACAATGACTACCTTAAAAATAAAGAAGGTTTAACCTTCTCCCTTTACCAGTTACCAAACAATTACCATTTTAGTTAATACCTGTTTGTCAATAGTGCCAATATATACATATATACTATTGCATATAAGTATTTAAATATTTTAACAAAACAAACATTTTTACTTGTTACCTTGTTTTTTTGGTACCATGAAGTTTTGTTCTGGGGCCATTTCTATTGGTTCATTCATCAGAATTTTTTTTTTCAATGGAAACTGCAGCTGCTCCATTGAAAGGTAGTGGGAAAATCAAAATCGACAAAAATGGAGATGCATATTTTCCTTTAGACATAGGGTTCTATTGAACCCTTTCCAAGCTTCTCCTTGTGGAAACAACCCAGTATTATTTACAGTTCTCATCTAATACCTGCTTTGACTGCTCAGTTCTTCATTAAGCTAAATCAAGATTGCTCCTGAAGGAACTGAATACATTCATACGATGTCTGGGGCGTCCAGGAGAAATCTAGAACTACACTTAGATCTTCAAACTGGAGCTCAAGATATGATCTACTTCTTTCACAAAAAGATATTTATGCTACTTTGTATTGTATTTATGACTATTTACATCTGTTCTAATGATATCTGGTGATATATACTGGTGAAAATACACTAATTGATAAGATAAAGGCTATTAAACAATCAGCAAAGTGCCTTTGTGCAGTAGTGTGAATACTGAAATCATATTTCACCACAAAATTTGCAGGGACGTGTGTGTGTGTGTGTGTGTGTGTGTGTGTGTGTGTGTGGTGTATGTGAAAGCCTTAATACAAATTCATATAACACTTGGATCATACAGCTGTATGAGAATGCATTAACTGGTATAGAACCCTTCATATTATCTGAAGGTTCTTTAAACTGTACAAGGGTTTTCATTTACTACAGTGGTACCATAACCTGGGTTTGAGTACACGATAAGTTATCTATGGAATATTTTGGCATTACGTTTGTCTCTGGGGATCTAAATGATAAATATACCCTCCCTCTGCTTCACCTCTGCCCTCCACACCTGTGCACGCATCTGCACTGCAGTCTCACTGGTGCTCAGGCTGGACAAGGTTCATACTCGACTGAAATCACTCTTAAACTTGTACTGAGTCACCTCTATGGTCCATACGGTCCATATATATGGAAACTATACTAAACAAGGCTGTACTAGAACCCCCTGTATTAGGCGCCTTGCCTTTAGAGTAAGTCAGTGGGATTGTAAATGTAAAATGTCCAAGTCTCTTTGTGACAGGTGTTGTCTACTGTTTTATTATTTTACTGGCATCAGTCTGCACTGTTCTGCACAAGTGTAAGGATTTACTATAGTAGTTAATCATTTTACCCAGTAGTTACATGTGCTATCCTACTTCCTACCTGTAGCACATTACACACAAAGCAGTCCTTTCTTTAAAGATACTGTAAAATAGAAAATCTGTATTTGTTTGGAACAGTTGAATAAAGGAGAATTCAATACATAGAATTGACATACCATGTACCTCAAACACTGTAGTCTTCTTCAAATACATTTACATATATTGCATTTATCCAGAGTGTTTTACAGAAGTGTCGTGGGTTCAGTCAGAGTGTGTATCTATAACTTGTACAAACTACTCTCAAGCTCAAACACTGTCAGAAACAAGGGTCAGTGCTGAAACCTAGAGAGAAGGGAATATGATACAGGGTTAAATAGAGTATGTATGCATTTATCTAGGAAATACAGATTGGGGAAATCTGATGGTCCAGGCTGTTAAGGGTATATTGACATAACCTTCCGAGAAACTGAACTTCTAGCCAGCCTGGTTGATGTTCTAACGCAGCTGAAGATGTCTTCCTGTTCACTAGTTTCTTAGTTGAATTTTCCATTCCACCTTAATTAATGAGCTGCGGCTCCTGGGATTTTGATTGGTCGTGCCACTGAACTGAAGACTCTGATTGGCTCTACAGCTGGGTTTAACTCTCTCTCTCTGTATTCATGTTGGTCAGCGCTCGGTGCAGTTTAAGGAAATAGACTTTTCTAAGCTTTCTAAAAACTGTGTTTAGTCACACACCTGCTCACCATCGTGCTTCCGGCAGCTCTGAACTCATTGGCCGTATGGGTGTACTTTATTGTTCTACTGTTGACTGTAGACTGTAGTAATCTGTTTCTCTGTAAGCATTATCAACTCTCTATTTACCCTGGTGTTCAGGACCCACACAGGACCACCACATTATTTTGGTGTATTATTTTGGTGGCATCTGTGGACGCTGTGTCCACATACTGTCCACTCTATTAGATAATCCAGTCTTGTTGGTTCACTTTGTAGAGTTTGTGATCCTGGCACTTTATAGAACCTGTTGAGCACTGGTAGCTTTTGTGTATCCTGTGTACGTTGTTCTCAGTTCTGAGCAATTATTTGATTCTTTGGTGGGATATGGTGCAGGTATATTATGTTTTCTATATATATTCTTTTTTTCTTTGTTTTTGGGGTAGTTCCTGTTCAGACAGGGACTTTTAAATTGTATTTAGATATTGAGAGGGCAGCCATTTGGACAAAGGAGGACAAAGTCTGGGGTTAATGGTGGTTTGGAGGACAATGGCCAACCAGCTAGAAAAGAAATACTTCTTTCTTTTTTCTCCAGTTTTCATTCTCATCGCTGTCCTTGGATTTAGTTTTATTGTTGGGTTTAAGCCAGGAAGCTGGGTGAGGCATCTTATTTGTGCTACATAGGTCACTTATTTGGCAATTTCTGGTTATTTTGGTTATTATATATTTGGCAATTCAGTTATTGAAGTGGAGTTTTTTGTGTTTCTGTGATTTTTGGGGATTTTTGCTTATAACTATTTTTTTTGGAACATTCAGTTTTCATCATGTATGTGTGGACTGCTCTTTGGGGGAATAAGAAAATCTAAAAGACTACATGTTAAAGACTGTAAGTTAAAGCTGGTCTCCCTTACACTGCCACTAATACCCTCACACAAAGTAAAGACCCTTGAGTAAATGAGCCTTTGATTTAGGTTTCTACCAACTCTAGTTGTTATGTCAATGTGTGTTTGTTGTCTATAAAATCACAATAGAGATATATCAGGTGGTTCAGTTTGATTTATTTTGATATATTGTGTTCTTTTTTATATTTTTCTGAATTTGTTGTTACTACTTATTGTATTTACCAATACTATTTCAGTTTGTTACAAGTTAAAGTCAAAGACACTTCACCTGCATTGCTATCAGGCTCATGTGTTGCTGCAGAGTTGGCGTTCATCTCTCTAGCAGGCCTCTCTTACTGTAACGCACTTTTTCAAATTACTTTCAGCCACCCAGCAAAGCTCAGTCTCGTTAACCAGCACTTGGCCACTTGGACTTCAAACAGCAAAGGTTTGAGGAGCACCTGAAAGCTGCTATCTCTCTCCTCATCACCTTATCTGGGGGAAGATCAGAGCGGCATCCTTGGCGCCTTAGAGCCAGATGGGATTAGCGAGTCTGCTTGAAAAAAACGCCCCTCCTGAATCCGTCCGTTTCATCTCTGCACTCCGTCAGCATGGCAACGGCAGTCTGGGGAGAGAGGCTACACGCTGCGGCCTGTCAGGTGAAGTTAGCGTCAGTCGCTGCCTTTCCGCAAGTGCTTTCTCTCCCACCCAGTCTGGTTCCGCTCAGTAAGAACCGATTTAGATCATCAGGATTCGGTTGTGGTTCAGTCCTCTTAGTTATTAGGTGTTCTCTCGCACTCTGTACTATACAGGTCTGTGGTGGTTGACGTAGTTTCAATGTTCTGTACTGTACATATCTAACACGATCATCTGACCTGAGAGTATGTGGGGTGTCATATCACTGCCTTGGGATATGAATCAGCTGAACACAGTCTTTAGAAGCATCTCTGTAGGCAGGCAGGCTTGGTAGATTAGGAGAGAAGAAAGAGACTACAGGGGAAACACTGAGGAGTGTTGGGGAGCTGAGGAGCGTTAAGTGATATTTATTCAGGTGGCTATGGCTGCATCCAAAATTGCCTACTTGCTTTCTACTCAATAGGTAAGCGTGGCTTGTATGTCTGAATACTCAGTAGGTATTGAGTAGTAGGTGAATGGTACCTGGATGAATCGGCAGCTATTTTTATGTTGGTGAACACCCCTTAGAGAAAATAAGTATACTTAAAGTTAATTTTATTAAGTATACTTTATGCAGTTACTATACTAATGTCATTGCACTAGTAGTACACTTGTATATGTACTATTTAAATACTTCTTGGGAATAAATTGGCAAACTTTCTAGTTTTTAAAAGTATACTTTTAAGTACACTTTAAGTGTAGGAGTAGTAAACCAAGTATACAACTAGTTTACATCTTTTGTACTGCAACTACACTAAAAGTAAACTTTTACTGTTAGTTTACTAGCTTGTAGGTTTTCTTTAAGTGAACTTAACATAATACTTATAATTTACTGCTTATATTATTGTTGTACTTTAAAGTATATGACTGTTTAAGGTTTTTTTCTACTTAAAATAGAACTTTTACAACGTTTACTCACTTAGTAGTGGACACACGTAAAATAAACAAGACACACTCAGATTAAGAAACATATTTGTATCTTTATAAATCTTTATGAATCAAATTTTAAATAAATATTGTACTGGATGTGTTTTTGTGCAGAGCAAGAATACTTACTTCTACAATCTCAATCAAAAGATTAAGTACAAGTAAAGGCCAAATATACTTAGACTGTTCTATACTTGTCAGTATAACCCCAGCATACTTAAGTATACCTGTGTTTAGTATATCACTGAGAAGTACATAAAAAGTAAACTGAAAGCAAACTCACTTATTTTTAGTTTAAAAGAAGTAAACTAAAGGTACACTTGAATAAACTTCTTTTTTGTAAGGGACAGCACACTGCGCTATCCCATGATTCACATGGAGCCGCAGATGAATTCAGAGTGGAGTAAATAAACAGTGTAAAGCTGAACGTAGCTGTGTATACGCAGCTACGGCTAGTGAACTGCTGCTACAGAAGCTAGCGCTACTGCTGAGATAAACAATGATTACATTCCTCCCGTTTCTCTTCTCAGAGCTACAGCTCGACATCGTCTGAGTACATATTCAGACAAAAACACAGATCAGTGTCACAAAAAGTATCTAAATCTGTCAGTAAACAGGGTTTTTAAATGAATAGCAGGACCTGTAAGGCGGACGTAGTGCGTCCGAGCTTGTGTGGCTACTAAAACTCGCCTACTGAACTTACCTATTAGTCTGCCACTCGAGTAGTACGTACTGGCTCTAATCTAGTACCTACTAAGTAGTAGGCGATTTTGGACACACCCCATGTTTGGGCTTTTAAGACAGAGAAGACTTTGGGCAGGATGTTGGTATGGGGTGCAGTGGCGCTGGGTGCAAAGTTGAGGTTTGGGGGTGGATTTCAAGTCATTGATGGCGCTGCGGCATGTTGTATGAGTTGTAAATGCATGAGGTGTAAATAGCTGACCGATGTGACTATTGAACTCGGGTTGGGTTCAGCTTCAGATAGCAAATTCTGCTGGATGATATATCTCACAGTAAACTGTTAAAGCATGCAGGTTGTGCAGCTCTTGCTTTGAAAAATCCCTAATGAATTAACACGACTTAGTTGTTTGGTGTGGATCTGAACACAGGTGGAGTGCTCACACGCTAAAACAGGCCGAGCTACAGCTCTGCATCGACAATGGTAGGTCTGAAAGCTAAGCAGTATCAGTTTGAATGATTCAAACTGATATTCAGTTCATTCACATGCTAGCATAAGCTGTGGCTGAGTATTAGTTTGTGTATCAAGCATGTTTACTGGATTTACTGGCTGTAGCTCCTCTCACTGATCACCAACTCTCTGTTCTACTGTTCAGAGAAATGCCCCGCCCTCAGCTGAAACTGAGATTCTGATTGGTTGCGCCACGGATATGGAGACTCTGACTGGTTCTGCAGAGTTTGACTCTCTGTCTGTTCATGTCGGTCAGCGCTCAGTGCAGTTTAAGGAAAGAGACTTTTTATGTAAGCTTTCTGAAAACTGTGTTTAGTCAGACACCCACTCGCTGTTATGGTTCCAGCAGCTCTGCGTGCACATGTCAGCTTTGTAGGTGGGACTTAAAGGGGAAGTTCAAAGCAAAAACGTGCACAATGAATAGCAACTGCATGAAACACAAGCTGAATTCTGAACAGTTTTAATGATTTAGAAACTTAGAAATAGTTGCTCTAGGTTTATATGGGTTATATAGTATTTCTATGCGGTTGCAGTGAGGTTGCTATGCGATTTCCACCTAGTCTCCAGTGCATTCTGTAGTAGCTTGCCAGCAGCAGGTGGCTTAACAAAGCTGTTGCTATAAAATTCTAGGTGATTGCTAAAGTGTTGATGGGGCATTAGTATAGTATCCCAGGTGGTTGCTAAGGTGTTGATGGGGCATTAGTATAGTATCCCAGGTGGTTGCTAAGGTGTTCATGGGTCATTAGTATAGTATCCCAGGTGGTTGCTAAGGTGTTCATGGGTCATTAGTACAGTATCCCAGGTGGTTTCTAAGGTGTTCATGGGTCATTAGTACAGTATCCCAGGTGGTTGGTAAGGTGTTGATGGGGCATTAGTACAGTATCCCAGGTGGTTGCTAAGGTGTTCATGGGTCATTAGTATAGTATCCCAGGTGGTTGCTAAGGTGTTCATGGGTCATTAGTATAGTATCCCAGTTGGTTGCTAAAGTGTTGATGGGGCATTAGTATAGTATCCCAGGTGATTGCTAAGATGTTGATGGGCCATTAATATAGTATTCCAGGTGGTTGCTAATGTGTTTATAGGACATTACTATGGTGTTCTAGATAATCTAAAGGTGTTGCTTGTCCATTTCAATAGTGTCCTAGGTAGTTGATAAGATGTTGCTTAGCCTTTGCTATGAAGTCCCAGGTGGTTGCTAAGGTGTTTATAGGTCGTTAATATGATATTCTAGATTATGCTAAGGTGTTGCTTGTTCATTGCTATGGTATCCCAGGTGGTTGCTAAGGCATTGGTTGTCCACTGCTATTATATTCTAGGTGGTTGCTAAGATGTTAAAAGGCAGCTTGTATAGTATTGCAGGTGGTTGCTAAGGTGCTGATAGAACATTGCTATTATATCCCAGGTGTTTGCTAAGGTATTGTTATGGCATTACCATGGTTTCTCAGGTGGTTGCTACAGTGTTGTTCGCTCTTTTGTCTCAGGGGATTGATAATGTATTATCACTGTTTAAACAGAACCTAAAAATGTTGGTAAAAATAAATTTACAGGAGATAAAACTTAAGTTTTAGACTGTTTTTCATTTGTTATGAAATTCTGGTACAATGCAAAATATAATAAAAAGGTTTGGTTTAGACAGCGACAATATACATTCTCATGTGTATGTATGAATGATATAGTAGTATGTAGACTGTATTTGTATTGTAGACATAGCGAGTCCTGGTTACCAACACTGTAAAGAAGTGATGTTTTTTCTTTAGAAAAACCACTGGAATGTACACAAAGCAACCTGATTAAGGAGGATATTTCTTGTCTTAAACCTCTCGTCAGATCCTGTGTGCTTTAGAAATCAGCTAATCACGGTGCATACGTACACATGTCTCAAAGGAGGAGAGTTTGTTTTCCTGGGCTAAAATAATGAGTCTCACCTGAATAGAAATACAGTTGATGTGTTTATTGCCTGATACCAACATTTACTCAGAACAAAGATACTATATTTTCTTCCAGCTAAATAAAATTTATTGCATCAACATTATTGTGTCTATCAATTTACATCATTTTTTCAAGTTTTTTAGTTTCTGAATGTTCACCTCAGAGTGAAATTCCACCATTTTTAAGAGTTGTTTCATGTTATAGAAACATATTTACAGTGTTGGTAACAGGAACCTGAGGTCAAAATGCCCACTGACAAATTTTATTATTAACTATCTTAAATAACTAGTGAACCTACATGTATCTGCATGGTTTTGTATGCAATGTAACCCAACATTTCTGTTCTGTTTTGATTTACAGCATGCTTTGTGTATGTTATATATGGCCCTATGTGTGTAAGTAAGTAGTTTATTTATTAGTTTTAGTTTTTTAGTTCTCACTCTTGTTTTAAAAACTGAACCCAGCACTGCAAAGCCTCGGTCACTCTTGAGCTTCAGCCGAGACCATGAAACATCCAAGAGCAACTGATCTAAAGTCTGATGAAATGGGACAGAGGCATTATAAGTCAGTAATTAGGGCATTAAATGAAATAAATTCTTAAATAAGAGAATCTTAAACTAGACCCCATAATAAACAGGGAACCAGTGAATGGAGGCTAAAATCCGAGCGATGACAACAGAATTTATTTATCTATGCCAAACTTAAAGTCAGTCAATCATAAGGTCAATGTATGTGTAAACCTATAACATACTACAATACACTACATTATTATACTGTGTGAGCTTGTTGGACATTCCATTCAAAATAATGGGCATGAATAAGTGGCCACTCTTCTGTGAAGGCTTTCTACAAGAATTCTGCAGTGTCGGTTGGAATTTGTACACATTCAGTCAAAAGAGCATTTGTGAGATCAGTTGCTGAAGAAATTCCATAGCATGCAATTGACAATTCAAATATATTGAGGTCGGGGTTCCTTGCAGACCGCCCTTGTTAAACCATGTCTTTATGGACCTCACATGAGGTCCCAGTCATGCTGGGACACAACAGGGCCCTCTACAAACTGTGGCCACAAAGTTGAAAGTATGTATTTATGTAAAATGTCTTTGTGTGCTTTAACATCACCCTTCACTGAAACTAAAGTCTGAAACCAGTCCAGAGTCCAGTGGAGTGTGCTTTACATCACTCCAGCCTACGTTTAGCATTGCGCATAGTGATACTAGGCTTGTGTGCAGATGTGCAGCCATGAAAAAACATTTTATGAAGCTCCTACCAAGCGTCTCTTGATCTGATGTTACTTCCAGAGGCAGTTTGGAACTTATAGTGAGTGATGGGACAAAGGACTGGTTGATCTTTAGTCTCAACATACTTCAGCACATGTTTGTGAGTTTGTGTGGTCTACCACTTTGTGGCTGAGCTTTTGAGGCTTTCATTCAAAAATAATAGCACTTACATTTGAGCACAGCAGATACAGCAGCTTTATAATAACTGTATTTGAAAAAAACCTGTTTTAAGCTTGTAGCTTCTCTCAAATATAGGAAATCTGGATGTGTCTCAAAGCCTAGTGAGTGTCTAAGTAGGCTGTCTAGCTAGGCAGCTGTTTCAGTAGCAGCGTTCTCTCCTCATCTCTCCTCATAAAACAGATTACTGAGACGCTCTAGTTAGAGAGAGACTGCGTCACGGCTTGTTCACGCCCACTGCAGCACACGACCGGTGGTTTAGCTGGTTGCTAAGCTACCGGCTGGCATCCAAAACAATAGCCCGAGGCTTAAAAAGCTGCTAGCATAAATGCTAATGGCTAGCATAAATGCTAAATGGTGAAGAAGTCGTTACAGAGTTGATAATAAAAAACTGTTTTGTGTGATTATATGACCAGAAACACATTAAAACTCCAGAGAGAATCAAAATAACTCACATTTTAAAACCACTTCACAGCTCGTAGATTTGCCTGCGTTGTATCATGGGATTGTCTTAGCGGCTGAGGAAGCGTTCAATGCTTCCTTAAAATCAAGTCAAAATAAGGTTTCTCAGTAGACAGCATGTTTAAGTTATCTAAATATTGGGACAGCCTACATGCTCACTAGGTTTTGAGACCCTATGTCGCAGGCATCAAGCAGCCAAACTGTATGATGTATGTCATTTGACTGTATAAACTCACAGATCACAGCATGTTAAATATATCTGCACTTTATTCCACTACCTCATGTCCAGAAACAAGTGCTGTGCGAGTGCAGCATGTTGTTTCTGGAGGAAAGTAACTTGTACGTAGATGGTATGGCAATAAAAGAACTCATGACCATGACCTATTGTAACCACTGTGTTTTCACAATCACAAGTTCCTCTAGAAGGAAACACTTCACATAAACCACTCTCATCTTCAAGCAATGTAATTAAGCAGCAGTGATGAAAAATCAGTACTCCACAATACTTGCTTTGCAGTCTGAGTACTGAAATAAGTTATTGATACTATCATCTCCCAGACATAAAGAGTTTGTGAGGACCCTTTAAGACCCTGAAGACATGTTCAAAACATGCTTCTTCTATAAAGCCTGTTTCCTTTTTTGGCTCAGACAGGAAAAGAGTGAAAAAAAACTTTTTGTACAATAATTTCCTCGCTGCTTTCACCCTCACTGACTGAGCACCCTTGATGGAGGTACTCTTTGTAGTTTTCCATGTTTTTGAAGAGACAATCTCTCCAGAGTCATAGCTGGAAGGAAGTGTGAAGCATGTTACGCGTACTCACGGGAGACCCGCAGTGTGTGTGTATATGTCGGTGTGTGTGAGGGGGATTAGGGTTTTTCGATTTGTTGTCCCTCTGAAGTAGTGGGGGTTCTCTTCCTGCGGCTTTTCCAATATCGTCTTGAGTGTTCTCTATCATTTACTGCATCACTGAAGCACGTCTGTGCACTGTACTTCACTGCTATAGGCTAAACCTTAATGACACAAGATCGGTCAGTTTTTAGAACTCACAAGTGAAAAGCACTGACATTTGAATGCTGGTTAGCTGCAATGAACTTAAGTAATATATATATATATATATATATATATATATATATATATATATATATATATATATATATATATATATATATATATATATATGGAACGAAAAAAACAAATGCCACAAATATAAACACAACAACAAAATAAGAAATAACAAAAAAATAATTAAAAAGAAAAAAATCTAAGAACTTGCTGACTGGAAACACATTTATACATCTGACACCTATAGAGATAATTAGTCAAGCATCAAGGATAACTGGTATTTAGAGCCAATATTTATTTACCATATATTTGATGCTTGTAGTGTGAAAACATACAACGTTCCAAAATAAAAAACTCTTACACATATTTTATCTTATGTTAATATTATAATATTATTTAATAAGGTGTTTGACAGTATAGGCTGCAAAATAGTAACTCACAAATTTCAAGGTAATCTTTAAAATAATAAATCCAGAAAATAAATAACTTAAATAGCTCTCAATGACTTTTACTAGTCAGTGAAATTAAAAAATTTTAATAAAAAAATTATGAACTATATATATTTACACAGTTTTTAGATATGTAGTCATAAAGGCCACATCGGGTGTAGGGCTTGAGAAAGTGAGAAAGTTTAGATACAAACTAAAAACTGTAAAAGGCCTAGGACTGTAAATGCACTACAGTAAAAATCTGAGCACTCATGCAAACTGCTTTGTAAAAAGCAATAACAATGAGAGAATATGAACAATTATACGTTTATTTTATTTTGCTGTTATACAAAAACTGAAATTCATGTGAAAAAAGCAGTAGTAGTAGTTGGACGTGTTGAATATATATCAGATGTGTTCTGAGCTGCATGTTTAGATGGAAACAACTTGTTTAGTCTAAACATAGCAGTAAAATCTTTAGTGAGAGGTAGTGAACTGCAGCTGTCTCTGCTTCAGATTCAGATCATGTTCAAACCACTACAGCAGCAGTTAGGGTCCTCACATTGTGTCTGCTGCAGTCACGTTTGTTTGGCAAAAGTTAGTAAAATGATATGAGCTCGACATGCAGACCCTCCTTCTTACCCTCCCACATCTGATTTTCTTGACATGGGCTGGGACTAAGCGACAGACTATATAAGTGTTGGTTGGTTGTACCTGAGGTATCATACACATTTCAGCCAATCCAGTAACACTGTGGGTGGAACACTAAGCCAAGCAAGCTCAAACACTGATTTCGATCATAAGAAAAATGCTGATAATTGGTTTGACCCCTAAAACCAGACACATGACAACTTGCTAGACCATCTGATAAACAGTATTTGTAGTTTTCATCTTTGAGAGAGAAGAAAAAATAGAGGAAAAACTTTAAGCTCTACTCTTGCTTACATCTACAGGTGTTTCGGTCAAATGTTTCAAGCTCTATAGAAAGAAAACGTACATATCAAGCAAAGAGGCAGCTGGTGTTCTCAGAGCGATATGTTATTTGGGGTTATTTGGATCATGAAAAGCAGAACATGCACCCCAATTTTCATACTGGGAAAATATCCATGCATGTCTTTGATTGGAATTTAATACATTCTTTCTTATGCTTATGTTTGTTTTGGGGTATTTAGGCGTAATTAAACTGTAGCACAATTAGTTGTTGTTGCTTATAATTCTCAAATGCACTATACCCCTGTGTTGATTATGAATAAACAATGTGGGAGTGAGCAGTGTTAGGAAATGAAAGTGCAGTGACAGGTAGCAGATGTGAAGAATAGCACGCACCTTGAATGCGAATGGCTGTCGGCACAAAAGGCTGTATAAAAAACTTTGGAATAATAAACTGGTAGCTAAAAATACACCAGCCTGAGTGTTTGACTGCTAGGTTTCTGAGGATCTGCTGCTTATGGAGAAGTAAATAATCACAGCCGGTTTTAACCTTCTATTCTTTTATTATCTATATTATAGGTTATGGAAAAGAAGCAAAGAATCCAATGCTGGGAAACATCTTTAGGACAGATGCTGAAACTCTCAGGAGGCCAATTGACTTGCATCACTTGAAGTCAAATATGGATCATACACAGCAGTTTCACTTCTGAGCCCGAACACTGAAGAACAGAGCGACAGGAGATTAACAAAGTATGTGGAGAAACAGATGGGCTACGAGGTGATGTGGTCAGATGAGAGATCACAAGTGGGTACCCCAAAAGCTCAGTGCAGGAGTCCAACAGTCGGAGGGTTCTAATATGTAGTAGAGGTGGCATGATTTGGGCCCACTTGTCCCATTTGAGGGGAACAGTCACTGCATCATAATAAAATCATTATTTTTATTCTAAAATAAAAACAATGTTTTATCAGAGGAGTATGAGTGGTCACTGAATGGTATGAAACGATTAAAATTGGTAACACTTTCTATAAGTCAGGTATCTCAATATAAGTGTAGTCATAAAGATCTATAAGCATTCATATTAATTTATAATAGGTTTGTAACTGTATACAAATCATCATAATCACAAACATAAAATGTTATACTCATATATAACTATTTTATATATTTATTATATATTTTATATATTAATTATATATATATATATATGTTTTTCCCCAGTGTAAAGTATATTGGGGAAAAATGTAAATATTATATATTATATAATATTATATATAATTTCTATTCCCAAAATTCAGCAAATAAACAGTTTTTGTGTATTAAAATATGCAGAAGTGTGTGGTTTACCATTTCCGAGTGTGTATGTTCTCCCCGTGTTTGAGTGGGTTTTCTCCAGGTACTCCAGTTTCCTCCCACAGTCCAAACACATGCATATTGGGTTGACCGGTCACTCTAAATTACCTGTAGGTGTGAGTGTGTGCGCGAGTGTGTGCTGTCTCCAGCCCTGGTGGAAGTAAATCCTACGTAAAACATTTAGCCAAATCTGGTGTCCAAGTTGACTCGCTGTGGCGACCCTGTAGAAGAGAAAAAGCCGAAAGACGTGTGTGTGTGTGTGTGTGTGTGTGTGTGTGTGTGTGTGTGTGTTCTCTCTACCATTTCACTTAGAAAATCAACAAAATAAGTTGACCAGTAGTGTCAATACCTTTGTATATGACAAATACACTAATAATACAGGAATACATTAATAATACACTAATACAACAACAACAACAATACACTAATAATACACTAATAATACAGCAATACACTAATAATACACTAATACACTAATAATACACTAATAATACACTAATAATACACTAATAATACACTAATACACTAATAATACACTAATAATACACTAATAATACACTAATAATACACTAATACACTAATACACTAATAATACACTAATAATACACTAATACACTAATAATACACTAATACACTAATACACTAATAATACACTAATAATACACTAATACACTAATAATACACTAATACACTAATAATACACTAATAATACACTAATAATACACTAATACACTAATAATACACTAATACACTAATAATACACTAATAATACACTAATACACTAATAATACACTAATAATACACTAATAATACACTAATACACTAATAATACACTAATAATACACTAATAATACACTAATACACTAATAATACACTAATAATACACTAATACACTAATAATACACTAATAATACACTAATAATACATTAATACACTAATAATACACTAATAATACACTAATAATACACTAATACACTAATTATACACTAATAATACACTAATAATACACTAATAATACACTAATACACTAATAATACACTAATAATACACTAATACACTAATAATACACTAATAATACACTAATAATACATTAATACACTAATAATACACTAATAATACACTAATACACTAATTACACACTAATAATACACTAATAATACAGTAATACACAAGTGGTAAATACACTATAATTCAGAAAGTACTGGCAGTAAAATGTGATGCTGTGAATAGATGACCTGATGCTGTTCATCACACAGTGAAAAACCAAAAAACCTTATTTAAGAGATAAAACTAGGACCTCTCTCTCTCTCTCTCTCTCTCTCTCTCTCTCTCTCTCTCTCTCTCTCCATCTCACAGTCAGCATTAAACAGTCTCTTTAAACTGTCTCTTCTTTAATTTCCCTGAGGAGGACACAGTAGATGACTAAACATAATGAAAGCCTGTCAATGGAGAGCTGTTACTGCAGGTGGTGATAAGCACAGCTTCAGTGAAGCCAGCATTTGTTTAAAAGCACACTGATTATGATGGCCACTGCTCACTGGCCCTTATTCACCCTTATTCATAGTTACACAGACCCTTGTTAGTGCATGTAGACGTCTAAGTAAAACATATGATTTCCAATAGGACACAACCTTAACCTCCATACCAGAACTGCTGACTCCTACTTTCTAAATCCAAACATCCATCCATCTAGTCAGGGTCACTGGAGCCAATCCCAGGGTCATTGGGTAAAGGCAGTGTACACCATGGACAGGTCGCCAATGACCAATACACACTCACACACACACCTATGGGCAATTTAGAATGACCGATCAACCTAGGACATCACTGACTAGGAGTACCCAGAGAGAACACGCAGAACGCCCCAGACCTGGAATCCAACCCACCACCATGCCGCCCCAAATGCAAACATAAGACAAGGCAAAATAAATTTATAGACGTTTCTCCAGTTTGGTTCTTCAAGGGAGCCAAGAGAGTATGTAGAGAAACACATGGACTACAATCTGCACTTTGAAAAAACTACAAAGTGCTGCTATATGGTTATTGGAGCTGATAAAATGGACAGATGTAGAAACTATGAGTTTGTTTTAATGTTATAGCTGATTGGTGTATATATACATATTCCCATTATATTCCATTGTGTCCCAGCTCTGGTCTGTTATATAGAGTTAATAAGAGTTTTCTCTTACTGAGTGTCAGTCTTTACTTTGGTGGGGGGAGGAGATTATTTTCATTACATCCTTTTACGTCACTTAACTTCACAGAAAGTGCAACATCATGCTGAGAAATAACAAAGGCCTGTTTTCACAGTCAGTAATTCTGAAATATTCTGTTTTTGCATCCCTACAAATGCTGACGGGAACACAAATCCTTTTTATCTTCTGTAACAATTTAAACTCGTTAACTTTGTGGATGATGTAACTCTGTGTCAGCGTTGGATGCCCTGTTGCCAGTTTCAGCGGCCACTTCTGCTCAGTCTCTGTGTGCGTCCTCCCTCAGGTATTCCTCAGAGCTGCGAGGCAACTTGGCAACAGTATCCACGGTAACAGCTGAGGTAACCCAATTAACACTTTGCTGACAGGCAGCGGAACGAGGGGCCGCCGACTTTTGGCTTGCTCTCTTTGTCTGGCTTTTATGTGTTGGGTGGGGCTTTTCTGAGCCAGCCTGTGCTGAAAGTAGGGCTTTGTTTGTTGCTGAATGACTAATGAGGGTTATGAGACGTCCACTTTGTGCCATTACTGTCTTTATCTTGTTTATTCTACTGTTTTCAGGCTTTGAAAAAAAGACACGCATCATGGGTGTGACTTTCTGACCTCGCAACAATTTGATTATGATTCTAAAGAAACGGTTGGGTACACCATGAAATCTATTTTGGTAACACTTCCTTTGAATCCTATATTTGTAATGCTTTATAAATGCTTTTAGAAGTTATTGTGTGGCATATGTTCCAGCCAACATGTCCATGTGGGCCCCATATTGGTTTTATCTGGGCTGCATGGGTTTCACATGGGCTTGTGGGAGGCTTTGTGATTGGTGATACATGGGCCTCACTTGGGTTATAGCATTGGGACCCAGTCGGGCTACAGTCACGGGTCCTGGCTGGGTCAGTTGGTGGACCACATTGAAGTTACAGTTGTGGGCCCCAGTTAGGTTACAGGTGGGAGTATTGCATGGCCTAATTTAGCTGAATATGTGGTTCCTGCAGGGTTACAGTAATTTCTGTTTTGGCACCAGTGAATGATTGTTCACATGGACCCCACTTGTAGCCGAGATTGGCCCCATTAGTGGCCTATATGGGCATACACACACACGGAGCCAATGGACTAACCTTTGTGGGGCCCCAACTGGGTTGCCAAAAGGGGATTCAATTGGCAGCTCATTTTTTACCCATATGGGTCCCACATTGACATGTTGGCTGGGGTGTCACCTTAATACCAGCCATACAGGTGTATGAGTGCCTCATGTCTCTCCGGTTGCCAGTTGGCAAAACATAAATCCCTTTGTCAATTTCACACTATTCATTTTAATAAGATATTGTAGTAACCTGAGCTGCACAGGCTATCACTGGCTCCAAAGGGCTCTGGAGCTGTGGCTATGCAGACGGCCACATGTGTTGTTGTGTGTTAGTTTAATCTGGAAAGTAGGTTATTCCAGAGACGTCTGTGTTGTGGGGGGGTTGGTCACAATCAGGAGGAAGCAGGTGGTTCGTGTGACCTCCCCCAACAGCTCAGCACTCTGCATTTGCCTTTTTGGCTGCACATTTATAAAGGAGTATACTTTGCATGGCCTCCTGTGTGTCTTACTCTGTGCCAGCGTTAAAATACTGTGTGAAATGTTTTAAGATATCAGCCATTCAAGACGTATATCAAATTCCACATTCCAAAATCCAGTCTTTCTTGCTGATGTTACTCAACGAATGCAGGTAGTTGAATAAAACTGAGACGAGTATGTGGTTTCAATCAAATACAAGAACTTGTCAGATTTACCTGGTGTTTGACCTTGCTGAGTAAAACATCTTTCTAATTGGCTACTGTTGTCATCTAATTTGCATAATAAGTATGTTTCTCCCCCTGTGTTTTACTTGCCATCTGTGGGATGTCAACTCCCCTCCGTTTCCTCCTCATGCGGGCGTGTCTCCTTTGTGTTCTTGGTTAACCATCCAGCCTCATTGCTATTGGCTGTAAGAGTGAGGTACCAGTGCTAAGCATGTGGCTGGACATGCTGGGCTTTACATAAACAACTGATCACCTTGGGTTTAGTATATGATTCGTATATTGGTTTCATTAGTGGTCCATAATTGTGATTAATATTATGTAAGAAGCTGCTTAAAGGTGGAATTCCAGTCAGCTTTAATGGGCAATTCTGCACAAGCTGTTTGGTCAAATAGAATCAATTTAATTCCTAGTTTTTCCAATTAACATAAGTATGGAGAGAAATGATGGACTCTTTAGTGGTGGTGATAGGACCCGGGGGTCATGACGTTACTTGTTATCCCCTACATAGGTCACGTGTAATGTAAAGTTGGCGTAAAATAAAGAAACTTACTGGTAAATAAGAAACTTGCTTTGTTTTACTGAATTGCATCCAACAGAATCAGAGTATGAGAGGTAACTACGGTGGAGGAGCTGTTCACTATCACTACCAGCTTTAGCGTGATGAAGAACTTCTACATTACAACTGCATCCTAGCAGGCTGAGGGTCTGTATGAGTGTAAGGCCACTGTATTTGTACAGTTGGTTTCTATGCATTACTGCTATTACATACAATGATAAACTCTATAGCTTTAAATACAAATAATAGAATCGGGGAAGGATAAGCTCATAACATTTACAACAAGAGGGATTTTACTCTGTGCCTTTGATAAATAGACCCATCCCCCTATGGGTTAAAGGTCAATGGCTTTGTCTGCCCCAAGAGCTCTGGGGAATATCAGGACAATGCAAATTTGTCTATGTTAATATCTCTTTGGTCCTAAGGCTTTTAGAATATGTTCTTTTTGCTGTTTAGTCAAGAACAAATCACCAATCTAATCACATATTATACAGTTCAGATACATCTGTTCTAAGAAGAATCCTCAGGAAAGGCTCAACACAGCAGCAGTGGAACAGCAGGGAAGAGAAATACATACTACTATACTACACACACACCAATTACATATATGTTATTATATTATATTATATTATATTATATTATATTATATTATATTATATTATATTATATTATATTATATCATATTATATTATATTATATTATATTATATTATATTATATTATATTATATTATATTATATTATTAATGTAGGTCAATGGAACCAGACTGTTTTGGGCCATTTCTTTTGGTCATTTCTTTTTGGCACTGAAACATGGGTTTTGGGTTATATTTACTTTTTTTTGCAATTAGTTGCTTAATCACTCAATCCAAAGTTGTTTCCACTTATTTAAGTGAGAAGAGACAAGCAATGAAAGAATATTGGTGTACTTACCCAGAATTCCAAGCGGGTTAGTTGATTTCTGTTTATGAGCTCTTTTTTCCCTTCAGATGTATTTTTTAAGCAAACAAACAAATCATCGCCAGGTTCTCGCCAATACACAGCCCTAATATAATACATATTATTATTGCATATATATGCTTATTAAGTTCTTCTTATTATTAATAAGTGTACAAAAAAAGCATATTGTTCTTGTGAGGACATGTGGTCCTTATAAATATAGCAATACAAGAACACACACACACACACACACATATATATATATATATATATATATATATATATATATATATATATATATATATATATACGGCTGCTGTTACATCATCTGCAGTCTTCGGTCGAGTGTGAGTTCAATAATAGCAACTTGATAGCAGCAGGAAATTAGCTGTCACTGGGGCATCAGGAACAGCAGCATTTTAAATCTGTGATGAAACCGATGATGACATCAGTCAGACTGGGGGGCAATAACACACAACACGCCAACAGCAGAGATAATCAACTGTATCAGCAGCAGTCTGAGAGGAAGGGGGTCTTAGAGGGAGAGTGCGCCGAGCGGCACAGTGGAACAGTCTCTGCTGCTCGGTGGCACTGCAGGGGTATAAATCTTTGAAGAACTGCTGCATGCGCCACAGCCCACCCAGCACTCTCACAGCACAAATGCGTGTGTTGCCACAGGCGTCTGTGGGTGTGGTTCTGAGGGTGCTTGTGTGAGTAAATACTGTATCTGTGTTTATTACTTTCTGTATAGTCCATCAATAGGCGGCCTAATGATTTCCTTTCAGGTTACGTAAAAGTAGACTGAACATTGAGACTAGTCTTGAGTCTTCAGTCTACTCAGTGCAGTACACATGCTCTGGCCACTTTATTAGGTACACACTGTATCTACCTGGTATCTACACTCATTGCCTGTTTTTCCTGCAATTACAGACTGTAGGTTCTCTGTTTCTCTGTATCCTATATTACCCCCCTTTCATCCTGTTCTGCAGTGGTCAGGATCTCCCACAGGACCACCACAGAGCAGGTACTATTTGGGTGGTGGGTAATTCTCAGCACTGCAGTGACACTGACGCGAGAGGATCAGACACAGCAGTGCTGATGGCCTTTCAGCTGAACTTGGGCTTCCTATTCGCCAGTTTCTTCATCAAATGTTCTATTCCACCTTAAATGGAATAATGAACGTTTACAAAACGAGCTGGCGAACAGGAGTCCCACTGGAGCCTCCACATCTTTAAGATAATACTGGATAACTTTCATTTCCATTTGTTAGTTTGCTCAGCACGTTTCACTCTGGAAACCTTCTCAAAGCTTGAACAACATTGAGGCTTCGCACAGCATACAGAGGGAAAGAGGTCTACCATTCCACCTTAACTGGCGTCACACCCCCCAAAGCAATCAGAATGACTAGGCACGTTGTATGAGATTGTTTATGTTTTGACTGCTGATCATCTAAACTGAAAGTTTAATAGTAACAGTTTACTTTGTATTGATTTCGAGGCTCATTGTATTTTCCAGCCTGTAGCTTTTTACTGTTTTGTTGTTTCTAAAGCAGCCAATCAGTGCAGGGCTCATTAAAATATTCATACTCATTAAAAGTCATCTGTTTCTTTCTCAGGACTGTAAATGGGTGTGTAAAACGATATCTGAGCACTTTTCACCAAGACCAAAATCACATACCAGCTATGTAGATGTTTAAGAACAGTTTGAAAAATTATATTCATTAATTTTGTGTCAACTTTAAAGAAATAACTAGGTAGAGATGGCCATGTATAGGTATCGGCAGATGTTTAATCAAAATATGTGATCAGTGATCGGCCAATATTTCTCCAATTTAGCCGATCCCAAGAGCTGATTGATGACGTTAAACAAATGAGCCTAATTTTTGTATTTACAGGTAGCATTTCATCCAGGAAGAGGAGCCCTCTGTGAAACCCCCTCCGGCCAGCTCCCTGCAATTCCTATCTGAACCACTAGGTGGAAATACACACCCTTTCATTTTCCACACACTGACTAAAGCAGCGGCCTCTCGAGAACAGTTTACGCCGTTCACTGCATGCGCTGACAGAAAACATATCGTCTGTCTGACAGTGTTTACCGTATGTGACTCAGACTCATCCAGGGTGTTTTTGAAATGTGTAAAATCAGTGTGTCTCGTTGGGGAACCAAGACAAAGATATTTAACTCCACTAATCTGATACGACACCATGCAGCTGAATACAGTGAGTATCAGCAAACAGCAGAGCTAGCACACACAGCTAACACAAAACAAACAACCCAGAACACCATACAGACCAGATCTGACCAGTACTAACAGAACAGCAGCAACAATTCAAGATCTACATTTAATGATTACAGATTTTTGTTTAAATAACAGAGTCTGTGTTTAATGACTGCAGTTTTTACTGCATTTATTTAATTAGCTTTCATTTTAAATCATTTTTACAGTATTTGGGGATATTTGTTTATTTACTTTGTTTATTTACTGTTAATTTTGTTAAAATATTATGCTGTTTCACATGAGCTTGTTAAAAATTGTAATAAACCAGTTTAGACCATGTTTTATGCTTTGTTTGCACTAATAACTACATGTAGCCCTGCCATGGCATATAGCCCCGCCCTCGATCGGTATCGGCTATCGGCCGTTCACACTGAAAGGTGATCGGAATCAGCCTCAAAAACGCTGATCGGTCCATCTCTAATACTGAGGTATTTGTGTAATGACTTATGTAATCTATTTGTGTGATGATAAGTCGTCAAGGCCATTTCATTGCACAGGAATGTATGTCATGGCTGTGAGCATCCAGAAGAAACATAACATTTCTTTATTAACATTTCAGCATATTACTGCTTTTAAATGTTCTCATTACTATTTCCTTTATGGTGTTTACTTGTATATTTATCTTTATCCATATGTCTGTGTTTATTCTAATATATGGTGTTTTTACAGGCAAAACATTTCGATCATTCTACTGAACTGGTGCAGTTTTTGGATTTTTAACTGACTTGGACTGTAGACTAAAGCCTTTTTGCTATAAATGACACTACGACTTAATTCTGTTTATTTTATTAAAACAAATAGTTTAACATTCCATTTTGTCACTACCAGAACAATTAAAACGCTACCAAAACTTAGTGTTGACTTTAAAACGGACCAAATTCTAGCCCAGATTTATCAAGCATTTCCAAGTAAGAACACTGATCTAAGATCAGGTTTCATCTGTTCATGTAATTGAGTGTTATATAAAAATTCAAACTAAGTTGAGCCCAGGTCAGCATTCTTACTCTGAAAAGAATCCCTGAATATATCTTAAAAATGATACATGACCATACATGACAAACACAGCTGTACACATAAAATCAGAAAATCATAAAAAAACATTCCTAATTGCTAAAAACAGGTGTTTCGGTAGTGACCATTCTTGGTGTTGCACACTGATTTTCAGACACATAAACTTCAAATCTAACTGCTCCACATGTGGCCATGAGGGACAGGGATGTAGATCCCATTCCTGTTCTAAAATGCAGGGGTGTGGCTACAGTAAGGCCCGCTTTTGTGTTGTCGGTGGTGACATGAAAACATAGGATGGAATTATTTGGATAAAGCCACTTTATGAAACAGTGAACTCTTAATATAAATCTTTTAACTTGAAAAAACAAAGAAATACATCTTTTTAAAACAATGTACACACTATTTTGGCAAATGTAGGGCTTAAGGTTTGGAACAGCCACCTCCCACTAATAAGTACCCTGTAATAACCTAGTATTCATTTAGCTTATTACTATCTCTATCATTGTAAATAGATAATATCTAAACTTGTATTTATTGTTTCTTTTACTGGTACTGGCAATTAGACTGAAAACTGCTTAGAGTTTAAACTGGGCAGAAGAAGAAGAAGAAGTAGAAGTGCATTATATGCACTCATTATTGAATGTTAATTATGCTATGATTAAAAGCAACAATTAGTTTCGCACCATCCAAATGATCACAATCACAATTAGATCCTATTATGCTCCTACTTCAATGATCATATTCCAGTTGAAGTAGCAAACAAGGTAGAGATCTTGTATTTAGACCTACATCTTAACAAATATAGTTTCAACACATTCTATCATGCTTTATAATGATGTGTATAATGTTTAATGATGATGAAAGTATGGTTTATATCCCCAGTTTGAGGTTGAAACAGCAACACAAACAACATTATAGACTCATAATGCCAGTCTTTATTGGTCATCTGTGATACAGCAGTAGGCTAAGATCCAGAATAAAGAGTAGAGTACATAATCTACATTCAATTCCTCAACGGTTTGCAGCCATTCAGTGTAGCATCTAGTCACTAGAGAAACAAAACAAAAAAAGATGAGAGCACAAACAATTCGCTAACTCACACTCTGCTAGCTTCAGCAAGCTGCTGGTGGTTTAAGGCATTCTGATAACCTAAAGTATTCATATGTTTGATTTCTGTCCATCTTTTTCAACCTGTACTTGTTAAAGACTGCTCATCGGTTTGGATTTGATCACTTATACTGACGGTGATTCGTTACACATGCAGTGTTATTGCTGCCAGTGCAAGATGGCCAGCTTACTGTGTGTTCCTTTCTCAGTGAGGTGCGTTGCAGTGCTTTGTAAATGATCCCCTTCATTCTTTAGATGGTGACTGACTGCACATCTACACGTCCAGAGAACTGAAGAAACTGAATGGACAAGCTTCCAGATTGGCCCGGAATTCCCTCGCAAATGAGCCTTTGCAAAAGCTAATGGGAAGTAGCTGAGGTTAGCCTACTGAGAGAAAGCAACTACCTGAACACATCTTGAAAAAATTAAACAATAATAAAAAAAGAAATTCTTCCACACCGTCTTGTAGTACCATCCATTACATTACAGCAGAAGGTGCACCAAGTCAGGTCTATGTTGGCCTGACAAAATAGCTACAAGAAAACAAGGTGCATCTTTTATTTTATTTGATTTTTTTACACCTGTACTCCGTGAAGCACCGCCTCCTACAAAGTTCCCTATTACCTGGGGATTGGCTGGTAGGTCACAAACATTATGGGATCACTAGTGGCATTAACATAACTCTAATCCACCAACCCCCCATTTCAGGTGATCTACGTTCTTGCTAACCTGCATCTAACAAACACCCTCTACCCAAGAACTAGTCTAGCCAATCGAGGATTCAATCAACTGAGCTAATCAACTAAGTTACTCTTCACTGCACTAGATCATCCAACCAATCCAACTGAGATACCGTCAACCAGTTGTAGCGCAGAAGGCGAGGCTTGATGGGATACGGGTGGGAAGAAAAGACGCAGGCAAAACGGTAGTCGTGGTGTCAAAACCTGGCAGTGTTCAAGTGGAATCAGAGAAAAGCTGCTAGCACTGATTGAGAGAGTGCGAGTCTAACTTTGTGGACCCATTTCAAGCCTAATCATGGAGTTCCAGCAGAGACTCATTCAACAAGCCCTATTTTTCATGCGTTTTAATCGAGTCGGGTCCGAAATTGTGCCTATAAGTCACGTTCTCTCTTTTTTTCGTTTTTGGTAGGAGCTCAGAAGTGGGTGTTTATGAGATTTCCTTATTAGTTAATAAGGCTTGGAGAGGGTCGGATGGGATGACGGTAGATTTGTGCATCGTCTACAGTTCTCCTTCAAATCAGTCAACAACTTCATAACATTTAGGTCATCTGCCCATGCGCTAATTGCCGTTGGGTTCGTTCTCAGTTCACCCCAAAAATTATTATAAGAGAGCGTAAGCTCGAAGCTGCTACATCGGAGGTCTCTCTCTCTCTCTTTCTCTCTCAGATTTCAACTACACTCGTTACCAAGTCCTAAACAGCACCAGTGTTCCTCTTTAAGACTTTGACAGTCGATAGGAATGAGATGGTGTTGGGGGACGTACGACAAATGTGCCCTGAACTGATTAGCATCTTGAAAATGCATCGTCGTCATCAACAGCACCAAGCAGCATGTGGAAAGGCATCAGCAGTTATTGGGCCACAACTCGAAATGAACTCTCGCTCACTGTGACTAGAAAGCCTTTCATATTCACACGAACGGTGGGCATAGTAGGGTCAGTACGGTGGGAAGAGGTGACCTACTATTGCCCTCTTCAAGTGCCCACTGCAAGGCAATGGGGGATTTTCTGGTCAGCTCATATGCACCCTCGCCATGCAAACAGGGTATTAACATCATGCAGTAGCTGCTACGTACATACAAATCCTTCACATTTTCCGGGAACTGGGATTCGGGATTGGCACCACGGTTAGTCCTGAAGAGGACATTCGTGCTTGGAAAGAGAATCTAGAGCTGCTAAAGCTGCTAGAGCTTCTAGAACCGCCACACCGGGTTTCTCAGTGTTCGACAACAGGGTTCTTTCTTGAATTGCAACGCAAGGTCACCATGCACTCGTATGGGCCGGGAGCTACAAACGTCTAACAATGAGCGAGGATGGGTGCAACCCAACTTGTACAACAATGTATTATGAGGTGACGAGGGCCTTGGTGCTGTACAGTGGGCGAATAACAGCATTGCCATGGCGCAGAGCAGTAAGGCTCAGACAAAGACAGTATTGCAGGTCAAGTTCTGTGCTGGTTTTAGCTAGCAAAACCTTGTTTTTGTGCAGCGTGAACACAAGCTCTCACTTCCTAGCGTCGCAGCCCGTTTCCTCCCCCACATCTATGTCTGCGGAGGGGTCGGTACGGGTACAGTTAGCGAGTCAACCGAATGTTTCGGTCGTCCTGAATGCACCGTGCATGTTTACACACACATACACACGTCTACACATGCACAGTACACACATCCTTCTCTCTTCTCTTTTTTTTTTTTGGAATGTGATAAGAGTAGCCTGCGGCAGTGCACTTAAGGGTTCTCAAAAAAATGACATCTAATGCGGAACGCGGACCTGGATCGGCTAACGGTAGCGGACGGTGGACAGTATGGACACCTGAGGTGCGTTCGGTAGTGTGCAGAATATCGTAAAGGGGCGGACGCCCCGAGAGTACCGAGAGTGCTGTAGTCACTAAGTGGAGAGAGAAAGAGAGAGTTGATTGATATGCGGGTACGTCGGCTTCCTTTCTGAGACGCTCCTACTCTTTTAGAAATAAAGGTTCTTTGAAGGTTCTTGGCCGCCATGCACAGCTGTAGTGAAACCTTTCAGCGCATGCGTCTGGCATGGTTGCAGGTTTTGCATCCAATCAAGCAGAAGCACATCTTCCTACCACATGTTCAATCAGTCGGTTTTATAAGTTCTACTAGATGTGGCTCCTGCTTGATTGGGACCATGCCAGCTCCTTGTTGGAGAGACTGGTGAGTCAACACCCAGCTTTTAAGAGGTTCCTCAAACTTGCGCCATCCACTGAAAGGTTCTTCAATGGACCTACAGCGGTTTCACTCCGAAGAAGCCTTTATTTTTAAAAGGGTGGACGAGGAAACTAGCGGGGGAAGGGAAGAGGGAAGACAGGGGGAAGCAGGAGGCTTAGTTCTTCTGGCTGGTTGCGTTGACCTCGCCAACGTCGGGCTTGTCAACCTTCTTGGAGGCGTTGACGTCGGGCTTGCTGATCTGCTCCTGCTTGTCCTCGTCGTCTTTGCCTTCCTTCTTGGCGCTCCTGCTGGAGCTGGTGTAGACGCGGCTCTGGTAGCTGTAGCTCTGGCCGCTGGAGACAGGGCCCGGAATGGGGTAGGGGATGCCCCCGCCAATGCGGGTCTCCTCTCCTTCTAGGAGTTTCCTAAGGAAGGAGCGGGGGATGAAGGAAAGGGGGTGGAGAGGAGAAAAAAGAAGGGGAGAGAGGGCAAAAATGTGAGAAGAATATATAAAAAGAAAAAGATAAGGAAGAGAGAAAGGTTCCATGGGCATAAAAGCTTCAGGCTCATAAATTGGCCTTCACATTCATGGCTGCTTAAAGGTTAAACGACCGCACTTCATGATTCCTTTGTTACCTGTAAGCGGCGATCTCAATATCCAGGGCCATCTTGACATTCAGCAGGTCCTGGTATTCCCTCAGGTGGCGAGCCATCTCGCTCTTAGTGCTCCTGAGCTCGTTCTCCAGCTCGCCCACCGTCTCCTGGGGAGAGGCGGCAGAATTGCTGTATAAGGGGTTTTCCATTTGATTGACATTTGAAATTCAAGACATTCCCTAACATTAGAAAATCTATGACAATCAAATTTGTGCTCCATAATGAAAATCCCATCTACTGAGGCGACTCAGGACACAATCAATAATGCTATGGAATGAAGTAAAGCCCTTAGACGGGTTGGAGGGGGATCGTTCTTTAAAATGGGTGGGGCTCTGTAAACCTGCCATTGGCTTGTGCTTGTTTTCGGAACGCCTCTTCTGCACTGAAACACTCTACAAGCTAAAACCTACATAGCTACGTACTATATCGCCGCTGTCCAATAAAAGATATGTATCTCTATTTTCATCGATTTTAAGTTCTTTACATCATTTGAACACGTCAATGGCTGTTTACATTGTGTGGAAATGTTATGACTAATGGACCAATAGAAATGCTCCAAAAAAGCTAGAATAATAATAGAAATTCTGGTTCCATTGACTTCCATTGAAAGCAAAGTATGTTTTTGGTCTCTCCTGTAAAGTTGCATCTTTGAAGATGCTTGTTTTTCATTGGACGTTGGCAATATATCACATTTTATTATACATTAGTGTTGAGAAACATACATACAACTGTTACAACAAACGTTCAAATGGTTTCAGCACCATGGACAGAGAAGCAGGACGTTGGCATTGTGCTAATGGTGAAGATCACACCCAGACAGTGTGAAGTACCTCCCTCTCTCTCTCCCTCTCTCTCTCTCACTCCATAATAATCTATTTATATATTGGTTTTTTAAAGCATTGCAAAGGGAACAAGGCACAGAAAGCTTTAAATGTTTCTAAAAACTTACTACAGGCATATATTTGGTTTTCTCTGCGCATGATGTGGTCAGAGTGGGCATTGTGTTATTGGGAAGGTCACGCCCATGGTGTGATCTTCAGTCTCTGGAGCCCGCTGCTGGAAAGGCTGCCTCTGAAACCACGTACTAAAACTATGAATGCACTGATTCTGGTTGAGGTTCTGGATGCAGCCACAGTCGTTTAGAATTGGGATTTTTATGGGTGGGGGCTAAACACACAAAGGGTTCTAGTTCAGCTCGCATTAGAGAGAGAAAGAGACGCCCATTTTTAGTTGGGACGAAGCTGAAAGCGCACATGCATATACAAAAAAGTGTATAGAGAAATAGAATAAATTAATTAAAGTATTTATTTATGTGTTTATTTATTTATTTATTTATTTATTTATTTATTTATCCCCTCCCACTCAAAGCCTGTGAGTTCTTTAATAGATATCTCTACAAACACACTGACCCAGGACACTGTCAGTGATTCCACATAGAGAAATAAAGCAGCCAGTCCTGAACAGCTCAGAATAGAGGTTTATATATATATATATATATATATATATATATATATATATATATATATATATATATATATATATATATATATATGGGTGGGGCACACCCAGCCTGTCATTGGCTAAACTTTTGGAAGCTGCATTAAAAGTACCACATAATAATAATAATAATAATAATAATAATAATAATAATAATAATAATAATAATAATAGGATTCGTTCTACATTAGTTCTAGCGTCCAGCACAGTTCAGTGACTGTCCTGCTGCCATAATACAGTTAACTGACCATATGAATCAGGTACGTTGGAGCAGAGAGCCCACCAAACTGTGCCCCCTGTTGCCTGAAGCTCGCCACAAAGCTCGAATCGAAAGCAGCGACTAACCTGGAAGCCGGCCACCTCCATGCTGTGCCTGTCCTCCATCTCTCGGATCTGCCTCTCCAGGCTGTCGTTGGTGCCCCTCAGGCTCTCGATCTCGATGGTCTTGGACTGCAGCTGCCTCCTGAACTCGTTGACCTCCTCGCGGCTGGCGCGGATGGCCTCGTTGCTGCGGCTGGCCTGCTCGCTCAGGTCGGCGAACTTGGTCTTGTACCACTCCTCGGCGGACTGCAGGTTCTTGGAGGCCAGCGACTCGTACTGGCCGCGGATCTCCTTGAGGGCCGACGTGAGGTCGGGCTTGGCCACCTCCATCTCCACGGACACCTGCGACGCCTGGATGGCGTTCATCAGCTCGGCCACCTCCTCGTCGTGCGCCCTCCTCAGGAAGGCGATCTCGTCCAGCAGCGACTCGACCTTCCTCTCCAGGTCGAGGCGCGCGAGCGCCGCGTCGTCCACGTCCTTCTTGAAGGCTTTGAGCGTGCGCTCCGCCTCGTCGCGGGCTCGGACCTCGTCCTCGTAGCGCTCGCGCAGCTTCTGCAGCTCGTCCTCCACGTTGTCGCGCTCGAACATCATCTGGTTCTTCTCGCCGTGCGCCTCCTCGAGCTGGGAGCGCAGCTCGCGGATCTCCTGCTGGTACAGCTCGGCCAGGCGGGACGGCTCGGACTGGCGCTGGCGCAGCGCCACCAGCTCGGTCTCCAGCACCTTGTTCTGCTGCTCCAGGTTGCGCACCTTCTCGATGAACATGGCGAAGCGGTCGTTCAGGCCCTGCATCTGCTCCTTCTCGTTGGTGCGGATGATCTTGAACTCGTTGTTCAGCACCGAGCTCTGCGCGAAGTCGAACGTGTCCAGGCCCATTGGCGGGGAGGACAGGGCGCTGCGCCCGGCGCGCTTGTAGGAGCCCAGAGACGGCGTGCTGGTGCGGGACAGGGACAGGGACCTGTACCCGCTCCTGGAGGCGCTCATCCTGGACGGGGAGGACGAGTAGCGGGGAGAATCCCCGAAAATTTTCCTGTAGGAGGAAGAGGAGGAGGAGTACACGTCGGATCCGTAGCTCATCGTGGCGGTCGGAGGGATGAGGAGCAGGGCTTGGGCTGCGCCCCCCCTTTTTATACACCCAGGACCGTCCCAATCAATAATTCACTCCTACCTTCGCCTCCAAACTGCCCCAGTGCAGAAAGAGGACGAGTAAGAAACCAGCAACGCTGGCAACGAGCCAAACGAGACACTTTGCCTGACTTTTTTTCTTTTTCTTCAAGAACGCTTGCAGGTAGAACCACGTTTTAAGTTCTGGGAAGGAGAGCCACCCCAAAAAGGCGAAGGTGGGGCTCGGATGGAACTGTCCATTTTGGCGCAGTGCTGATGTCAGCAAGAAAAAAAAAAGAGAAAGAGAGAAAGAGAAAAGAATACAGCTTTGGCGTGCGTGAAGGAAACCCACCGCCTGGTGTTCGAGTGGGATAAACTGGGAGAAGTACTAAGATAAAAGGTGGAGCTAACTTTGAATCATAGAAACGAATTTACAAGCTCTGTATTGCTGCGTTTAAACATCGCGCATGCGTGTTGCGCTCCAGCAGATTTTTTATTAAAGAATAAAAGACATTTTAAAATGATGTGATGAGGATTTCTTATGATTTTACTTGACGTCACATCTTTTATACGGTCTGCTCACTTGGCTGATTCTTTCAAGAGGCCCTTGAATAGACTTTTTTAGCTTTTCAACTACTCATGTTTGACTTTTCAGTTGTCCAGCTGGTGGACAATGCTGGTTCTCGTGCAGCTTCCTGGCTGCTAAATTTAGTCACTTCAGAGGCAAATCTGTGAAGTCAGCGTCGGGGCTGCAGAAGCGAAGTCTCTGCGGTGCTCTGCTGCCCTCTATTGGACACTTACAGCATCACAGTGCACTAGCCTAGCTGCAGGGGGCAATGAGTTCACCGATCACTATTGAAACACAGTTCCTCTCATATTGTCTTGGTGATTTGAAACTCTCTCTCTCTCTCTCTCTCTCTCTCTGTCTCTCTCTCTCTCTCTCTCTCTCTCTCTCTCTCTCTGTCTCTCTCTCTCTCTCTCTCTCTCTCTCTCTCTCTCTCTCTCTCTCTCTATATATATATATATATATATATATTATATATATATATATATATATATATATATATATATATTATATATATGAAGTGCACTTCATTATGCTTCTATATGACTTCTATAAGCTAATGCTGACTCGCTTAATTCACCACCACTGTGAAAAACTCTCTCTGTAAGCCTTTCACAGTAAACCTCACAGAATCGCTCAATTATGCAGAAAGTTATAGAAAAATATGAAGAGATCTGTTTAAAATTAAACTAATATTGCAGTTTTTTGTCACAACATTATATTTGGCTGCATTTTTTTAAACAAAACAAAATGATTACTTGTAACTTTTTTCACTCTCTTTCAACTTAAATTTTTTTATATTTAATTTTATTAAATATATATCAGCATACAAAAAGGACAGAGAATTGTCTTAGTGATTTAAATATATATATACTCTTTACACAAAATGCACTTCATTATGCTTCTATATGACTTCTATAAGCTAATGCTGACTCGATTAATTCAAAGGGGCACCGATTCTGACATTGTCTTGGTGATTTGAAACTATATATATATATATATATACACTCTTTACACAAAATGCACTTCATTATGCTTCTATATGACTTCTATAAGCTAATGCTGACTCGCTTAATTAAAAGGCGCACCGATTCTGACATTGTCTTGGTGATTTGAAACTATATATATATATATATATATACACTCTTTACACAAAATGCACTTCATTATGCTTCTATATGACTTCTATAAGCTAATGCTGACTCGATTAATTCAAAGGGGCACCGATTCTGACATTGTCTTGGTGATTTGAAACTATATATATATATATATATACACTCTTTACACAAAATGCACTTCATTATGCTTCTATATGACTTCTATAAGCTAATGCTGACTCGCTTAATTAAAAGGCGCACCGATTCTGACATTGTCTTGGTGATTTGAAACTATATATATATATATATATACACTCTTTACACAAAATGCACTTCATTATGCTTCTATATGACTTCTATAAGCTAATGCTGACTCGATTAATTCAAAGGGGCACCGATTCTGACATTGTCTTGGTGATTTGAAACTATATATATATATATATATACACTCTTTACACAAAATGCACTTCATTATGCTTCTATATGACTTCTATAAGCTAATGCTGACTCGCTTAATTAAAAGGCGCACCGATTCTGACATAATTCAGAGGTGCTTCAGAGATCTAGTTGAAATTAAACTAATATTGCAGTTATTTGCCACGACATTACATTTGGCTGCATTTTTTTAAACCAAACAAAATTATTATGATATCAATTTAAAAATGATTAATTTCTAACTTTTTTCACACTCTTTCAACTTACATTTTTTTATATTTAACTTTATTAAATTCAAATTACATTAAATTCCTACCGGAGGTCATTCCTACCAGTGGCTATCAGACTTTATAACTCCTCTCTTAACGTACAACACCTCTCACATGTACAGTAATAACAACAGAACAATAATTTAATTATGTACAACAACTCAAATGTGCAATAACTTTCCTACTTCTAAACTCTTACTGCTGTATACAGTATATCTGTACTTATTATTATAGCCACAGTCACTTTATATTTTATTCTTCTATTATATTATAAGACTTTATATATGTGCCACAGTCACTTTATATTTTGTTCTTCTATTATATTATAAGACTTTATATATGTGCCACAGTCACTTTATATTTTATTCTTCTATTGTAATATAAGACTATATATGTGCCACAGTCACTTTATATTTTATTCTTCTATTGTATTATAAGACTTTATATATGTGCCACAGTCACTTTATATTTTATTCTTCTATTGTATTATAAGACTTTATATATGTGCCACAGTCACTTTATATTTCATTCTTCTATTGTATTATAAGACTTTATATATGTGCCACAGTCACTTTATATTTTATTCTTCTATTGTATTATAAGACTTTATATATGTGCCACAGTCACTTTATATTTTATTCTTCTATTGTATTATAAGACTTTATGTATGTGCCACAGTCACTTTATATTTCATTCTTCTATTGTATTATAAGACTTTATATATGTGCCACAGTCACTTTATATTTCATTCTTCTATTGTATTATAAGACTTTATATATGTGCCACAGTCACTTTATATTTCATTCTTCTATTGTATTATAAGACTTTATATATGTGCCACAGTCACTTTATATTTTATTCTTCTATTGTATTATAAGACTTTATATATGTGCCACAGTCACTTTATATTTTATTCTTCTATTGTATTATAAGACTTTATATATGTGCCACAGTCACTTTATATTTTATTCTTCTATTATATTATAAGACTCATGTATGTGCCACAGTCACTTTATATTTCATTCTTCTATTATATTATAAGTCTTTATAGATGTGCCACAGTCACTTTATATTTTATTCTTCTGTTGTATTATAAGACTTTATATATGTGTACGTATTGCTAATTTTTTTTTTGTTGTAAATTATTATTAGAGTGTTTATTCTTCTACATGACCGGCTGCAACTGTAATAACTGCAATTTCCCCCTGGGATCAATAAAAGATTTCTGATTCTGATTCTGATATTAGCATACAAAAAGGACAGAGAATAGAAAAAAAAACATTACACAAAACTTAATACCGGAAATCTACATCTACAAGTTAAAAGAGTCCCACAAGTCCATATCAGTAAATAGAGTATTCAATGTTCTTAATCTTTTAAATTCAGTTTTAACATTTTTAAAGACCATCTCACTACAGACAAAGTGCTGTTCTATAGTCATCCTACATCTTGTTTTCCAAAGTTTAGACTTAATTATAGCAATAATCGTCCACAAAAAATTACACTTATTTGTACTTAAATTCCCATCAGAGATTCCAAAAGCTATAGATTTCATATTAATGTGAATATCAAGTACCATCTTTTGTACTTTATCCCACACTTCTCGAGAACGATAACAATCCAAAAGAAAATGTTCAAGAGTCTCTTCCTCTTGGCAGTTTGGCATGGGGCACAAGGTTGTTTGAACAAAACAACTCCACCTCACTACAGCTCTCACTGGAAGCCGTCTTACCGCTATTAGCCATGAAACGTCTCTCAACTTTTCCGATAGTTTTTCACACAACACATTTTTAATCCACACTTTATTTTCTGCTCCTTCAAAATCTCTAAAAACTACCATTTTACCATATAATTTATCAATTAATACATTGTACATATTCTTTTGAATCATTAACCCAATCTATACCTAAGTCTTTATATTTATTAATAAAATCACTATATAACAATTTATAATATGGCACAGACGTTCTAGCTCGCCCTCTTTTATGCTTCCAATTAGTAATGTTTCCAATCCAAACTACCTGTCTAGAAATTAAAGCAGGCCTGCTATAATTTTACATATAGAAATTTTCATCTTAATTGAAAAATCAACAGCTTCTAAACCTCCTAATTCCCTTCTCTTAAACAGTAGTTCACACTAAGTCACTTCTCGTGTGGAGTCCCATATAAAATTACAACACAGTTTATTTAAAAGCACATGATAAAAACAAAATTTTTGACAAAAAATAAGTCTTTACTATATTTATTCTAGTTTTATAACTTAAGTCACGATTTTTCCACATATTTACTTCTTCTCTAATAACCTTTTCTTTCCTTTTCCAATTAGTATCAACACAACCCTCATTATCTATAAAAATACCCAATACTTTTAAATGCTGAGGTTCTGGTATATTTACTATAAATTTGTCTGTAATGAGTGACTGTTCGCCCCGCCCCCTCCAAAAAAAATCCCCGCCCACCGAAACTTTGATGAACGCAGTACGCCACGCCCCTTCACCAGACCCCGCCCGTTGTGTTTGTGACGAGTGACAGGTCAGTCCGCCCCCTCTCCAGGCCCCGCCCACAACCGCCGCGTATCCTCTGCTATCAGCTCTATCAGTATTGAATACGAGACCGAGAAACGAGCTTTCATACACTGTAGAGCGGAGACGAGCTACTGCCATCACCAACTTACTGCCCACACCGACTTCGCGCATTCGTTATTCTCATAAGAGACGTGGTTTACAGTTTCTGCTCTTGTTTAAAAGCGCATGCTCAGATTTTTTTTTCCCCCAGCCTGTGCAGTTGTTGCTTTTGCTCCAGAGAGAAAGAAAGGTGAGTGAGCAAAATCCAGCCAGGATACAGTAATGTCAGCTTTTTCCTCTTATTTTCTCGGTATCGCTGCGTTGCTAGGGTTCATTTTCAGCCTCTACAGCCTTGTCGACCTCCTTTCCGTGCATGTGGGTTAACGTGATACTGCGGGGGCTCAATTAAAACAAAAGGTCGGCGATGTTTTGACGTTGCGCTGCACAAAGAAGAAGAGGAAGACGAAGAAGACGACGGGGGCTTGCAGTTGTTTATCTGTTCCCCAGGCTAACTAGTTAGCCAGCTAGCCGAGCTGAGACAGTTTAGTGGTAGTCAGGCAGCGTTAACGGCAGCGGCGGCTCGGTTCCCCTGCAGTGGAGCCGTTACTGAGGATAAACCTGAAGAAAGACGTGGCTGAAGTTAGCTTCTTATTCCAATTCCCCGTTCCACCTTAAATGGTGCAGCAGTTAAGGTGGAACTGGGATTGCGAATAAGCAGCTAACTTCAGTAAAACTGGTAGCGAGTCTGAGTTTACGGTAACCCTCCCTGCAGCGCTAGCTGGCTAGGCTTGTTATTGTTTTTTCATATTTATGCTGTTTTTAATGTTAATAACTGAACTTAGCTGCCCAAAACTGTCTGTACGTGTAGTAGAAACATATCAGTGTTTCCGTGAGGGGCAAAACAACTGTTCACTAAGTCGGTGTGTTATCTTCACTGTACTAGCTGTACAGGCTATCCTGCTAAGACAGCTAGCAAGAGAACCTGACAGGTCGTTAGATGTCAGGGTAAAGTCGTTAGTATGATTATAACTTTGCTTGTTAGTTAACTTCATTCTCTTGTTTCAGAATGAGTAAGAACTGTTCACCAGGTCATCCAGGTTCAAGTTTGAAGAGTCTGTCAGAACACTGTAGCAATTAGTGTATATTCTGTTCTATAAAGTGTATTTATACATTTTTATCAAAGTGTTATGGCATAGAAAAGACATGGTTTTAAAACTTTTGAGCCATGTCGTTGCTGTCCAAAGACAACAAGTTTCTGGCAACTTTACAGGAGAGAACAAAAACAGTCTTTACTTTTGAGTCAGTAGAACCAGAATTTTTTTCCAAGCTCATTTGGAGCATTTCCATTAGTCCATTAACCATAACATGTCTATACAATGTTAAAAACCTTCTTCGCTTCTAATGTAAGTCTATGGAACCAATGCTAATGTGGAGCATTTCCATTAGTTAATTAACAAAACAATGTCTACGGAATGTAAACAGCAGCCAAATGATGTAGGAAAAAATTTAGGATACATGTTCTTTGGAACCATCTATATATATATATATATATATATATCATTGCTGTCCAAAGAAAAGTATGTATCTGCAAAATGGCAACTTTATAGGAGAGGCCAAAAACCTTCTTTGCTTTTAATGTAAGTCAGTGAAACCAGATTTTTTTTCCCAAGCTATTTTGGAGCACTTCTATTGGAGACATATGTTTTCCTTTAGACAGTGACTATATATATATATATATATATATATATATATATATATATATATATATATATATATATATATATATATATATATATATATATATATACATACATACAGACATACAGACATACATAAATAAATAATAAAATTTGGATATATGCGTATATAGGGATCCCATGGTATAATGTTGTGCTTAAGTCACAATGCAATACTATTACGAATTAGTGATATGCTGACAATTGTGGTAGCATATATATTGTGATATGTCCCCCCCAGAAAACTTTGCTCTGTCATAGACACATAGTAATCCACTGCCCTTGACATCCACACGTTCCAACCAGCTTAATGCAAACTTTTCTACTTTACTTAAACCAGGTGGTTTTACTGTTATAGAACCAAAACTACACAGGCACAAGTATCAATGTTTGGAAAAACATTATGTATATGAGATGAATTATGTAATAAAATATCAACACTTGGCATCTGTGTATTAGCGCTATGTTGCTATGCAAAGTGTTATGATAATATGCAATACTGTATTAATTCCTATGCCACCCATAATACGTGTATTCCAGCCAAACTGTGAGTAGATTTTACGACTTGTAGTTACAGCTTTGCTTGAGGTTGTTCTTTGGCCCACTTGGTTTGTCTTTCTGCTGGTGGCAAAATTGTCAAGCTGTTAAAATGCTGAGGAGATTTAGGCCAGTTTTTGAGGAGGGGGTCTGTTTGCTTCCAAAGCATTCTTTTCTCACACGAGGAACTGGTCTGAAACCTGCAAAACAGAGAAAACAGGGGTCCACCCCTCTTCCCTCTTGTGAAAACAACAGTCCACTGTGGTGGTTCCTTCTCGCAGATCAGTGAAATGATGTCATTGCTGTGTGGAGTCCATTTGAAACAGCCTTGTATGAGAGTTTCTTCAGCGTTCAGGCTGAGAAGCGCAAGGCTGTTGCAAGGGAGAGGCTCTGTCCTTTACCCCTTAGGCCTCCAGCTTGTTTGCACAAGTCAGCCATCATGAGTTATAGGGTCCGAGAAACGCTGACTCAAGCATTTGGAGTGCCAGCCGTTCGTCTTGCTTCAGTAGTTTGGGAAGTGAATTAAATATCCTGCAAAATCATCAAGAGGTTTAGGCAGGATCATCTCCTCTCGGTGGTACCTAGTGCTGGGAGATGTATGATCTCTCTCAGCATACTGAACAACAATACTGATTTTTACATTCAGCAGTATTGATAGACAATTAACAGATAACCACAATGCATGCCATTCGCTGGATGCCTAAACTGTCCGAGAGATTAAAAACCTTTCAGAATTCAGTTAATGTTTGGTTAGAGTTTATAACATTGGGAGTGGGCGATATGAAAAATGCTACCCTAGCAAGGCATTTTTAGAACACGTGATTTCTTTAATTTAAAAAAGAATTGGAACAGTGTGTTGTTGTTGTCCAAAGAAAAACACATATCTACGATTTTTGTTTTTATGTATCAGTTGAACAGCTTCTGTTGACAGTGTGAAGATGAACAGCCCAATAAGAAATGCACCAAAATAGCTTGGAATAAATTCTAGTTCAATTTACTTCATTGTGTATCCACTAAATGCTCAGAACAGCAAGTTGTTTCGCTACATTGATTATTATTATTATTGTTATAATTCATTATTAACTTAATGATAACTTATAGTATGGCACTGTCCCCTCACAGCAAGGCGATCCAGGTTGGATTCCTGGAACGGACCGTTCTTTGTGGATATTGCATGTTCTCCCCGTGCTTCAGTTCAAAGACATGCATGTTAGGTTGATTGGGCACTCTAAATTGTCCAATGACGCTGCGATTGGCTCCAACTCTCCCGTGACCCCATCTAGCGGGGTAAAGTGGAAGATAATGAATGGATGGATGATAACTTAAAAATCATCTGTTACTGTGATATAGAAAATATCACAATATTGAATTTTGGTATGTAATCAGGACACAGATGTAGAGTATATGTAACTCGGAGTGGTTTGGATAGTTTGCCTGGTTTAGTCTAGCATTTCAAGCTCAGGGCTGCTAAAGTTTTAATGGGGTGCCGGACATGATCTAAAAGTAATTTCACTTGAAAAAAAGCCTCAGTATCAGATTCAGTCAAGGCCTGATCACCGCTGCTCAGTCCTGCTTTGTGTCTGTTTGACAAGGCCGGGCTTGTTTAACACTTCAAGGCCCTACACTTTCCATTCCAATCATTTAGATAAAGACATCAGTCAGTGTCTATTCATTCCTCCTTTGTGCAGTAATTTAATCGAGTTAAAAGGTGGCCCACAGCTGCGAGGCGAGGTTAATGGTTGATCTTCTGAAGTCTGGCGGCAACTTCAAAGTGCTTCTTTTGGGTTTGCACCTATGTTAATGGGCCTGTGATCGCTTTCCCTTTTAAGAAGAATGTTCCCTCATAGTCACTCTCCCCATCAAGAGCTGCATACGAGCCTAAAGCTAATCTGGACGTCACTGAATCTCGGTGTTCATAATATCAATCTCGTTCTTTTCCCCCTCCAGATTGAATTTTCAGGTCAAGGGATTTAAAGATGACTACATCATGGAGCGACCGACTTCAGTATTACGCAGACCTCCCTGCAAACATGGACGGGTTGGCGATGAAGAAATACAGACGCGAGGCATATCATAGGTACGAAAGAGTTTATCTTTTTGTGAAGTCTTTCCAAAAAGAAATGTATATTCTCTTATAAGAGTATATGGTTTCTAGAGATATTGGATTCCCCCTTTGGTTTCTTTTTCAAGACTGAAACCTTTGGTATTGGTCAGTACAGATATTCTGGTCTTAGATTGGCGGCATCTCAACAACGTGGTTAATTGCACTGTCAGCTTTCACAATCATATAATTCACATCACAACAAATAGACAATGAACTGGATGCATTTGCAGCAAACGACTTTGTACAGTCATATGAAGGAGCTGCTGCACTCCATTAGGAGTTGCTCAGCATGTTTGGAGATTCAGATATCAGTTTTCACAGGACTTGTGAAATGTTATGCTGTGGACAGGTGAGTCAAAGATAGAGTTGTTTAGCCAAAGTTGCAGAAGCCATCAGAAGACTACAGGGGCCTGGCCAACTTGCAGTAACATTAAAATCCATTTTAGAATTAAAATCAAAATTAGAATTGACTATGAGAGAGTGTTTGAGGTGATTGTGAGACCAACTGTAAAAATAGGTGTTCACCCATGGATTTACTGGGATGTTAGTTATCATTATCCTGTTTATAGATGGTCTCACAGTCTCCTAAAAGGAATGACCTAGTCAAAGCCAAAATCTCCATCTTTTGGAAATGCTGTGGGGAAATTTGTAGTGTGTGGTGGGCAAAAATGTATCTCAGTAGATGCCAGAAACTGATATACCGTTATTGGAAATGCCTGCATTAAGTTGTTTCTACCAAAAAGGACAGTACCAGTTACTGGAGACGTGGGTGAACCTTTATATTAACATTTATCCACAAATAAAAAAATCATTTTAGTTATTTTAGTTTATTTTCCTGTTACTTAATGTTTGGATGTACATGCTGTTTAACTGAAGATCAAATAATGATGTCCAAAAAAAGCACTCCTTGGGGTGTACTTACTTGTTTACGTGACTGTAAATAAAAGAAAGCACATATATTGAGACATATCATGAGTCTTGTGTACCTTTTGAGGGCAGTGCCAAATTTCCATTCCAGTTGCCATAAACAGAAGGGCTGTGTATTGCCAAGAACCTGGTGATACAATACGTATTGTGATACAGCGGTCACAATTCAATATATATCGATATACTACAATACTGCAAGCAAAGTGATATATTGGGATTTTTCGAATCCTACTATCAAAACACACCACTATATGAACGGGTTTGGCAGTTCTTACAATAGCATTGCGCCCTTGTGCTGCTTGTTAATGTTGGAGTGGAGCTAAAAATGGATTAAACACTGTCATCTAGTGGTCAGAGTTTAAACACAACATACAATGATTCACTATTTGCCAGGAGTTTTTGAGAATGGATACAGTATCACTAAACACAATATCCCGATATTCAATATTTTGATATTTTCTTACACCCCTAATAAATAGATTAGAAGTAAACAAAAAAAGACAAATTGCTAATGGCAGTTGACCATCAACTACTGTGACAGGCTTAATTTCTAAATGGTTCTTGGCCTGGATATATGGTTCTAGGAACAATGTTTAATTGGTGTATAGAACGTTTGCATTGTGTTGAGGTTCTTTAATCTTCAGAAAGGTTCTTGATACTGTCACATCTCATTTAATCCAATTGTGTTTTGAAGACCCATCCATGGTAAGGTCGTTGAAGGAGGTAACACAATGCTAGTGTATAGGCAATATTTGGACTTTGGTCTTTACTCCCTGAAACTATGCAGCCTGGGACATCTTTAATGGGTAATATTGTTAATTAAGGATACAATGCAAGTGTCTATTTTCTAATCTTTTCTAATCATTTATGAGATACTGTATTACAGCAGAACAGCCTGTGTGAAAAGCTCTGAGAGGTCCCATATCTTTGAACTGAATCGTGGTAAAAATAATTCACCAGTGATGCAGAAAGGAGGACACTCCCAGCTGTTATAGCTGTTATTCCCGTCATACAAATATAATTTGGATGCTTTTCAGTGGAGCGTTGTTTGAAACAAGTTGAGTATTGTTCCACCTTGACCTACATAGCTTTCTGTGTCATGCCAAAGAAAGTGCCAGTTTATCAGGTTTCTGTGCGATACATATCTAAACCTGCCCCTAAAAGTCCAGCTATTTTGCCAACTTTCATGTGCCGCAGGGTTTCTCAGTAGTATTCGATGGCGCATTGAAAGTTCAGTGCCGTTACAATGTGCTAAACTATTAACTGCTGTTTCTGCCTCTGTGGTAAATATGCCTGCTCACTGTTTACAGCAAGGTTTCCTGGTTTAAAGACTAGAAAAAGTCCCTTTGGATGGCATTGTTTCGGTGAAAGTCTACAAGTGCTTTGGGTGGAGATGAAGGGATCGATTGACCGTGTAATAGGGGCGTAAGAAAATATTTAAATATCGAATATCAGGACATTGTCTTGTGATATTGTATCGATTCTTAAAAATGCAGTACCAAAACACAGATTCCTGGAAGACAGTGAATCACTGTGTGTTGTGTTTAAACCTCTGACCCCTAGGTGACAGTGTTGTAATCACTGGCTAAGTACTGCACTTGTACTGTATGTAGTCTTGTATTTGTTCTCTTCTCTGTAGGTATTCCTGTCTTGCTAGGTATTGCGTTGTCTTTTTTCTAGGTATCAGCACTGGCCCTGTGTTTATGGCAGTGTTTGAGTATAAGAGTAGTTTGGACTTAATCCTGTTTGTACTAGATAGAGATTCATACTGTAACCGAACACTAAGCACTTTTGTAAGTCGCTCTGGATAAGAGCCGTAAATGTGAATGTAAATGTAATCCGTTTTTAGCTCCACTCCAACATTAACAAGCAGCACAAGGGCGCAATGCTATTGTAAGTATTGGCAAACCTGTTCATATAGTAGTGTGTTTTAATAGTAGGATTTGAAAAATCACAGTATATCACGATATATTGAATAGTGACCGCTGTATCAAGATATGTATTGTATCGCCAGGTTCTTGTAATGGTGTCTGCTGATTTTTAGCCCAGTATATGTGGTTTGTGTTTGGACTATATTTCTCTTCCTGGAGAGCTGATGAGAGACAAGTAACGTGTTTTTTGTCTCATCTAATTTTTCTTGGGATATGGCGTGACTCTATGTGTTGCCTTCTCGGTGCAGTGGCCTTTATTTAAGGTTTTATTGTTTTTTTGCTAGTGCTTTATGACTCCAAGCATTGTTTGATTCATTTCTGAGCCACAGTGTAGCATTTTGACACTACCACATGCAATGAAAGCCATACTGAGACACCAGAAAGCCACAGTAGATCACATGTGGCTTGGTATTTACTTAGAGTATATCAGACAGTCTTTCAGATAAACAGACGAATGCTTAGGGTAATTTGTCTCAGATAATGTTTATAGCCTAGTTAATGCTAAATAAGTTTTAGATCAGTGCTTAGGACTCAAGGTTCAATGAGCACTGAAAAACCAAGGTGATGCATTTATGTTGGTAATGTAGTGAGAGAACACTACTGATGGACAAAATAGTAAAAAACAAACAAACCCCTGAATTATGTCAACCCTGTTTAAATTGGTATGGTAACTTTACAGTTCCTCATTGGTGTAATAACTATACCTTTAGTTTTCCTTTATGAATGCAAAATGAACCTATGAAATAACTTAAGTTTTGGGAGAAGACCACGCCCAAACTCCTCCTCTCCATCATTACACACTCTATATAAACCACTCATCTGCCCTCACCTTCTCGTGACAAAATTCGCACCCCACCACCTCCACAGCTCCTCCATCTCCAAAATCTTACTCACTCTTTGCTTGGCAAGGGGTGCCTGGCTTCAAATCCCAGCAGCTGAAGCCACCCAAAACTCCAGCCCCAAGTTTCTCTGAGATCCCCTTCCTCACCCTGCCTTAGTGGTCCTCACTTTGCAAACTGTGCCTTTACAATGTCTCTCATTGGTGTAGTAACTTTACAGTATGTGGAGTAGGGCTGTGTATTCGCAAGAACATGGCGACACAATACATATCGTGATACAGCGGTCACGATTCAGTATATTGCAAGCAAAGCGATATATTGTGATTTTTCAAACCCTACTATTAAAACACACCACTATATGAACAGGTTTGTTAATGTTTACAATAGCATTGTGCCCTTGTGCTGCTTGTTAATGTTGGAGTGGAGCTGAAAATGGATTACAACACTGTCACCTAGTGGTCAGAGGTTTAAACACAACACACAATGTTTCACTGTCTGCCAGGAATCTGAGTATTGATACTGTGTTATTGAGAATCGATACAGTATCACAAAACATAATATCCAGATACTCAATATTTTCTTACACCCCTAATGTGGAGGCACTTCAACTTTTAACATGAAGACTGGTCTTTAGTCAGCATTTGAATGAGCGAGGCGACTCTGTTTGGACTCCCAAGGAAAGTCCATACTAACACCAGGGTGCCAGAATAGGGAAGAGTTTTGATGCTATCTGTTAAAGGAGGTTTGACCGGCAAGAGGTATGTGTAGAGTTTTGTCCGTGGCCATCAGATCGGTCCATTTTTGGATCTGTATGCAAGCGTCAGGCTACTAAATCTGATGTGGGCAGATACAGGAAGCCAGCGAAGGGAACACAGCAGTGGAATGCCATGGGTGATCTTAGGAAGACTGTAGACAAGCTGTGCCGCTGTGTTTAGGATGGTTAGCGAAGGCCTGATGGCTCGTATAGGAAGACCAATCAGGAGTTAGTTGAGCCTCGAGACGTTTAAAGGTTTTATCTACGTATTAGATTTATTAACAATTTAAGGTGTATAGTCTATTACCCAGTAATTATTAAACCATGTGATGTCTATGGCGAAGCATCTAACTTGCATCTAACTTGAATAAAGCACCAGTGAGCTGAAATAGAACCTGTCTTGTGGTGTGTTAGTCTGCTATCAAAGCTTACACCAGTTTCTAGTGCTGTTAAGGAGTGGAGTTTATCGGAGCTTCAATAAGCTGGAATCAATAAGCATTTATACCCCAGCAGAACTAAAACTGTGCTTCCTTTTTAATTAAGATCCTCTCGTTCTTCTGGGCCACAATATACATAGACGTACGTAATATGTCTTATGAATACCTATGTAAAGTCTATTGAAAGACTGATACATATTTCATCGTGTTTCTCTGCTCTCCTTGTACACTGTACGGTCCTGATCTTGGGTAACGCTTCTGTAAGCATTTCCTAAACACTCACAAGCCTGATGTCTCTGGCCCCGCCCACACAGGTCAGAGTCAGAGAAACTTAGCGAGCTAAAGTTAACCCAGCAAAACCAAACAACAGCAAGCCAGACTTTCTCTCCGTAGCTGCCTGTCACCTATTCGTTAGTATAGCCGTCACCAACATTGTTTATTTGCCAGTTCATTTATTGACACACTTGTTCCGTTTGTCTGTCTACATGTCTGTCTGTCCGTTTATCCACCTGTTTCTTTATTTGTTTGTTCACTTACCTGTCTATCTGCACATCTGTTCCTTCATTACTTTTTTTTGTCTACTTACTGTCACAAGCTGGATACTGATTTTAATTCAGAGCAGACCAGGAGTGATGGACAGAGAGCTGTCAATCAAACTGCTCATTAGCCACACCCACACCAGATCTAAAACAGATCTTTTTTAATTAGAGCTGGGCGATAAATCGATTTGATCAATTATTTGGAATTTACAGAAAAATCGTTTTTCTCTCAGTTTTAACTTCCGCCACCAACCGACACTTTTTGGGCTTCCGTAGTTCAGTGTGATCTTTTCCCTCTTCCCCGTGCTTGCCATAGACACACATTAACAACATGGCAGTGACTGGGGGGAAAGGCGGAAACTTCCTCCGCGATCTGGAATTGGTTCGGATTGGTGGCGTCCGACCAAACAAGTCCTCGTTCTAAGGTGTGTTTGCTTCCGAATGAAGCAGCCCGACAAATTTATTCCAACACCTTAACCAGAAGCATGCAGCGGAGTGGGAGAAGTGCTGCTCCCAGCGAAATGAAAACAGCCGCTCAACCAGCGTACCATCCAAAATATAGCAAGCAACCGTCCCTGACACGTTTTCAAACTGTGTGCCATTTGATAAGAATGGTTTGTTTCAGGTTGCACTTTAACACCAAAAGGGAAATTTAAATGCAAACAAAATAACGGTAAAACTTGTTTTGAACCATTTTATAGTTTTCATCTGTAGTTTGATTTTTAGTAGGAACAAATTGATTAAAATGTAAAATCTAAAAAGATTTTACAGGCCATATCATATTAGTTTTAATAAATGTAATACATCTAAAATTATTAATTCAAGCTTGATTTGACGTTTAATAATAATCCAATATAAAATGATCAGGATCCTGTTTTATGGACTGTTAATTAACCTGTAACAAGTGTTTTCTATGTTCAGTCTAATGAACCTTCGATGACCGGTATTATAAATTGTTTGCTGTCTTGTCAGTTGGTATTAAGCATCGATACTCCACTTGATATCGATATTCAAAAATGAAGTCAAAAATGACAACTAGGGTTGTAACGATGCATTGCAAGACTGTTAATAATCTATGCAAATACGCTTTTAAAACAGCAGAGGGCGCTGCCGTTGTCTACCTCGCTTGTTTGATGCTTGTACCCCACGTTAGTACAGCGTCACATCAGTGTTAAATCGCAAAAATATAAGGGGTCAGGTTTGACAGTTTGGGGTAGGGACATGGGGTGAACGCTATTGGCTGATGGCACATGGTTTCGTGACTGACCACTCATAACCAACAGCCTCTCAAACTACAACAAACATGGTGGACGAGGAGCATGACAGGAGTTTAAAGTGAAATAATGTTTAGTTTATTTCACTTAATAAGGATTTAATAGTTTTATCACTTTTTATGAGCCTGTATTCACTTCAGTTGACTTTAAGTCGAGAGTATCATTACATCCCTAATGACAACCCTAGCAGGAAAGCCTACAGTGGAAAGACTGACACAACTGACATTGTAAAGGTCATCTAGTGTTTATATCATTGTAGAGGACCACCGCACATTCTACAGTGACTGTCCATCAGCAGGCCAGAGTTCTTCTGTGAGACCGAGAGGAGAGAATTTATGTGTTTGGATCCAGCATCAAAGCTGCTGATGTGTGATTCATGGGGGGTTTCAGGTTTCATGGAAGGGAGTTTTAGATTTATTGGATATGAATTATAACAAGCATGATTTAACTTGTGCTTATTAAACCAGGCTCATTAATGAAGATGTGATCTGTTCATCTGTCAGCTGCTTTCATAGCTGCTAGACAGCTTTGTCATTCGTCCAGCGTTTGGGGTTGTGTGTCAGCGTCTGAAATAGAACTGAACAGCTTCTTGTTGACTGGAGCTTTCAGAACGCAGTGCTGTATGGAGAACAGCTTTTATTGTTGTGTGTCTTTTCAGAGTAAAGGGGGCATATCCTGCTTTTATTGTTTTTTTTTTTTGGCACCAAGGACCCTTATCATGTTTATGTAGGTTCATAACTTAAAATAGTTAAATGTATATCTTTATCCATTAGAACTGATTTAGCTGTTTTGTTACTGACCGGTGTATATAATGACCTACTTTCATTTCACTGCCCTGCATTGTACCTCCACACAGGAGCAAGCAGGGCTAAACTGCTGTAGGCTGTAGTCGTGGGTGTATTAATAGGGGTGCATAGCCTTTTTCGTGCCATCATAAAAATAATGAATTCAAAACATGTTGTTTCTGCCTGTTAGTTTCCATGCAGACCGCATGGCCAGCCAACTGTTTTCTTTCTTAACAGTGGCTCAGCAATGAGGCTTGAAATGAGGCTTAAAATTTCAAATAAATTTTATTTTAGTTTAGTTTTTTATTTTTAGTTTCCACCAACACACACACACACACACACAGCCTCTTTGTGTTCAACACGCTGAGTCATAAATGTAAACTTCCTAGCTGTAAAATTATGCGAGTGCTGTTTTAGCAGCAGGCTGACCTGTAAATTGACATTTCAAAGCTAAAATAGAAGCTGAGCATGTGTAATTATAGGACAAACCCTCCAGCCACAGTGGCTGGAACAGTACGGTGGAGTCCTAGCAATGACTTGTGCACAGTTAAACCCTGGGGACCCGTGCAAACGTGAAGAGGAGTCAAGAGAAACAGGAGGAACATGTAGGGAACTATTCCCATATTCCCATAAGAATTATATAATCCCGCCATTACATATGACCAGTGCTGTTGCTGTGCTTACAATGCATCTGCGGCCACATGGAGCCAGCGGAGGCTTCACTCGAGTGTTCATGATGTTAGTTCAACAGAACAAGGCCCCGGTTTCACCTCTTCCAAGGACTTATTATTTGAAAGTAGGGGTGAGCGGTACGCAACAATGGCCCAACATCAAGCGAAAATCGCTGTGATGAAAATTTTTATTTTGAGTATGTGCTATCACACTAATGTTTTAAAAAACAACTTTAAAAATAACACCAATGTTATATCTATAGACTGTTTTGTTAACCTCTTACTTAGTGTTCTTACTTTATGCTTATGAGAAATATTAATCAGGGTTTAATAGATTTGGTAGAGCGCTATATGAGTAAATGTTTAAACGGCTCTGATGTGTATTTCTTTGTTTTGTGCTTTAATAAGTTGGAACAGAAACATAATTAACCAGCACATGATTGAACTGGGCCACAGGGTTTGTGGAAAGAATAATAGAAACTAGGGGTGTGCCATATCGTGTCATACGCAATAATATCGCCAACATTTTTAAATATCATGATCGATATTATACCCTGAAATATCGTGCCATATCACCCATCTCTAATTATCACATCAGGTACTACTTTTACTGTTTTTAGCAAAAGAAAAATTCACACTTTTCTTATTTCCTATTATATCTACTAGAGACAGATTATTTTATCTGTCCAGTATCATTCACTTTACTTCAGTCCTGGATATATGGAGATATTTGGAGTGCATTATTTAGTATCGTGACATTCTGGATCATTGACTTCTGTTACAATCTGATGAATTCTTGAAATATTTTTCTTAATTCAATGTTTTGTCATATCGCCAAGAGTATCGTTATCGCAAAAATACCATGAAATATTGTGATATTATTGTAGGACCATATCGCCCACCCCGCGAAGATACATACACATAGAAACCTGTTTACCAAATAGTCATTCATCAGTGTCACAAACCAGTCAGGTGTTGTTTTGAGAAAGGAAATATTTGTTCTAAACATTGAGAACATTGTGGTGTCCGTAGTGGTTCTGCCTGCTGGACTGGTCCAACCTGCTGAAATGGATTCAGTAGATACCGTTTAGCTAGTGTGATGACAGTCTCTGGCCTGCTTATTTAATGGAGTGATGTTTGTAAACTTTAGCCAATTAAAAACAGCAACAGCAGATGGACCAGCTCAGCATGAGTGCCCACCACCGTCACCACACTACTATATTAGCTATTGCGGTGGTAACAGTAAAAATACTGCAACCAAGGCTAATTCATCTTACGAAGCAGGTTTGTTGAAAGATCCACCTCAGTGTACTCAGAAAGGACCTATCGTCATATCACCCAACCCTGTTTGATAGGTTTGCCTCACAGGGTTATTTAGAACGTAGTAATTATGACACAGAATGTAAGTACAGGTCCATTAGTCACGCTAAATGTTATATGATGGGCTTCTTTTTCCGTGCAATAACAGCAGGGAGCTAAACGTGAGTGGCGTGCAGGGATAGCTCTGGCCGTACCGTCTATTTAAGGTCCAAAGGTGACCCTGTTATCTGGTATGTGCTATTCTATACCCTGCCATTGGGTCAGCCCTGTGGAATGTATTGGTGCAATACAGTAACAGTGTAAATTTATCAACCTTTCAAGCCAACCAGAGTCTCAGGGCTTAAAGTGCATAGATAATACTAGGCTGGCATCTCAGTAACCACCATAATTAGTAAGCGACGTATATTTCAAGCAGTCAGCTCGAAGATTGCGGTTTTAAAATGCAAGTATTTATGTGTAAGCACTTGTTGATGCGCTTGTTTATCAGTCCGACTCTGCCTGTGGGGCTCTCTGTTGTCTGAGTCCCCGTGCTACCCAGTTCTTCCTGCCCTGTTTGATTGTTCTGGATGTCTTTGAGGGGAAGCAAACAAGCCCCCAACTCAACAACAGACCCAACAACAGAGAATGCCACAGAACCGGCACAATCATTTTTGCAACAAGTCAGAAACTGAATGGCAAGGAAGCAAAGAGAGTGGGCCATTGTTGCCGGATCATAGGGGTAACGGTGTGGACAGGGAGTTGGGATTTACAGTCTTGCTGGAGAAGCGGCATCCACACCCAGAATGCGTCGTACATGTCCTACCTGCCAAAGTGAATCATGGGAGACGGTCCAATACTATGCCGCCACAAGGTAGGGTTGAAACGGAGTAGCTTAACAGACACAATGAAACTGGTTTGGGTGCTGTTTGTGTGTAAATGATAACTAGCCTGAGGACAGGGCTGTTCAAGCTAATTGTACAAATTGTACAAAGCAAATTTGCTTTCCTATTGTTGTTTGTTTTTTTGTATTGGTTGCTTTGTTTTATGAACTGTTACTGACGGTTTTGTGTCTTATAAGAGTTTTAGGGAGCTTCTGATACCGCTTTGGCTTATTTGCAATTCAAAATGCTACATTTGTGTTCATTCAGTCAGGTTCTGACTCATTTTCACAGTAAGGGTAGCACATGTCATACTAAAAACCAAATTAAGTGTAGTTCAACTTTCAAGTTTCGAGTTTGTCATTTGCACATCATGTCAGGACATAACATGCATTGAAATGCTTGGGGTGAGGCTCAGATACAACTCTACAGCAGAGCAGCATTATATATATGTAGTAAAAACAGTGCAAACATACAATAATGAAGTAAAAATAAGCTACAATATATACATTTAGTAATAACTGGAATATATAAGGTAATATACAAAACACAAGATATATACATAAGATTTACAGGAGGACACTTTTGCATAGGCAGGTTATCTAAGAAGATATAATAAATAAAATAAAAGCATACTATAATATAGCAGTGGCCGAGTGAACGGTATTGGGGTCTTTCACCTTCACAGTTTAACAGTTTACAGTGTACTTTATTTCATAATTGCTGATCTGTTTTCATTGATCCGAATGATAACTAGCCAGTGTATTTGTGGGCAGTGAAAGCAAATAGTACTTTTCTTTTCCTGGTATTGCTGCTCAACATTTTTTTTAAATGGTAGTTACCAGTAGTTATGTATGTATTCTGAAACCACTGAGGTGTATAGCAAATTTAAATAATACTATCTTATTTATTTGTAGTGCAGGTTAAATGTTTTCCCCCATCATTTTTGCTGTTTATTTACCAGTAAGTTTAAGTTTCAGCTTATTCTTATATTTAGCAGCAGCACATCAAAACATACCATTCAGCTTTTTTTAGTATTGTCCTTCTTGTTAAAGACACAATCCAAGTTAAATGTACATTTATTTTCTGTAGTTGTTGCTGTCTGTGTTCTAAGTAAGTTAGATTCGGGTTCTTTTTTGGTCCTAGTGAAGATAAAACTGATAGTACTTTTTGTAATTATTCATTTTTTGATTAATTTATTTGGTGGACTAGTAGTTTTTTGGCAGCTACCAGTGTTTGCCAGTTTTATGGAACGTTCTTAAGCAGTAGTTTGATTTACTTTTAAGTTAAACTGTTAGGATTTGGTCGGTAATAGGCCAGATCTTGATTCTTTGTTTTCAGTGGGAATAGTCTACAGATACTGAAAAACCAGATCTTAATTTTTTGGGTTACCTATTATCATCATTTACCATTTAATGGTTTGATCTGTTTTGCGTCTAACTAGTGTTCAGTTTTATGGATTATCTTACCGTTAATACTTTTGAGGTTGCAAATCAAAATGTTAGAACATTTTAATGTAATATTAATATGTTTTAAGTCGTATACTGTTGACAGTAAAGGTTCCTTATTGCTTCTTGATTTAGATGTAAGAAAAAGTTATACAGTGCCAAAACATGATCAGAAGTTAAAAAATGTGTTTATTGTGTCAATTTTTACACATTACAAGGTTTAAAGGTTCTTCTGTAGGTTTGCAGGAGATCCTTATACACTTTTGAGTTTATGATCCCATCAACGAACACAAGCTCACAGACACCACTGTTAGAACAACAGTGACGTTTCCACCTTTGTGCTTTATAGTACTCTCAGTGCAGTTTGGTTGGAGTTGTTTCCCAGGGTTTCTCCACACAAAGAGTCAACCCTCAGGAAAACAAGGGTACAGAAAGTATTAGGACATTCATTTAATGGTTAAATGCATGCTATCCACGTTCTTTGGAGGCTCTTTACATTCACATCTCTTTAAAACGCCCCTCTTTAGGAACCTTTATTTTTAGATTTAGATTTGTTTTTGTTAGAGGGGCTCACGTAAGGCCTACTAAAGACCCGATCCATCACGGAGAGCTCACAGGATCAAGTGCATGTGCTTGATGTGGCATCACAGATCAATCTCAGCATGCAGACCCTGTCACTGTGGGGATTTTACGTATTGCAGGAGGGCATCTGCATGCTGGGAGGCTTAATCTGGGAATTTATTTGTGAGAGAAAGATGAGGGGCTTTATTGAGGATTTAGGTCAGAAGCATCAAAGTCATGGGATTGATCTGAAAACAGTGGGAAAAAAAGTTTAGCACCTGGCATGTGGAGATCTTTTCATCCCAGCCGTGTTTATATTAGTAAAAACGTTGCTTTAATACTGTGTCTCTGGTCTCTGGTCTTGTGTGACAGCCTAGATGATGTTCTCTTGTAGAAACACTGTCAATTGCAACATAGTACCATTGTATTTTCCTATGAGTGACACAAGACCCTGTTTCTGCTTCCCTTTCAGAGTGTTCGTGAACAGAAGTTTGGCTATGGAGAAGATCAAATGCTTTGGTTTTGACATGGATTACACTTTAGCAGGTAAGGCTGAGAGTTCCTCACTTCTGAGATATTTAGTTCCCTGAAGTGTAAATACAGGGCTCCATTAACCGACACGCCAGCGTTTACTTTGCGTCGTCACTCAGCTGTTTTAGAGTATCAAGGGTTCACGGACGTATAATCAGTGCTATGTGTGTCTCGTTAAACTGTGACTAGACCTGAAATTTCTAAATGTCCTCACTGAGACGAGGCAGCGTTCTGTGGCTCGAAAGCAGGCGGCAACACAAATTCTCAGAATCTGAGTGTAAACATACGGTAGAGTTCCGGGATATTTTTAGATGTTCCTCACTGGGCTCTGGAATTTGGAAAATGTCAGTTAGTGCACTTTTGTGTGACCCCACAATCTGTATATCAGAGTACTGTCATATAAGAAATTGGTATGTGTAGTGCAGTTCTCTTATTATTGCTAGTGGTGCCAACATTAGTGATAATAACATGATAGTAAATGATAAACTCCTCTCATTTTTAATTACTGCTTTTGCATTTTTCTTCTTTGACCCTTTCACCCATGTTTTTCGGCCCAGGCTGAAGCCCAGCTGTGCTTTATGTTGCTATTATTGAACCGAATGATTGTAACCCTCTCGTACAAAAACAGCTTTTAAAGCAAAACCTTCAGCACCTTCAGCAGAATGTGCTGGACAGTGCCACAGGACACCAAAGAATAAATCAGCCCTAATTATTATTATTATTATTATTATTATTTTTTAGTAATAGTAGTATTAGTATTATTGTGAATATATTGTATATAAGTCTTCCAGGAACTAGAAAGGGTTCTGTCATTGTTAGTCACATAAACTTTTTTTTTTCTTTCTTTTTTTAGAGGTGTACAATGACCAAAACTGCATTGGTTTCAGATATTTGCTTAGAAATAATACATCAGTTATCGGAGAGATGTTTAGATTTCACAGATGTATTTTAAACCTATGGTGATGTAATTATTGTACATTGGAAGACCAGAATCTCTAGGAGATGCTGGGTTGCTAGGGCTGTGTAAAACCTGGCAATACCATACATATCATAATAAAGAAGATATGATTCAGTATGTTGTAATATATTGAAGTGCAGCAAACAATGTGATAAACTGTTTTATAGTATAAAACCCACACCACTATATACATAGGGTTGCTAATGCTAATGTTAGTGGGTTGCCAGTATGATACTTGTTTACACTGCTGTGAAAGAGTCTGATGGCTGAAGATACAATACAACACTGCTGTTTAGGGCTCAGAGGTTCAAACACAACACTAAATAATAATAATATTAATTAATATTGCTATAAATAAGTGTATTGATATTTTTTCACACTCCTGTGGGCCACTGTGCTCTTTCTTTATTGCATCTGTAGCCCTACTGAATGTTATGTATCTATGTAATGCTAGGTCCAGTCCCAGTGTTTATGTATAAGCATTGCTTATGGCAGATATACATCTTACAGATACTGACAATGCTGGTGTATGCCTACTTGTTAGGTACTATATACTCTTTTTGCTAAGACTGTTATCTCTCCATGGTGCTTAAATCTCAGAGCACCCATTAGATTTTAAAGCCTAGTATCGAGTTCCAGTATTGTTCTGACGGGTTAACTTCATCAGCCTTGTCTTATTTATGACCTTGTCTTATTTATGTCTTTTGGGTCAACTAGGAACCCGATACCTATATCGGTTCGGTTTGTAGGCTGCAACATTTTAACATGGACCAGATGCATAGAGTTTCTAATGGCCCCTGCTTTCTGTACGGCATCTCAGTGACTCAGCTGCTAGCGGTGGCTAGTCACTAAATCCAGACCGCTCGCTTTAGGAAAATGGATCAGCTCCTGTGACACTCCACCACTCGTAGCCCTCCTCAGGCGACAGGGCTAGCTCTGTCCACAGGCCACTTCCATTGCACACTCAAGTTAGATTTTGCTGGCGCTCAGCTGTCGACATGCACGACTTTATTGCTGGCCGTAACCAAGTACTAATGTTTACAGGGCTGTGGCCTCTCAGGTTGTCCTGCACTGTTATCAGGTTCCAACCACAAACCACACAGAACCTCTCAAAGATCACATCCTCTGCTGTTCTAGAGCAGCTAAAGGGGTTTAGCTATAATATTTGTTTGAAGATGTCCAGCTGTTACAACTGAAATTCTTATAACCCTGTTACTACTTACATTCTTCTAGTATGTGCCTGGTGACTAAAGCTTTTGTCTAAAGCTCCACTCCTGCTTTAGATCTACAGGTGTTTCTGTCCATCTTTCCACTGTGAGAAAAACAACTCAACACTATGTCTGAAGGTGTGTAGCTGTTAACAGTTTATAAAATAAAATAGATTAAAAAAACAACATTTGCAGTCAAACAAAGAACATGCTGGTGTCAGGATTGATCACTCCAGTGCCCAGAAAATACAACCAACTTCTAAAACTAAACTTCTAAATCTCTGCAGATTCCTTTTAAAAAACTGCTTTCTGAAAGGAATTGAGACTGTAATAAAAACAAATGGTGTATACACTAAATACTGAAAATAATTCTAATTAATTGTTATTGTTTAGTTGACATTTTCTTTTACAACCTCGATTCCAAACCTTGAAGTTGCAAAATGTAAATAAAAACAATGCAATGTTATGCACATCATTTTAACCCTATATATAATTGAAAATAGGGCAAAGACAACATAGGAAATGCTGAAACTAAGAAATTCTGTTGTGTTTTGAAATGCATATATATATATATATATATATATATATATATATATATATATATATATATATATATATATATATATATATATATATATATATTAGTGCAGGGTATCGCCACTGATTTCCCGGATCGATTCGATCCCGATTCACAAGGTCCCAATTCAATTCAATTTCCGATTCGCTTTAATTCAATATGGATTCATTTAGAGATATATCAGTTACAATAATATGTTTTGTTTGATTTTGAAAAGAGATTTTCAGAGAACTAATGTGGTAAATGTACAAGGAACACTCAACCTACCATTACTAAAAACATTAGTGTTTATATGTTTATATTACAGTCATGGTTTCTGAATTCAAGGGGGCTGGAATTTTAAAGGTCGATCTCGGGTTTATACGAATCGATATCGGATTATTCAAATGAAGATCGATTTGAATCGAAAATTAGTTTTTTTTGAACACACCCGCCGTGTGTAATGCTAAAAAAATCCCAGTGTTTGGTTATTATGTAACAGGCCAGTAAAATCATAGGGTATAAACAGAGCATCCCAGAGAGAATGAGCCAGTCAGTGGTAAAGATAGGGTAAGATAGTAGTAAGTGTTTGGGTGCTAAACTGACCTGCCTGCGGTCCAGCCCGGTCACCCGCTCAAGTCATTTGGAGCGTTACGACAGGACAACAGCAAAACTGGAAATATTTTACTTTCAAGTCTTCTCAGTTCCCAAATGCTTTGTTAAAAGAAGAGGTGATGGTAAAGAGGTGGTAAACGAATTTAAAGAATTTTCAGTTTTAACACTTGGTGTGTTGTACGTTAAATATAGATTTTAAATGATTTGCACACATTGCATTCAGTTTATATTAAAATGTTGCATATTTACATTTTGTACATTTACATACAGTAGAATACAATACAGTGTATACAGTAATCAGTTCTCTGTTCTCTCTTAGATCTGTGCCTGTATGACAAATAATCCCTTTTATGTATCCTCTTAGTTATCATTGGCCTGTATATCCAACAGAAATGTTGAAGGTCAGGATTCTTCATCTAAGCCCGGTGCTGACAGCTCTGCATCCGGATAGGTCATTAAATCAAAAGGGAAACTGTTTACTGCTTAACATTTCCTTCTGAATGTAGCACTTGTCTATTGAAATGAGAGTTTTGAACAAACGTGCGTACAGATGTCTGATGCAAAACTGATTTCTTTCTGGAACTAGATATTTGGGTGTATTACACATGGGAACCGGTTTTATTTTGACTTATGGGTGTATGTTGCATTCTCTGGCTAAAGTGAATCTGGCTGTCCAACAGCATTCCTACTGGCAAACGTACATGCATACTAGTGAGGTATAATTATCTGTCAATGAGTGCATCTGGCTGAAGGAGGAGATAACAGATTCCACAGGGCCAGACTTTTGCTTGTGAACTGAAGCAGAGGAATTTTTTTATGAATCTTAGACATCCATTCATGTTCTGTTCCTGCAAGCCTAACCCTTAATATGATAATAGTTTATCACAAGATTAAGAAACTAAAGCATTTTAGCTACAACAACGCCAGCTACCATTTACATTGTGTGAAATTTTCATGGTTAGTGGACCAATAGAAGTGCTCCAAAAAGGCTTGGAAAAATGTCTGGTTCAACTGACTTACATTAAAAGTAAAGAAGTTTTTTAACCTTTCCTGTAAAGTTGCCATGTAGGAGATGCATGTTTTTCTTTGGACAGCGACAATATACCACCAGTCAAATACTACCAGTCAAATGTTTAAAACACTACCAGTCAAACGTTTTAGATCAATACCAGTCAAACGTTTTAGATCAATACCAGTCAAACGTTTTAGATCAATACCAGTCAAACGTTTTAGATTCACTACCAGTCAAATGTTTAAAACACTACCAGTCAAACGTTTTAGATACACTACCAGCCAAACGTTTTAGATACACTACCAGTCAAACGTTTTAGATACACTACCAGTCAAACGTTTTAGATACACTACCAGCCAAACGTTTTAGATACACTACCAGCCAAACGTTTTAGATACACTACCAGCCAAACGTTTTAGACACACTACCAGCCAAACGTTTTAGATACACTACCAGCCAAACGTTTTAGATACACTACCAGTCAAACGTTTTAGATACACTACCAGCCAAACGTTTTAGATACACTACCAGTCAAACGTTTTAGATACACTACCAGTCAAACGTTTTAGATACACTACCAGCCAAACGTTTTAGATACACTACCAGTCAAACGTTTTAGATACACTACCAGTCAAACGTTTAAAACTGTTCTCAAATGTTTGACCAGTAGTGTTCTAAAACTTTTGACCTTACGTTCTATGTAAGTTATGAGTTTGTGTATTTTTTGTGTTTTAGCCCAGCAGTGTTCTCCACTACAATATCTAACATACATTACACAAATATGTCATACAACCATTGGAGATCTCTTCACAGCAATGAAGAAAAGCAGTGATGTAAAGGCTAATAAATACAGACATGATATTTGGCTTACTATCAGTAACATTCGCTATCTGCCATCCTTCAGCATTTACCAGCTATCAGTGATATCCAGCACACAAACAAACAAACAAACAAAGCAACACAACACTCTCCTTCAAAGAGCTACAGTTCAAAGCCTTCAAGATCATCAGACTATCAGATCATCAACATCATCAGAGGGAGGGTTTCCTAGCCTTTTAACCAGAAACCATATCATATCATTAACCATATCATTCTAGAGAGTACTGTAGTATAGCAAAAGGCAAAAAGACTTGTTTACAACATCTGTATTAATAGTTGGGATGTTTATCTTCAACAGTTTGCAACAGAAACCAACAAACTGCTAAGAATGCTGTGAATCTCCACCACCAAGCTGTAGTATTCATATTCGTTAATGCCCAGTGACTCTATGTTTTTTGACAGTATTAAGTTATATCAGCAGATATTATACTTTATTGAATATTAAAGCTGCTTAAAATGAGTTATTGTTCAATAACTTACATTGTGTGAAATTTTCATGGTTAGTGGACCAATAGAAGTGCTCCAAAAAGGCTTGGAAAAATGTCTGGTTCAACTGACTTACATTAAAAGTAAAGAAGTTTTTTAACCTTTCCTGTAAAGTTGCCATGTAGGAGATGCATGTTTTTCTTTGGACAGCGACAATATACCACCAGTCAAATACTACCAGTCAAATGTTTAAAACACTACCAGTCAAACGTTTTAGATCAATACCAGTCAAACGTTTTAGATCAATACCAGTCAAACGTTTTAGATCAATACCAGTCAAACGTTTTAGATTCACTACCAGTCAAACGTTTTAGATTCACTACCAGTCAAATGTTTAAAACACTACCAGTCAAACGTTTTAGATACACTACCAGTCAAACGTTTTAGATCACTACCAGTCAAACGTTTTAGATTCACTACCAGTCAAATGTTTAAAACACTACCAGTCAAACGTTTTAGATACACTACCAGCCAAACGTTTTAGATACACTACCAGTCAAACGTTTTAGATACACTACCAGCCAAACGTTTTAGATACACTACCAGTCAAACGTTTTAGATACACTACCAGTCAAACGTTTTAGATACACTACCAGCCAAACGTTTTAGATACACTACCAGCCAAACGTTTTAGATTCACTACCAGTCAAATGTTTAAAACACTACCAGTCAAACGTTTTAGATACACTACCAGCCAAACGTTTTAGATACACTACCAGTCAAACGTTATAGATACACTACCAGTCAAACGTTTTAGATACACTACCAGCCAAACGTTTTAGATACACTACCAGTCAAACGTTTTAGATACACTACCAGTCAAACGTTTTAGATACACTACCAGCCAAACGTTTTAGATACACAACCAACCAAACGTTTTAGATACACTACCAGCCAAACGTTTTAGATACACAACCAACCAAACGTTTTAGATACACTACCAGCCAAACGTTTTAGATACACAACCAACCAAACGTTTTAGATACACTACCAGTCAAACGTTTTAGATACACTACCAGCCAAACGTTTTAGATACACTACCAGTCAAACGTTTTAGATACACTACCAGCCAAACGTTTTAGATACACTACCAGCCAAACGTTTTAGATACACTACCAGCCAAACGTTTTAGATACACTACCAGCCAAACGTTTTCAAACGTTTTAGATACACTACCAGTCAAACGTTTTAGATACACTACCAGCCAAACGTTTTAGATACACTACCAGTCAAACGTTTTAGATACACTACCAGTCAAACGTTTAAAACTGTTCTCAAATGTTTGACCAGTAGTGTTCTAAAACTTTACACTACCAGTCAAACGTTTTAGATACACTACCAGCCAAACGTTTTAGATACACTACCAGTCAAACGTTTTAGATACACTACCAGTCAAACGTTTAAAACTGTTCTCAAATGTTTGACCAGTAGTGTTCTAAAACTTTTGACCTTACGTTCTATGTAAGTTATGAGTTTGTGTATTTTTTGTGTTTTAGCCCAGCAGTGTTCTCCACTACAATATCTAACATACATTACACAAATATGTCATACAACCATTGGAGATCTCTTCACAGCAATGAAGAAAAGCAGTGATGTAAAGGCTAATAAATACAGACATGATATTTGGCTTACTATCAGTAACATTCGCTATCTGCCATCCTTCAGCATTTACCAGCTATCAGTGATATCCAGCACACAAACAAACAAACAAACAAAGCAACACAACACTCTCCTTCAAAGAGCTACAGTTCAAAGCCTTCAAGATCATCAGACTATCAGATCATCAACATCATCAGAGGGAGGGTTTCCTAGCCTTTTAACCAGAAACCATATCATATCATTAACCATATCATTCTAGAGAGTACTGTAGTATAGCAAAAGGCAAAAAGACTTGTTTACAACATCTGTATTAATAGTTGGGATGTTTATCTTCAACAGTTTGCAACAGAAACCAAACAAACTGCTAAGAATGCTGTGAATCTCCACCACCAAGCTGTAGTATTCATATTCGTTAATGCCCAGTGACTCTATGTTTTTTGACAGTATTAAGTTATATCAGCAGATATTATACTTTATTGAATATTAAAGCTGCTTAAAATGAGTTATTGTTCAATGCAGGTGCAGTGTCTTCTACTTCTTGCACAGCACAATATGTTTTTGCCCCCAAATTTTAGTATTTTAATGTTTGACAATCGTCCAATAGAGGGGCCGGTGTGAAGAACTTTACACTAAGATGCCAATTCAATATATGCAAAATGCCACATTCTGGACACGTTGGTTTTTAATCTCTGAAATGGTTACCCTTTGGTTACCATTTATTAATTTTTTTTTTTACCATCTATTATTTATGTATTACCATTTTAATGACTATTTTAACATGTAATGTAATTGCTACTACTCTAATGTAGATACCAGTTGAAGATTCCTATTTGGTTTACTTCTACAGCAGTGGTGCACATGAAGCTCAATAAATAAATATAGGAAGTGGATCAGGCTTATATAAAGCCAACACCCAGCCAATTAAAAAAGTCCTGGGTAGATTACATTGGTAGATATGCTGTGAGGTTTTTGGACATAAAATGCTGAATCCAACACCTGCATGCTAACATAGGAAAGCATTTTAGGAAGGTGGTTGCTTGTGATTGCGTGCTGTGGCAACAAGAGTGCTGTGCACAAGTAAGCATGCCCTTTGCCCTTTTACCTTGGGTGAGCTGCAGATAAGCCTATAGCAGATTTTTCCATGGCTTGACCCGCTGGCTATTTGTACAGAAGTGTTTCAGCACTTGCGCTATCTCATAGTAAATTTAAACTTTGTCCTCAAAAACCAGCCACTGAAACGCTGAAGGCCTAATTAAAATATAATCAGGGACCTGTTTCCCTGAAAAGCAACATAATACCGAGACCACCGCAACTATTAGAATGAATTTTCAAAGAGATTCTTTGTCTTTTAATAGCTTTGAGCTCTAAATGCATTTCCATACTTCTCTTTTGTATCTGAACAGTGAATGTGATGTCAGTGCGCTGTGTCTTATTGGTGATCCCACTTTCTAACTGGGTTAGTCGGTCTAGGCTGGTTCTCGGTAGTTCAGTGACACTAACTTGTGTTTGTACTTGATTTTGGGCTGATTTGTAGCCAGTAGATTTCCTAAATATGTTTGCTGAGGTGACTAGCCTGTGGTTCTACATGTCTGTTAATCAAACATTAAACGAAAGAGTTACTTTAACTATTGGAATCCAGCTGTAAGTAAACAGTGCTTAGGAAGCATCTCAATTGATCAGTGATACTGATTCCCAATAGTCAATGGGACGCATCTGTACTGTTTCATTTGTATTGTACTTTTAATTAATGCTGTTGTATCGGTCATGTTATCTTTAATAGCAGTGTAAACAAATATAGCTCACACAGTAGGGCTGTGTATTGGCAAGAACCTGGCGATACAATACGTATCGTGATACAGCGGTCATGATTCAATATATTGCGATATATACTGCGATACTGCTAGCAAAGTGATATAAGGTGATTTTTCAAATACTACTATTAAAACACACCACTGTATGAACAGGTTTGCCAATACTTACAATAGCATTGCGCCCTTGTGCTGCTTGTTATTGTTGAAGTGGAGCTAAAAATGGATTACGGACACAGTGGTGGCTTTTTTTGGTGAATCTAATTTGTACTAATGTATCTTCTAAGCTTCTATTCATTATGAACTTTTGCAGATATGATTCAACCAATAGGCTTTCCAAGTGCAACACTTTGGATGCTGTTAGCCTTGTTGGATTTTTTTCAGTGTATGAAAGCTCTCAGGTATAATTATAAATAACAATGACTGCTGCTGTTACAAACTCGCTTTGTCTCCAGAAATATGTGCAGGCTGCATAGCTGGTATATGTGCTAGCTGTAGCACAGTGCAAGGTCAACTTGACCAACTGTGGACTGCCGAAAGGGTGCTGATATGAGTAGTGACTGAGAGGAAAAGAGGCTCAAAATAGGTTTCTTTGTAACGGCGCAGAGCTTAAGAGGAGATACATACAGACAGAGGGAGGGAAAGGGGTGGGCTATGTAGGGCTGCTATTTGTACAAGAGAATCTGGCCTGAAGTAAAGAGTGTAGGGCATCTCTGGCAAACTGAGGGGGGTCCTCAGCCTGTCATCACATACACGGACGTGTACATTTTAGGCACTTGGGGATGTTATTATATTTAAAAAGCTATTTTTTCAGACAGGAAGCTTTTGTTTGCTCATCAGAATGCTTTATTTCTTCTTTTTTAATAATATATATACTGTAAGTAGTGATTTTTGCATGTGTCAGTGTGTTTATTTAACCCTTCCCAAGCTTTACCTTGTGCCAAGCACTCCTGGTTTGACTGCTCAGTACTTCTTTAAGCTAAGTCAAGATTGCTGCTGAAGGAACTGAATACATTCATACTATGTCTGGGCCGTCCAGGAGAAATCATCTACATCAGAGGTCACTAATAGGTGGGCCGTGGTACAGGTCCGGACCCAAACCGATAAACTATTGAGAAGGATTGAATTCTGACAGGGTTTATTTTAAGCGGCTGAGCTTTTCTTGTCTTTACGGTATACGGGCTTTGCGGCGCAGTAAGCTCACAGACCAATCGCGTGAGTTGTAAAATTACCAAAAGCGCTCCTCAGCCAATTAGATCTGTGCAGATTCAGGAGTGCGACACACACACAGGTTATATAGAAGTAGCAGTCAGAGGATAGAGCGATTCGGAGAATAAAGCGAGTCGGAGAAAGAATAACGTACTCTAAAAGAAAAATTGACGGCGAAAACCGACGATTTTAACCAGGAATGGAGAGACTTGTTTATTCTTCCCACTGGCAGCTCCAGTCCAACAGGTTGAGATGTGAAACTGAGTTAACAAGAAGACGCATGCTTTATTTACTGTTTCTATAAATAAACCCCTTAAGATTAACTTTTTTTTCAAAATGTAGCCCTTGTTTTTACTTGGAGTTTTATAAATAATTCATTCAGTTCAGCATTTAAACAGTAAATATACTGAAATATACTGAACGATATGTGTGATGTGTTAGGATACGCCACTGAATCATAACACAAGTTAGAAATGATGACGGTCCTGACCTGGGCCTGAGAAAATTTCCTTTAACTGGACCTTACTGAGTTCTAGTCAAACACCCCTGCTCTACATCTTTCAAAATAAGATATTTATGCTACATTGTATTGCATTTATTTTCATCTGTTCTAATGATATCTGGTGATATATACTGGTAAAGATACATGTACAGCTAAAATTAAGAGGTTTAAAGTAGGGATGTACAGATACCACTTTTTCCTTACCGACACCAACTTTTCAGGTATCTGCCGATACTGAGTACCGATACCAACTCTGACTTAAATGCTCAATATATGGCTATAAATCCTGATATTTATAGTGTTCCAATTTTTATATGTTGTATTTTTTTATGTCTTATCCTGAATAAGATATAATAACCTTGAAAGAACAACATTTACTGGTTGAGTAGCTGCACAATAAAAAGTTTCAGAGCTATGAAAAAATAAAAATTGCCACAATGCAGAAACACGTGCAGCCATTTAGTCAATAAGCTTCATGCTATCGGCGCTCTCTATTGCAGATACCGAAACTGTGTGTAAGTGCCAGTATCGGCGCCAACATTAGTTTAAACTATGAACATTACTGTGCAGCAGCGATATATATGGCACTGAGTGTAAGTTCTTGGAATTAAACTACAGAAAAAAAAACCCAATGTAAAACAGAACAGAAGCAAGGGTGGAGATTTTGCTGCTCTCAAAGATGAAAGCTTTAAGTACTGTTTATCTGATGGAGACAGTTTTGGTGGTCTACTGGGTCTTAGAGAGGGTTGGGTTTGGAAATTCCTGTGTTTTGCTGTTTAAGGGTTGTCCTGTTGGTTTGCACAGTAATGTATATCATGTAAAACTCCAGTAACCAAAGAGAATTGATTGCCTTTTTAATTAGAAATTAAAGCAAGGTAAATGGAAAGAACGCGATCTACATGCTGGTTTGAACAGTGAGGTCAGTGAGTACAGCATTAAAACTAAACCTAGACTCAAAACTAAAACTCTCTTGCTGTAGGACGCTAAAGAAGGCCAACAAAACTCTTATACGGTCGAGTAGAGCCGTGTCAAGGACAAACATAACCTTGACTAGAACACACTGAATGTTATACACACTGATTGCTTAGCCACATGCCTCACACTGAGGATCTCTAGGAGCCGCAGCGCTCTCCCCTGAGGCACTCCTTCTTGCGTCTCTTGTCTCGAGAGATCTCCCTGTCCCTCCTGCACTCCCACGACCCAAGGCAGCATCAACAACCAGAGCAAACACATTCCTATTGCCTTCACAGCATGTGACAGGAGTTGGATTGAGTGTCTTTCCGTGCTTCGCCAACACTATTATTGTTTTGTTGATGTGCTCCTTATTTTTATCCCCGTTGCGTTCGGGCACCACCACGGCACGACAAACCGGGGACTTGGTCCTCAGCCGGGTCCTTTGTCTCCGAAATGTTACCAGGCTCTCCCTTCTCACGGGTGTGAGGCTTTAATTGGGTTTAAATGTGAAAGGGTGAACGTGTCCGGTTTCACTCCAGATTAGATCACTGAACATTCAGGGAGCCTGTTAAGCCAACGTGAATGTGTTTTGAATGTTTTGGTTAGCTTTGCCCTACCCTGCGGAAAGACATCACACTGCTGCACACCCAAGGCTCTGTCACGTAACATCATACTCGCATGGCCATGCTGGGTTTATTTCTGGCGGCAAAGGCTGTGTTTTGAGACCGAGGTACCAAATATAGTGTTTCTTAGGAACAGACTTAGCACTGAGGGTGTTTACAGTCCTGACAGACGGGGTGATGTCATTTGACCTCTGTATTTAGAATGCAACAACGTAGGAACTGTCTTACCTGTATGTGACGCTAAGACAGCTATAACTTGAGTCTATGGCAATAATTACACATGTGGTTTACTTGTAACTTAGAGCTGCACAGGCTAAAGCAGTTGCTGCTGTGCACAGGGGGCTAATATAATTAGAAATAGGTCTTAGAGGTTTAGTGCCATAAACTATGACGTGTGTTAGCCTTTGTCAGTTCCCAGGAGGCCCCGCTCAAGATTTTTGCTGGAGCTGTTCGTTTAAAAAAGCATTAATTTATGAGTTTGTACTCTTTCTTATTAAACATTGTTTGGTAAATGGATTGTTGAACATCTGCAGACAGTACCAATATTAGGCTTGGTCAGAAAAGCATGGCTTGTATTGTTGTCACTAGAGATGGAAGGATTGATCGGCTATGTATCGGTATCGGCCGATTTTTAATCTAAATAGGTGGTTGGTGATCCAGTTCTCCAATTTAGCTGATCCCGAGAGCCAATCAATGGCGTTAAACAAATTAGCCTAATTTCTGTATTTACAGTGAGCGTTTCATCCAGGAACCGGCCCACTCCCTGCAATTTCTATTTGAACCGCTAGGTGGAAATATTATACCCTTTCATCAGAAAGCATGTCGTCCGTCTGGCAGTGTTTACCGTATGTGACGCAGACTCATCCAGGACGTTTTTAAAATAGTATCAGCGTGTCTCGTTGAGGAACCAAGACAAAGATATTTAACACTACTAATCTGATACGGCACTGCACGCAGCTGAATACAGTGAATATCAGCAAACAGCAGAGCTAGCACACACAGCTAACACAAAACAAACAACCCAGAACACCATACAGACCAGATCTGACAAGTACAAACAGAACAGCAGCAACAATTCAAGTTCTACATTTAATGATTTCAGTTTTTGTTTAAAATAACAGAGTCTGCGTTTAATGACTGCAGTTTTTACTGCATTTATTTAATTAGCTTTTTAGTTTTAAATTAAGGGTCTAAATGTAATAATTGTAGTATTGGGGATATTTGTTTGATTTACTTTGTTTATTTATTGTTAATTATGTTTAAAATATTATGTTGTTTTACATGAGCTCGTTAAAAATGGTAATAAAACAGTTTAGACCAGGTTTCATTTCAGACTTGCTTGCGCTAATGTCTACATGTAGCTCTGCCTCGGCCGATCGCATTTAAAGGTGATCAGCAATCGAAATCAGCTTCAAAAACGCTGATCGGCCCATCTCTATTTGTAACTTGGAGCTGTACAGGCTAAAGCTGTTGCTGCTGTGCACAGGGGCTCATATAATTAAAAATAGGCCTTAGAGGTTTAGTACTATGTACTATGAAGTGTGTTAGCCTTAGGAGGCCCCACTCAAGAATTTACCTGGAGCTGTTCGTTTAAAATGCATTACTTCATGAGCTTGTACTCTTTCTTATAGGACATTGTTTGTTAATTGGATTGGGGATCAACGTTAGGCTTGGTCAGAATAGCATGGCATGTATTGTTGTCACATATTGAGTTAGCATATCGTCGCTGTCCAATGAAAAACGTGTCTCCATTTTTGGTGATTTCTATTTCTATCAATTAAACGCAACAGCTGTCGTTTAGATTGTGAGAAAATTTCATGATGAATGGACCAATAGAAATGCTTTGAAATAGCTTAAAAAAAATTCTGGTTCCCTTGACTTCCATTAGAAGTGAAGACTTGTTTTTCATTGGACAGCGACGATATATTGATTAGCGTATTAGATTAACATTTTCTTTACAGGAGATAAAATACACATTGCCTTTGAAGGAATCATTATTAAGCATTATAAAGATTAATAGTTTAGTTGAACAGTCATATATATATACTTGTTTTTCATTGGACAGCAACAATACATTGATTAGTGTATTAGACTAGTATTTTCTTTACAGAAGATAAAATACATATAGCCTTTAAAGAAATCGTTATTAAGCATTATAAAGATTACTAGCTTAGTTGAACAGTCATATATAAAGTTGCATGTTTGATGATGTGCAATAAATATAAACATTGTTTTTTCTGTTTTAGTGTACAAGTCTCCAGAATACGAATCCTTGGGTTTTGACCTGACTGTTGAGCGACTGGTCTCAATTGGCTACCCACAGGAACTGCTTGGCTTTGTGTATGACCCCTCCTTCCCTACAAGGTGAGCTGCTCTCATATTATCAGACTATGTTTTAACTGAGCTAGAAAAGCTACAAAGCTTCCTTTGATAATCGAAGATCTTGGTGAAGGAAGGAGCGTTTCCTAAAGTTAGTGAATTCCCTAATAAGCTTCTCTAAAAATAAACCTTGTGTCCTCTCCTCTCTACTTCAGAGGTCTGGTATTCGACACCATGTACGGTAACCTTCTGAAAGTGGATGCCTACGGTAACATCCTGGTCTGTGTACATGGCTTTAACTTCCTCCGCGGGTAAGAAGACGTTTGTCAGTTTCTATTCTTATGTTAACTTTGTGGACAAGATTGTCATCAGTGTTGAATGATTGAGGCCTGAATGAACACACAGTAACATAAGTGGTATGGACAGTTGCTTCGCCACAACCAAATCTGTTTACCAAATCCATGTTTAAAAAAGAATTATAACATTTTTTCCTAGTACTTACTTCAGTGTAGATGATCTATATTCGTTCAAAGTGTTCACAGTGTGCTTCTACTCTGTGCCAGGCCTGACATCCGAGAACTCTACCCCAACAAGTTCATCCAGCGCGATGACACCGAACGCTTCTACATCCTCAACACTCTCTTCAATCTTCCAGGTGGACAATTTATCACTGCCATTCTTCATCTTTCAACTTTCATATATATATATATATATACATACATACATACATACATACATACACATACATACACATATATATATATATACTACCGCTCAAAAGTTTGGGATCACTTTAGAATTTCTTTTCATGCAATTCACAAACAATACTGTCCATTTCACACTTAATGTAAGTGTATTAGATGATTTTTAAAGAATAAAAATGTTTGTATTAAAGTCTATTTTTGTATAGAGGCTTATTTTGTATATAGTTCTATTATCAGTAATTCTCAGTCCTCTGTCTAAATCTCCTGGTACAGCCGCCAATCCAAGTTAAGGGTGTTACTGGGCTAATTGGTTGTTAGGACACTCTTGCTCAATTGTGATGCACAGCTGAAAAACATTCTACTAATAAGTGAGTATAAAAGAGAACAACATTCTAGGTTAGTTTAGTATCTGAAGCATCAGCAGTTGATGGCTTGCTGACCGACTCAAAATGACCAGAAAGAAACAACTTTCTTTAGAGACCCGTCAGTCCATTGTTGTGTTAAGGAAGAAGATACTCCATTGAACACAAGAACATTTCACTGTGATCCCAAACTTTTGAGCGGTAGTGTATATATAAATAAATTGCATGTTAGGTCAAGAGAAACATGTATAACTGTGTTCCCACATTACATGAACTTCCAGTTTTATTATGAAAACTGACCACGCTGTTTTTTTAAAATATAATCCATCTGCTTACATTACGCTCAATTACCATAGACAATCATTTCAGGATGTTGCAGACCCTTTTTTCTTGTTTTTGACTCTCCATCCATGCTCCTCCCAAACATCTGAACGAGGATCTGCCAAGAATGGCGGGTCTTGGCCTGCTTCCATGGGAACTCTACTGGTGGGAATGCTTTTTATGATGGTCCTTCGTACCAAATGAGGACATTCACTGTCAGAGCTTGCTGTTCTCTTCTTTTACCAACTTGTCAGCTCACAGCTTGTGTCCCAACCAACTCTCTGACCAGTAGTGAACACCTATGTGCGTCATTTAGTGCATTTTAGCTGCTGCCTTGTGAAATCAGCTGACCTGAATGAAGAAGGTGCATTAACACAAAAGCCCAAAATATGGTTCAGACATCCACAATAACAGGTTTTCTACTGCCCTGAGATGATTGTGAGTTTAATTTCACACATTGTTGTCCAAGAGAGCAAAACTAGCTTAGTTCCTTCTGGGTAGGTAGGATGCTCTTTTAAGTAGGTATCTAGTGGCTGACATAACAGAAGCGGTAGTAGATGTTCTCCTTCTAGTGTTTTAAGATGTTCAGTGACGTTGTGTTAGCTAGAAACTATGTGGAGGTGCTTCACGTGTGTAGAGGAAGCACAGGCTGACCCTCACCGTCCCACCTTGATAGCATCTTATGATAGCAGGGAGACCTATCTAGCTAGACTTGGCTAGTTTGTTATGACAGTTATCCAACCATGGTTTTGTTCCTGGTACTTTTAGAGATCAGGTATTTTACTGTACTGTATTTTACTGTATAGTATATTATATGATGGTGGTTTAGTCAGTTGCTAAGCTACCGGCCGGCATCCAAAACAATAGCCCGAGGCTTAAAAATCCGCTAGCATAAATTTATAAAAGTATAAAAATTGTAAAAAAAATAGTTTTTGTGTGATTATATGACAAGAAACACATTAAAACACCAGAGAGATTCAAAATAACTCACATTTAAAAACAACTTGTGCGTAGATTTGCCTGCGTTGCATCATGGGATTGCCTTAGCGGCTGAGGAAGCATTCAATGCTTCCTTAAAATCAGGTTAAAATAAGGTTTCAATAAGGACAGTCTACATGTCGGGAGCGCATACTATGCTGTAAAATGCTGTCTGTGTAGGCAGCTCACTAGATTTTGAGACAAACCCAGAGTGTGTGTGTATATATATATATATATATATATATATATATATATACATTATCAAAAAGGTTTTGCACGTCAAACAATAGTGTACAAGCTGATTATGAGTTTACAGTCTCTGTTGTACTCTGTTTGTCTCTCCTCCACACAGAAACCTACCTCTACGCCTGCCTGGTTGACTTCTTCTCAAACTGTGACCGATATGCAAGGTGAGAGTTCCAAATCCAGTGCCTCCTAAACACAGTTACCATGGACACTGCATCCACACATGCGGATGATTCAAACTCCATATCTTCCTCTCTCTTGTGCGCACATGCCGGGAGAGACTTATCAGTGGTTTGTCTATCAGGCAAGTCTGTCACCCGCTGATAAGCTGATGAGAGTGTAAGCGAAATCCTTTTACAGCATGTTTTAAAAAGGAGCCTATTACAGTAGCACAGTCGCTGACCTGTGTACAGGCATGACATAACAGAAACCAGATTCATCGTAATCCTCAGTAATAACGTAATAACTAATCACATAACGTGTGTGGTACGGCGGTAATTGGAGCCATGATTTAATAAGCACACAGATGTAGTGTGTAATTAATAACACTCATAATTTAAACACACTTGAGCCTATGCAGACTTAATTGAGTGTGTGATTTGTTCTGGTCTGGATGCATGTCCTCTGAAATGATTGTTGGTCCTTTTAGGGGGAGAGGGCTTTCCTGTTTGGCTCGGAACAACCTCAAACAAGGGAAGACTGTCCCATTTAAACCATGTCTGACTGTCGATAGTGTGTGTTAACTGGCCCTGGCCTAGACTTTTAGCCTTGTCTCCCTTTTTCCCAACCCTTTAGCTGTGAGACAGGCTTCAAAAACGGAGACCTCTTCATGTCCTTCAAGAGCATGTTCCAGGACGTGCGAGACGCCGTCGACTGGGTCCACTTTAAGGTAGGAGCCGAACGGAACACAGTGCTCGAGTGGTAGTGTACAGGAGCTGGAACGGAATGATGCTAATGTACTGAACCTGGCTCAGTGTATTTAGCTCTTTTGAACCCCAGCCACACGTATAAAGATATTTTGAAAGGTTTTTTTGTGTATTGATCTATTATCCACATGGAAATAGCACTTTTGAGTATTTGGAAAAGTTGGACCACAGGTGGACGGTGTTTTTCTGTCTTTTTGCATGTATGAGTAAAACATACACCGTTGCTGTCTAACATGTATGTCCATTTTTGACCTTTATAGTTTTTCTACATCATTTGAACAGAGTAGCTGCTGTTAACATTGTGTGAAAATGTCATGATAAATGGACCAATAGAAATGCTGTAAATAACGTGGATAAAATTCTGGTTCCATTGACTCACATTTTTGGTCTCTCCTGTAAAGATGACATTTTGGAAATTCTTGTTTTTCTTTGGACAGCGACGATATAGTTGCTTGCATAACACCCCCCTGATCACATAACATCTTTTAGTGCTTTGGTGATAATTAGAGATGGATCGATCAGCGTTTTTGAGACCGATAAAGGGCGGGGCTATATCCCACCGCAGGGCTACATGTAGTTATTAGCACAAGCAAGTCTAAACTGGTTTATTACCATTTTTACGAGCTCATGTGAAACAGCATAATATTTCTAACAAAATTAACAGTAAATAAATAAATATCGCCAATTCTGTAATCATTACATTTAGACCCTTCATTTGAAACAAAATAATAAATACAGTCAAAACTGCAGACTCTAAACGCAGACCCTGGTTTATTTTAAATGAAAAACTACAATCATTAAATGTAGATCTTGAATTATTGCTGCTGTTCTGTTCGTACCGGTCAGATCTGGTCTGCATGGGTTTCTGGGTTATTTGTTTTCTGTTAGCTGCACGTGCTAGCTCTGCTGTTTGCTGATACTCACTGTATTCAGCCGCATGGTGTACTAGCCGTATCAGATTAGTAGTGTTAAATATCTTTGTCTTGGTTCCCCAACAAGACACGCTGATTTTACACATTTTAAAACGTCCTGGATGAGCCTGAGTCACATACAGTAAACTGTTCTGCTTTAGTCAGTCTGTGGAGAATGAAAGGGTAGGTATTTCCACCTAGTTGTTCAGATAGGAATTGCAGGGAGCTGCCCGGAGGGGGTTTCAAGGAGGGCTCCTCTTCCTGGATGTAACGCTAGCTGGAAATACAGAAATTAGGCTCATTTGTTTAACGTCATTGATCGGCTCTCAGGATCGGCTAAATTCTCACATTGTAGTATATATCAGCTAACATTAGTATATATATTATCTAACATTGGACGTTAGATTAATTGACTAATTAAAAAAAGAATCGTTAGATTAATGGATTAAGAAATTCATTGTTAGGTGCAGCCCTAATTACAAGTTTAGCTAATTTAGCTTTTTATTATCATTGTCAGTCTGTGCACATACATTATTGCGCCATTGCTTTTGTTTTAAATACTTTTAGATTGTATCCTCTCCAAAAGTTTGTCCACACATAATGAAGATGGGACAGCTGGCGCTGTGTTAGCTAGAGACTGATAATATAAGTTATTGTTGGCTCATATTAGGGTCCTGCAATATTATTGGTATTAGTATGTGTTTGTAAATAACAAGACACTAGACATACATATATTAAGTTTTGGACTCATTTTAGTTTATTATTATCTGTGGATGTCCTCAGTGAACTGAATTTCAGAGCACACTGGTGTCTGTGTTGGACACCAGTATTTCAGGTACGGACTGTTGTTTCAGCTGACACTACACAGGGTTTCCACGTATCCTGGAAAACCTGAAAACCTGTAGTTTCTAGACTTTCCAAGTACGGAAGACGGCTGCACAATGAAAAACATGATGAAATACCTTGTAAATATTAGTGAAGTCCTAGAAAATGTTAGAGTTCATCTTTAAGTCCACAGAGATTGTTTTAGCATTTCGTAAACACCGGGTGTCACTCAGCAGACGTGTATTAACTAAAACGTCTGGACTGTTTTTAGTTGATTTGTTATCTGTGGATGTCGTCAGTGAATTTCTGAGCACAGTAAACTTGGTGTCTGTGTTGGACGTGCATTTTTCTTATGGCTTGAGCCTCACTGTCAGCGCAAATAATCTCAAACTCCTGTCCACAGGGAACTTTAAAGGAAAAAACAGTGGAGAACCTAGAGAAGTATGTGGTGAAAGATGTAAGTATGTCCTGATGCAGGTTGCATAGTCTTCCACAGTCTTGTTTCTTTTAAATTAATAAATTAATATATAATTAATAACGTGTTGTCTCTCTGTACGTTCTCTTCTCCAAAGCCTAAGCTTCCGCTGCTGCTAAGCCGCATGAATGAAGTCTCCAAAGTGTTCCTGGCCACCAACAGTGACTACAAATACACAGACGTGAGTTTACAGATATCACGCAGCTGTTTCAACACCCACACACGCACTCTCTTATATAAATATCCGACTGCATGCATAAACTTTTATATAATCTTCCCAGAATTATCAAGTGTCGTCTCTTGTGTGTTTAATTGCAGAAAATCATGACCTACTTGTTCGACTTCCCTTACGGGCCAAAGGTGAGTTTATTTGTTTGACTGCTTTATTTGACCACTGTGAATAGTTGCACTGGTCTGCAGCTGGCACTGAGCCTATACTCAGTATCCATATCAGGCTGAATCAGATATAGGAAGTTAACATAGGAACAATGGGTAGCTAACATAGTATTACAGCAAAGCGACAGCATTTAAGTGATGCGCCAAGAGAGGAAGTCTGGGCAGGCGTCCATATCCAGTATTCCTTTGTGAACATGTCAGTTGAAACGGGTGTTGATATAAGCACTAAGTAACTTATGTAGTAACTGGATTGTAACAGAGGTTTGTTACAGTTATTTGTAGTGGTTTACATAATAAAATAAAGTTAAAATAAATTAAGAGACACTTGTTCTTGTTTCGTTTTGTGTTTGAAAGAGCATAACTGGAAAAAAAGCTGTCAGCTCTGTGTTCTAGTACAAGTCAGATTGTTGACTGTGTGTTTCTTTCTATGAATTGATGGGGAATTTCAGTTTCGGCATGCCATTTAAAAAAAAAAAAAAAAGAAAGCTGGATTGGTGTGTCCGCTGATGCTAAAACAGGGTCCTGGAAGACCTAGAAACATATACTAGCCTTAAAAATGATGAAATACCCTGTAAATATTAGTGAAGACCTAAAGAAGTTCATTAAAGTTGATTAATAGGCCACAGAGATTGTCCAGTTTGAGTGTCAGAATGCTACCGTGTTATGTGTGGACAGATAACAACTGGTGGAGGGAGGTCACTGTAACACATGCCAGCTTTACTTGTAGTAAAACTAGTGGAAGTGGAAGCGATTGGTTGAGAAATGGTTTGTGTGGGTATATTTCAGCACATCAGTCGCTTCATTGGGCTCATTACGGGTCGTGTCTGCAGTAGTGCCGCAGTTGTTTTTTCCAGACAGCCTTTTGTGAGCAGTAGTGTATGCAAGTCTAAGGAACTGATGGAACTAGGGATGTAATGATGATAATGCTGTATTAAGCTGTATTTGGGATGTTGCACCTGTGTGTGTTTGGCAAACAGATACTATTCTCATTCAATAAATTAAAACTAAACAATTAAAAAAGTACACTGTGAATCTATCTCAATATTAAACGTACAGTACAAGCTGCTTAATCACTCTCGGCAAGCTGGGGGATCCACTGAGTAGCTGTTCACATCAGAAGCTGTGAACAGTTTGGAGTTAATTTGTTTGGTGTGTTCAGAATTTGCACTTATTGGCTACTTGACTGGGAAATCAAAGTGTTGGGATGAATTAACTTGTTCGAGGCATTTTCGACGGCTGTTTCAAATAGCATGACAAATTAGCCATTCAACATAGGCTGCTTTTTCCAATTTTGAGAGCTTTGGGGGATATCAGTTTATAAAGGATTGTGTTAAATAGACCTATAGAAGCCATTACAGGAATCTCATTTTCCAGTAATGGACTGACGGGTCTCTAAAGAAAGTTGTTTCTTTCTGGTCATTTTGAGTCGGTCAACAAGCCATAAACTGCTGATCTTCAGATACTAAACTAACCTAGAATGTTGTTCTCCCTTTTATACTCACTTATTAGTAGAATGTTTTTCAGCTGTGCATCACAATTGAGCAAGAGTGTCCAAACAACCAATTAGTCCAATAACATCCTTAACTTGGATTGGTGGTCGTACCAGGAGATTTAGACAGAGGACTGAGAATTACTGATAATATGACTATATGCAAAATAAGCTTCTATACAAAAATAGACTTTAATATAAACATTTTTATTCTTTAAAAATCATCTGATACACTTACATTAATTGTAAATGGACAATATTGTTTGTGAATTGCATGAAAATTGTAAAGTGATCCTAAACTTTTGAGCGGTAGTGGATAAATATATATATATATATATATATATATATATATATATATATATATATATATATATATATATATATATATATATATATATATATATATATATATATATATTCTTTTTTTAATTTTTATTTATTTATTTATTTATTTTTTACATGCAACATCCCTAGTTTGTCCATATCGCATTGGAATTGGTCTTGTGTCCTCTGTTTCTGCAGTACTCTGGTTCCTCACTGCTAAATTCACTGTGTATGTTCTATAGCATGGCTCTCCTCATCGCCCCTGGCAGTCCTACTTCGATCTGATCTTGGTGGACGCACGGAAGCCGCTGTTCTTCGGAGAGGGAACCGTGCTGAGGCAGGTCGATACGGTGAGTTTCACCCTATTCTTGGGCGATCAGCAACTGCAGTACTCCGCCATCTGTAACATTCGAGTCTACTGCACAGCATGCCTACGCCAACTACCTATTGACTTGTCAGCACAAAGTATTGAGTGTTGCTGAGGGCATCGAGTGCAGAGTTCACAGAAAAAACCTGCAGTCCAAGTAGAGAACTCGGAGAGAGCTCTCCGCCTGCTAGCTGAAGTCAGTATGAAGTATGAGAGCAAAGATATGCTTGAACTGAACATATGGCAGTTACTTTAGTGACTCTTATTGACATGTATATTGTTATATTATATAGTGAAATTGCTGCTCTAGTAACAAAGCCTAGTAAAACTGTAAAAGGAGACAACTTTTCAAATTTAAATGTAATTTAATGTAATTCATATGTGCATTTGTATATCTTTATGTGGTTTAAAAGATGAGATTTCTGAATGCTAAATAAAAAACTTAAGTACAGGTTTATAATGTTAGGTGAACAAATAAAGCAGAACATACTAATCAGTTCTTATAGCTACTGGAATAATATCTAAACAGCCAGTTTACACTTAAGGGCCATTAGGCACCAAATAGAATATGACAGAATGCTAATGTTCATTAAAGAATTAAATTTGTTACTAATAACAATCATAATAAACAATTCTTCAGCAAGCAGTGCTGCTGTTCACTGTAGTTCAGTGTAGTATATATATATGACAGCTAAACAACATTACAGTTAAAGGTTATTCCATGTTAAGGAACGATGCAATCATTTTTAAATGGCTTTGCATATTAAATAAGAATTCAATTTAAAAAAATGTGGGTTTTGTTCCAAACATTTTAGTGCATATATTTTTACTGCTGCAATTACAGTAAAATTAAATTAATTAGTTAGTAATGATTCATTATTCTGTGCATTTGTGTTTTTTCAGATTTTTAATACAGTGTTATGTCTGTGGGGATGTCATGTTCCTTTTATGTATATGAAGGCTTTTTATGTTCTTTATCCACAACTGTTTTAATCTGTTCACTCTATTTACGAAAGAATAAGAAATTCTGCCTCGTTTGTAATTGAAAGTCAGTTATTTGTATTGATAAAGTAGATACAGACTTCTGTTATAGGGATTCTTGGCAGTTTTTCTGAGGCCTTAAAATTATTTATATCGATTTTGAAATTGTATCGTATCGACAGAAATTAAGGATTAAGGATATATCGCAATATAAATGTTGTCCATATCGTCCAGCACTCGTTTTGTATATAAGGGTTATTATACTGTAACATAAAGTGGCTCAGCCACGTCTGTTTTGTAAAACAGGGCTCTGTTTTTGAAGCGTTTGTGTATTTCTGCTCTAGTGATTTCTAAATGGTGATTGCTGGGTTCTCTGTTTAGACTACCGGGCGGCTCAAGATAGGAACGTACACTGGACCTCTGCAACATGGCATAGTCTACTCTGGAGGTGACACACACATTCCATACATAGCTTATGCACTCACACCCTCTGAACACACCACATCCACCCTCTGCTTGAGTTCTTCACTGATTACAAATGTACCTGAATCATGCTTAATGATATACAGGAGATGACACCAGTCTGACACGTCTGGTTGTGCTCTTTTTAATTTTTATTTTGTTTTCACATTGTTGTTGTTTTTGTTGTTGATGATGACACTCTCTTGTTGTCCTCATTGTTCAGGTTCCTCAGACATCGTGTGTGACCTGCTGGGTGCCAAAGGGAAGGATATCATTTACATTGGCGACCACATTTTCGGAGACATCTTGAAGTCCAAGAAACGTCAAGGCTGGAGGACCTTCCTGGTGATTCCTGAGCTGGCACAGGAGCTGCACGTCTGGACCGACAAAAGCTGTGAGTCCACAGCAAAATAGGGATAGTTCAGCCAAATAGATCTTCACACCATGGCGAATTTGCATGGGGTATCATTGAGTACATTAATACTACATAGAACCAAACAGAAAAATTTTCTCACTCAGTATTAAAGTTCATTATATAAGTAGTCATTTAACAGTCAGTCTGCATCTCTAGCTGAATACCACCTTCCCCCCCCCCAAATCTAGACCGCCAATCCTCTGTCTGGGTTATGTTCTGTAAGCATGCTACTAGCGCCACCCCCATTACTCTGCAGTCTGTTAGGCAGGGGCGATTGTAGGCATAGAAGTTTAGGGGTGCTGAGCACCCAAATAAAAAAAAATACATTTTAAAGTCATTGCAAACTATCAATCCAAAATCAGTGTTGGGACAAGACTGTGACTAGAAATAAGACACCCACAAATCTTAAAAATACCTTAGTTCACAAAGCTAAGTTTTAAATTTTGTATTAAGACATTTTATCAAAAGTAAAATATAATAAAGGATAAACTTAGTGATGAGAGAGAAGCTGGATCATACCATTTTGCAATGCAAGGGGAGGGGGCTGCTGTATTTTCGTTGTTAAAATAATTGGTTTAAACATATGCTCTCTATGGTTCTAACATTTTCAGCTTGTCAGAGACAAATGAATGTTTAAAGAAAAGTTTTTTTTACTACAATCTTTAGGGGTGCTGGGACTTAATTTAGGGGGACTAAACTAGGGCTAGCTACGCCCCTGCTGTTAGGATCCAAAAGTATACCAAGCTCCAGCACCTCAGGCTTTTAAAAAAAGTATCACATTGAATGATTCCCAGCCAACCAAAGAGCTTCATCAACCAAACCATCGTACATGTGTCTAACTAAAAGAGTGCTCTTGTCGTCAGCAAATTCTTCACATAGTGATGTGGGTACCTTGTCTCTCTGTGATATGCGATACCACTGCCAGAGGAAGGAGTGGAGTTAAACTAGAATATGTGCACCTCTTTGTTTGTTGAGTGCTGCGTTCGAGTGGTGTCAGAAAGCAGGAAGAAGACTATTTCCTGATGTAAATTGCCCTCAGACAGCCCATTACAAATGAGGAGTAATACAAATGATCCCAATAGTGCGTGTCCTCCAGCCCTCTATGCTTTCTTTCATATCTTTCACCACTCACCTGAGAAGAGTGTGATATTTTGTAGAAAGCTCTCTGGCATGTGCAACCTTTCAATAAGCACCCGAAAACAGCACAATGCATTTGTATTATCACTAGGCGTCTGTATTGGCAAGTACCTAACGATACAATACATATCGTGATACGGCGGTCACGATTCAATATATCGCAATATATTGCAATGTTGCAAGCAAAGTGATATATTGCGATTTTTCAAATCTTACTATTAAAACACACCACTATATGAACAGGTTTATCAGTGCTTACAATAGCACTGCACCCTTGTGCTGCTTGTTAATGTTGGAGTGGAGCTGAAAATGGATTACAACACTGCCATCTAGTGGTCAGAGGTTTAAACCCAACACACTATGATTCACTGTCTGTCAGGAATCTGTGTATTGATACTGTGTTTTTGAGAATCAATACAGTATCACTAAACATAATATCCCAATATTGGATATTTCGATATTTTGATATTTTCTTACACCCCTAATTATCAGTAACTTCAATTAGGCTAGCCTAACTTCAGCTAGCCTGTGTATTACTGATACATACATAGTGACAAATAGGTCTACAGCATCTACAATGCTTGTGTCACAAAGCTTTGTGTACAGAGTGACCTCTGTTGTAGTGCTTGTTGCAAGTGTCCAGTTTAGATGGACGTAAGATGGACAGAGAGCGTACTGAGACCACGGGTCAGAAATACCAAAAGTTGGTAAAAGTCAACCTTCACCTTATGCAATGGTTAAAAGAAGATAATCAGTTACATCAGTGACTTTCACAACACAGTGATCGATGCAGACCTAGTTAATAATAATGCTAGTTTTACTTAATGTTAGCTCCATTATCTTAACTATTCCAATAAACTGTGTTCTCACTGCCGCGCTAGACGTGTCATGGCTTGTGAGTGTGCATAAACCCCCAGGCCACTGCGGTCCCAAGTCCAAATGACAAAAGGGTGATGACATAGCAAAAAAAACGTGAAGCGTAAAGGAGCGAAAGGAAAGATTCTCAGCTGGGATGTGTAGTTCTAGATATATATTACAGAGACTACACTAAATAGAGGTTATTTAAGCTTTCTAAAGGCCTTTTACATTCAAATCCCATTTACAAAACTGGTTCCACGGTGACATCCCTCCAGAGATAGTTACAGTGTAGTTATTTAGGGGCTGGATCGGGGCATCTGGAATGCTTTTGAAGTATGTGAGAGAGAGAATGAATGGGAGAGAGGGAGTATATGGCATGGCTTGTTCATGACAGTCTCTCTGTTTGTCTTTCACAGCACTGTTTGAAGAACTCCAGGGCCTGGACATTTTCTTGGCAGAGCTGTACAAGTGAGCAAAGCCTTCTTTGTATTGCTTGAGTACCTGAATGTCCTCTGTGTGTGTGGTGGGGGGTGTCTTCAGACAAAAATGTCTTGATTTTGAAGGACTGTCCTCCAGTATATCGGGCCCAGTGTGATGGTCCTGACTTTGCATATTGCTTTAAACCTAAACAGGCCTAAACCATCACGGTTACTGAGCTGGAGGTTAGGTCAGTTGCTTATAGATACAGTACATTTTCAGTGCTCTGCTTGAGAAAGCCCTGTATGTGCAGCCATCATACGACACATAGTTTATCTAATTAGTTTATATCTAATTAACTCTTAAATAGATCAGATACTGCTGAGGAAATGGGAGTACTGTATATGATGCATATGGGGTACAATGTTAGATATAGATACTCGCATGTGTTATACAGCATATGGAATATCTTGAAGTACTTTTAGGTACTTTTTAGGTATTTACATGTACACTGACCTCCCTGTATCTACACTCCTTCTGCAGCACTCTGTAGTTTTACACACTTACAGACTGTAGTCCATCTGTTTCTCTGCACATTTTGCTGTCCTGTTCTTCAAGGGTCAGGACCCCTACGGGACCACGACAGAGCAGGTATTATTTGGGTGGTGTATCATTCTCAGCACTGCTGCAACACTGTCGCGGTGGTGGCGTGTTAGTATCTGTTGCGCTGGGACGAGTGAATCAGACACAGCAGTGCTGCTGCCCACTTGCCGCCCACTCTGTTATACTCCTGCCTTGCTGGTCCACCTTGTAGATGTAAAGTCAGAGACGCAGATCTGTTGCTGTACAGCTGGAGGTCTCACACACACACACACACACACACACACACACACACACACACTCTCACACAAAATAATAAATAATACTACACCTACACCTATACCTAACCCTAACATTAATCTTAGTATCCAAAAGACTAATATTCTGCTCCATTAGATTTTTTTTTAAAAACTTGTTTTTTGGAGTAAATGACGTGCTAAAGTGAGGACCAGCAAAATGTCCTCACTTCACCAAAAAAATCAGACAGTACTATACTAGTGAGGACATGTGGTCCTCACAACTATACCTCTACAATAACACACACACACTATATTAGTGAGGTCATCCATAGATTTCTATTTATCTTTGTTTTACTATAAAAAATTAATACTACACCAACACCTAAAGCGAACATTAACCTTAACCTCAGTACCCAAAAGTTTTTTTTTTTATTTTGACTTTTGAAAAAAATGCATGTGCTAAAGTGAGGACCAGCAAAATTCAGATTTTCCTATAATAGTGAGGACATGTGGTCCTCAAAAATATATCTCTACAATAACACGCACACACACACACACACTATATTAGTGAGGTCATCCATAGGTCTCTATTTCTTTTTACTATAAATAAGTAATACTACACCAACACCTAAACCTAACCCTAACCCTAACCTTAACCTTAACCTCAGTACCCAAAAGATTTTCTTTTTTTTTTTCTTTTTTTTCTTTTTTTTTTTTTTTACTTTTGGAAAAAAAACGCCTGTGCTAAAGTGAGGACCAGCAAAATGTCCTCACTTTACCAGACTGTACTATACTAGTGAGGACATGTGGTCCTCACAACTATACCTCTACAAGAACACACACACACTATATTAGTGAGGTCATCCATAGGTTTCTATTTATCTTTGTTTTACTATGAATAAATAATAATACACCAACACCTAAACCTAACCCTAACCTTAACCTCAGTACCCAAAAGATTTTCTTTTTTTTTTACTTTTGGAAAAAAACACCTGTGCTAAAGTGAGGACCAGCAAAATGTCCTCACTTCACCAAAAACTCAGATTGTCCCATACTAGTGAGGACATGTGGTCCTCACAAATATACCTCTACAAGAACACACACACACACACCAATGACTTGCATTTAAATGAAGTATAAGATTCTGTTCCGACAGCATGATGTATACTTTGCATTCATAAATAACCCCGTATCTTCATATAGCCTATAAATATGTCACTGTCTGAGAGAGAACGTGAGGTCAGGGTACAAAATGTGCAGCGGTCAAAGGGAATGAGGGGTTATTTTTAAGCGGGATCTGTATGCTTTTCCTGTCCTCTGCATCAGCCCCCACCCATCCCCCTTCTATCGTGGCCTTTTATTTGGACTCATTTTCCCTTTGCTTTCTCTGTTTTTTCATCTTTCTGTCTATCCCGGTGTTTTCCTCTCTGATGTGACCTATATATATATTCCGGTTCCTCTTTTCTCTTTTTCTTGCTCTCCCTCGCTCTTAGACATCTAGACAGCAGCAGCAACGAGAGACCGGACATTAGTGCCATCCAGAGACGAGTGAAGGTACGTACACGTTTACACAGCCACTCACATACGTGCATACACTCACTGCTGATAGTAGTGCATGTATTAGCCTGTTGTATATGTTAATATGGACTTTATTATATTTTTACACACAGAAAGCTTTTATTTGCTCACAAAAAAACTTTATTTGTTAAATATTTAAATAGTATTAATAGAGTAAGTAGTGCTTTTACATGTCAGTGTGTTTATTTAACCCTTTCCAAACTTCTCCTTGTGGAAACAACCCAGTATTATTTACAGTTCTGGAACTACACTTTGTTCTTCAGACTGGGGCTCAAGATATGATCTACTTCTTTCACAATAAGATGTTTATGTTACTTTGTATTGTATTTATGGTTATTTACATCTGTTTTAATCAGATCTGGTGATAAGCTGGTGAAAATGCACGTATTGATAAGATAAAAGCTTTCAAGCAATCAGACTTTTGCAAAGTAGTGTGTATATACACTACCGCTCAAAAGTTTGGGATCACAGTGAAATGTTCTTGTTTTCAATGGAGTATCTTCTTCCTTAACACAACAATGGACTGACGGGTCTTTAAAGAAAGTTGTTTCTTTCTGGTCATTTTGAGTCGGTCAGCAAGCCATCAACTGCTGATCTTCAGATACTAAACTAACCTAGAATGTTGTTCCCTTTTATTCTCACTTATTAGTAGAATGTTTTTCAGTTGTGCATCACAATTGAGCAAGAGTGTCCTAACAACCAATTAGTCCAATAACATCCTTAACTTGGATTGGTGGTCGTACCAGGAGATTTAGACAGAGGACTGAGAATTGCTGATAATAGAACTATATGGAAAATAAACCTCTATATAAAAATAGACTTTAATACAAACATTTATATTCTTTTAAAAAATACACTTAAATTAATTGTGAAATGGACAATATTGTTTGTTAATTGCATGAAAATTGCATGAAATGAAATTCTAAAGTGATCCTAAACTTTTGAGTAGTAGTGTATATTAGCTAATTTAATCTACTAAAGACTAAGCAGGTATAAATAACACATGTAAGTATCTTTGATCATTTTTGTGATGGTATAAATAATTGCTAATTATTTTATCTTGTTGTGATGTCAGAGGTAGGCACTCAAACAACCTTTGGGTCAAAAGATTATCAGGAAGTGCTTTATACATCAGTTTGGAAATGAAAGAAGTGGTTTATTAGGAAAAACCTCATATCAAGACACTTTGGTGAAGATGAAGCTGAAGTGGAAGTCAGATATATCCATAGCCTTAGCCGACACCTTTTATGGGTATTCTAATTCTCCTTTGAAAGCAAGGTGTATTGAAACTTCTAATGGGCGAGTACTTACACTCTTAGCATACTCACGATTCACTGACATCATTGTCAAAGTCAAAGATGCCAAAGAGCACCATGCACATGATCCATTTCTGCTAAATCGTAAAATGATATATCGGTTATTTGTCAGCAGTACAGTGTGGATTCAAGTTTGTATTGTATATTGCTTTATATTGTATATTGTTGAGTTTTGGTTACGCCCTTTGCTGGAGTACTAAGAATGCTGAGTTTGAGTGAGCAGGTGGAGCTAGTAATGTCGCAAGCCATCAACTGGTGACAGATAATCCTCATAGAATCAGCCTGCCTTTAGGCAAAACAAGCTAGAAACCCTAAACTGCTAGATATGCAGAAGAGCCTGCAGCCATTCTCACATAAAAGCATTCAAATGTAAGTCAGAACCTGAAGCTCAATCATTGTTTTAGCTGACGTTTGCATTTACATTTACATTTACATGTTCAGTTTATGCTGCAATCGAGTAAGAAATAATGTGACCACACACGCTAAAGAGAACCGTGCATGATTTCTGTTGTGCAATAGATAACAGACATGTACAGTGTGGATAGTTCTGGGTTTGGTTTTATAACCTTAAGCAGGAATTTATGCTGTACAGCAGGATTATTTAGAGGAGATTTCCTCAAGCCAAGGTTTGGACCATCATCATTTCTAACTGTGTTCTGATTCAGTGGTGTATCCTGTTTACTGAAGTAGTCTAGTATCCGCATCTCATACCATCAGCTACTGAAACACCAACACATCAAACATACCGTTCAGTATATTTCAGTATATTTCAGTATATATACATAACAAAAAAATGAGGTTTCCTATGTGGGTTTTGCCTTTGATTTATTGATTTTAATTCTGTCTGCTTTTGTGCTTCTAGAAAGTGACCCATGACATGGACATGTGCTACGGCATGATGGGCAGCCTGTTCCGCAGTGGCTCCCGCCAAACACTGTTTGCGTCTCAGGTGATGCGCTACGCTGACCTGTACGCCGCCTCCTTCATCAACCTGCTCTACTACCCCTTCAGCTACCTGTTCAGAGCCGCACACGTGCTGGTGAGACCATGTTGTTCTCTTTTATTCCTTTTTCCATGTGCATCTGTATCATATTGTACATGTTCATTTGGCCCAGGCCGTGTGAGCTTGTCATCTAATTACAGGAGTCTTTAGCATTTGCCAGAAAACAGCAGCTGCTTTTGTTTATAATAGTGCTGAATAAAAGTGACTTCTTTGTATCAAATTTCATTTTTAAGTATGATTATATATAAATTCACCTGATAAACGGTGGTGAAAGGTGAGGCGCAATCATTTAACAAACTAATCAATTAATGATGAAAGACGATTGGTCTACCAGACGAGGTGGGGATTGTACCCATGTGCGGAGGTGTAAGAAAATATTAAAATATCAAATATGGGGATATTATGTTTCGTGATACTGTATCGATTCTCAAAAATACAGTATCGATACACAGATTCCTGTCAGACAGTGAATCATTGTGTGTTGTTTTTTAACCTCTGACCACTAGATGGCAGTGTTGTAATCCCTTTTCAGCACCACTAAACCATTAACAAGCAGTACAAGGGCGCAATGCTATTGTAAGCATTGACAAACCAGTTTTTATATAGTGGTGTGTTTTAATAGTAGAATAAAAAAATCTGAATGTATCACTTTGGTTGCAGTATTGCAGTATATCACGATATCGTCACTTTCTTACCAATACACATCCCTACTCTATATTATAATCACTTGTATATTCAACAGCATACTGCTAGCCAGATCAGTGTTATCAAGGTCAATCTGAAATCTGCAGGGTGTTAGGACCACTATTCTCCTCACTGTACTGGCCATTGTTATGGTATTAATGCTGCTTTCTGCACCCCATGCTTTAACACACCTATTTTTATTTTGGTCTACTCTGCTAATGCTTAGTCAGAGGGTTATATATACTTTTTATGAGGTACATTTTATGTTTGAATTTGAGAAACGTGATGAGAGCCAGCCAATGTAGATGAGGCAATATGCAAAACCTGTGCCTGAAAGGTTTCTGTGAAACGGGCAAATACATCGAATTTGAGATCCCACCTAACTACCTATCATCCAGCTATCGAAACGCAACTGCCCCCACCAGCAACCAGCCATGGAGCAGCCTCAAAAGGAACAGCTCAGGCTGGTTCCAGCCAACGGTTAGAGGTAGCTGAATGCTGTGTGCTAACGGGGTATGTTGTTGGGGAGATGGTTCCATTTAGCACGGTCCAGAAACCGGCATTCAAGTCAATGCTTGAGAAATTCGACAAGCAATAGGAGTTGCCTGGAAAGACATGTTTTTATATTTATATTAAATATTTAATACAGTGTATATCCATCCTAGGCTATAAGGTAGACCTTTTTTCCATGAAAGAGTAAAGGAGCGATCTTATTGCTCTTCATTAGCCTCACGTGTTCTGCATTTAACTATTAAACGACTATAAAAAATATAATCCTCTAATAATAATTACAATAAGACGTGTTTATATTAGAGATGGACCGATCAGCCTTTTTGAGGCAGATTCCAATCGCCGATCACCTTTTAGCAATCGAGGGCAGGGCTATATGCCATAACAGGGCTACATGTAGTTATTAGCGCAAGCAAGTCATGAAACCTGGTCTAAACTGGTTTATTAACATTTTAATAAGCTCATGTGAAACAGCATAATATTTTTAACAAAATTATCAGTAAATAAACAAAGTAAATCAAACAAATATCCCCAAAACTGTAATCATTCAATTTAGACCCATAATTTAAAACTAAAAAAGTTAATTAAATATATGCAGTAAAAACTGTCATTAAACGCAGACTCTGTTATTTTAAACAAAAAACTGAAATCATTAAATGTAGATCTTGAATTGCTGCTGTTCTGTTAGTACCGGTCAGATCTGGTCTGTATGGTGTTCTGGGTTGTTTGTTTTGTGTTAGCTGTGCGTGCTAGCTCTGCTGTTTGCTGATACTCACTGTATTCAGCTGCGTGCAGCTGTATCAGATTATTAAATATCTTTGTCTTGGTTCCCCAACGAGACACGCTGATTTTACACATTTTAAAAACGTCCTGGATGAGTTTGCATCACATACGGTAACAAACTGCCAGACGGGTGAGATGTTTTCTAATAGTTCTATATTCTATATGAAAGGGTGTGTATTTCCACCTAGTGGTTCAGATAGGAATTGCAGGGAGCTGGCCGGAGGCAGTTTTAATGAAACACTAGCAGGAAAAAACAGAAATTAAGCTCGTTTAACGGCATCGATCGGCTCTCGGGACTAAATTGGAGAAATATCGGCCGATCACCGATTGCATATTTTGATTACAAATCGGTCGTCTCTAGTTTATATAGCAGTAAAATCAGGATACATACGTGAAAACAACAAAAATGCTGATAATACAGCATATCGTGGTGTGGAGCCCTGTTTATTTACCACAGTGGAAAATCTTTCACCGCGACAGCCCTATCTAGTAGCTACTTCCAGATCAAGTATCAGTTATCATCACCTGTCCAGAAATCTCATCTAATTATTATTATTTTTTTATTTGTGCACCCAGATGCCTCACGAGTCTACGGTGGAGCACACGCACGTGGACACGGACACTGAATCACCGCTGGCCACCCGCAACCGCCACTGCGTGGACTGCAAGGACGTGGACTGCAAACGCAGCCAGCTGACGCGCTCTCTCAGCGAAATCAAACCTCCACACCTGTTCCCTCAGGCCCCGCAGGAGATCACGCACTGTCACGACGAAGACGACGACGAGGAGGAGGAGGAGGAAGAGGAGGAGGAAGAGTAGACGCGCCGACCTCCTTTGGCGAGGCCCGATCGACTGTTGAGACGTTTAGCTTTAGCAAAGGGAGAAACAGTGAGCCAGAGAGATTGTTCGGAAATGAAGAGGGAAGACTAAGCTAATTTGTTTTGGGGTTTTTTTCTTTAATTATTATTCTTTTTGAACTGTATGAGAATGTGTAGCACAGGAATCAGACTACACTGAACCACACGTTGGCTCAGCAAATGAATCCCTCCTTACTAAAAAAGGGAAAAAGTGGAAAAAAAGACTTTTCTCTAGACTTTTATATCGGTGATAGTATTACTCATGGACTCTAGATTCTAGATGGGGTCATTTTACTTCATACTGTAGTTGTTCAACCAATCAGTGAAACGGTTTGAAGGGAAGCAGAAAACAGCAAAGCACATAGTACATACGTTCAGTTACTATAGGCCCGCTTTAGCTGCTATAGGACAAGAGTTCTACTGAGTTTACATTGAAGTGTGAACAGGTGTCAGAGAAAGGGTTTCGTCCACTCAACATATATGTACATCAGCTTGGTTGGTGACTTGGTAGCTTGACTACTGTCAGGTCATATCCGGTCCTATGGCTAAGAGGCCATACCTTATGCATTGAAGCTCTATGTGATGCATTGGAAGTCACTGTATTTTAAACCTTGACTATGCATACTTGGCAACAAATCATGGTCCGTCCATGTTTATGAGGACTGTATTATGTTTTTATTGTTTTCGTTTTCGTTCTCTCCTTTAAAGGGGGATTCCACTGTTTTCCAAAAATGATGCCATAATTCAAGCATGGTGTAAACAAAGTCATAAGAAATGATGCATTGTAGGGAAACTTACCGATCGGTGGACAGGATCCGTGGCTGGTGATGTCCACAATGTCAGTGTAGCCATATCTAAGTAATAGGTATTATTTATTGTTACCGAGTTTAAAAAAAAGGTGGGCACAATTTGAAAGGTTAATACTAGAAAATGTATTTTATATTAATATACCAGATAGAACAGTTGTTTTAAATAAGACACTGGAAAAGGGGCATCTCTTAAAAAAATAGGCATGGAGTCCCAATGTGGACTGTTCAGACAGTGCTGGCAATAAAGCATCTATGCAATATTGATAATGCTGAAATAGAATATATAGAGTTACTTTGGTAAGCTCTATATATTCTCTATATATTCTATAAATATATAAATTACCTCACAAGGTAAATGGGTGTGTGTATATATATATATATATATATATATATATATATATATATATATATATATATAGTGAGAAGATTTTATGATAAATGGACCAATAGAAATGCACCAAAATAGCTTGGAAAATTCTGGTTCCATTGACTTACATTGAAATTGAATTTTTGGCCTCTCTCTCTCCCTATATATATATATATATATATATATATATATATATATATATATATATATATATATATATATATATATAATGCAACATATATATTATTATGTTATGGTTTTATGTAATACTTTTCTTTTATCGATCTTTTAGGGGCATTAAAGTCTTCGGACGTCACAGTGAACCCACTAGAACGGCCCGTTCCAAATGACTTTGTTTACACTATAACCATTTAATTGAATTATGCTAAATTTTGAAAGTTTGGTGCAGTTCCCCTTCCCCCCTTTGGTTTAAACCCTTAGACTAGTTGTGCTAAAGGCTGCCACGTACAGGGCTGGAGGAGGAGGTGCAGGGCGAAGCTGCCAGTCTGTTGGAGTGTTGTTGAGAGGAGCAGGCCTCGCTGCCCTGATTACAGGCCTGGTTGTGATGAGAATGTGAATGAAGTTCAGGGGGGCTACAGCGAGCGGTGATGGCTAATGTGACGGCTATGAAAGAATGCTGCTAACACAAGAGCCCCCGTTACCTGGCAACCGCTGTGCCAGGCAAACTGCAGACGGCCGGTGGGCATTTCTCTGCTTTTCCTCTCTGGATATTTTTGTGTTTAGTTTGTTTTGGGGTTTTTTTAAAGGCAGCAAAGTCAACTGCCAAGGATAGTGCTGTCCACAGAGGCACTTCTGACTGTACAACCTGCTCTCTCTCTTTCTCTTTTCTCTCTTTCCTCTCTCCTCTATCACTTCTTCTTTCTTTCTTTCTTTCTTTCCCACTTTTCACTCCTTTCTGTCTGTTTCCTTCTCTCATTCTAGCTGGTGCACCCTCATTCATCCTCTCTCACTTACACATACTGTCCCCTTATTCTCTCTTTCTATCTCTTCTCTCTATTCCCTCTCTCCTCTGTATCACTCCGTTTACTTTCTTCTTTCTTTCTTTCTTTCTTTCCTTTTTGCTTCTTTTTTTCTGTATCCCTCTCTCATTCTTGCTTATGCCCCCTTATTCATTCTACCTCCCTCACACATACTGTCCCCTCATTCTCTCTTTCTATCTCTTTTCTCTATTCCCTCTCTCCTCTGTATCACTCCCCCTGTTCATTTTCTTCTTATTTTCTTTCTTTCTTTTTTGCTTCTTTTTTTCTGTATCCCTCTCTCGTTCTTGCTTATGCCCCCGTATTCATTCTACCTCACTCACACATACTGTCCCCTCATTCTCTCTTTCTATCTCTTTCTCTATTTCCTCTGTATTACTTCCCCTGTTTACTTTCATCTTTTTTTTCTTCTTTCTTTTCCTCTTTTTCTGTTCTTTCTTTGTTTTCCTCTCTCATTCCTACTAATTTACCCTCTTTCATTCTCTCTCACTTACATGTGTTCCTTCATTCTCTCTCTCTATCTCTTTATTTCTTCTTCTTTTTATAACTTCCCCATGCACTTTCTTCTTCTCTTTCTTTCCCTCGTTTTCTCTTCTTTCTTTCTGCATCCCTCTCTCATTCCTGCTGATTCACCCTCTTCTATTCTCTCTCACTTGCACATGCTGTGTTCCTTTATTCTCTCTCTCTATCTCTTTATTTCTTCTTCTCTTTATCACTTCCCCATGCACTTTCTTCTTATCTTTTCCTCGTTTTCTCCTCTTTCTTTCTTTCTGCATCCCTCTCTCATTCCTGCTGATTCACCCTCTTCTATTCTCTCTCACTTACACATACTGTGTTCCCTCATTCTCTCTTTCTATCTCTTTTCTCTATTTCCTCCCTCCTAGGAATCACTCCCTCCTATGCACTTTCTTCTTCCATTTCTTTTCCTTCGTTTTCTCTTCTTTCTTTCTGCAACCCTCTCTCATTCCTGCTGATACATCCTCTTTCATTCTCTCTCACACATACTGTTCCCTCATTCTCTCGCTCTCTATCTCTTTTCTTTATTTCTTCTGCTCTTTACTACTTCTCCATGCACTTTCTTCTTCTCTTTCTTTCCCTCGTTTTCTCTTCTTTCTTTCTGCATCCCTCTCTCATTCCTACTGATTCACCCTCTTTCATTCTCTCTCACACATACTGTTCCCTCATTCTCTCGCTCTCTATCTCTTTTCTTTATTTCTTCTGCTCTTTACTACTTCTCCATGCACTTTCTTCTTCTCTTTCTTTCCCTCGTTTTCTCTTCTTTCTTTCTGCATCCCTCTCTCATTCCTACTGATTCACCCTCTTTCATTCTCTCTCACACATACTGTTCCCTCATTCTCTCGCTCTCTATCTCTTTTCTTTATTTCTTCTGCTCTTTACTACTTCTCCATGCACTTTCTTCTTCTCTTTCTTTCCCTCGTTTTCTCTTCTTTCTTTCTGCATCCCTCTCTCATTCCTGCTGATTCACCCTCTTTTCACCCTCTATCTCTTTTCTTTATTTCTTCTTCTCTTGATCACTTCCCCATGCACATACTGTGTTCCCTCATTCTCTCTCTCTCTCTCTCTCTCACTCTCTCTCTCTCTTCCCATCATACTATTTCTCTCTTGCTCTCTCAGCTCTCGTTCCTCCCCTCCTTCTCTTTCTACATAGACACATACAGATACGTAGCTATTTTAAACTTAAACAGTATTGTGGCACAGAATCTAACACGCTCTATTTTTATACTCAGACTTTAGTACCGGAATCGTAACAGCCTCTCTCCGTGCCATACGCAACATAGCGTCTGTTTCAGAACCGTAGCTACCAGCAGAAGTGACCTTGATATGCGGAAGGAGAAAGATGTACATACTGTATTTTATAGCCGTAGTGAGGAGAGTATATAGACTGAAGTTGTGAATAGATATAACAAATATTAGCATCTTGTTTTCTATTTGAAGTCAGATGTTTATAAGACGTTAAGTTACCATCAGCAGTCATTTGTTGATGGGACGGGCGAATCACAAGGCAGGATTGCCCTCGGTGATTGTCGCCAGGCTAGTTAGCGTAGTTCAGACCAGTGTTTGATGTGATTGGAGGATTTACTCTTGTGTGGACCAACAGCATTAAGAGCACGCTGACCAGTGTTTTTGGTTATTTTAGTTTTTTTTTCTTCTTCTTCTTTTTTGGACTAAACAAAGTCTGTTTGAACTTAACGTAAAGCAATAGATCTTTAGATGCATGTGACTTTTAAGGGCGTGAGTGACGGATGAACTGGTCCATGAAGGATTAGAGTTAGAAGAGAAAGGTGTTCTATTGTATGTGTGATAACATGCAGTACTGTATATACAAACAAGCTCGATAACATGGGATTGAATAAAACTACAGTATATTTAGTACAACGGTAGAGTATTTTTAATGTATATCACTTTATTTTAGAGGGAAAAACCCGTTTAGGATTAACAGGTATTATTTATCGTCTTGCTCTTACCTGGTTCAGAAAATAAACAAACAAACAACTAACTCTTTTGGGGCAGGTGGGCAACTTTTTTGATGTTTGAGAGGTGAATGTTAAAAAAGCAAAGGTATTTCATATTCACACACAGGTTATTTTTATTATGTGAGAAGCATGACCGTGTTGTTCTGAAAAGGAAACTGGAAATAGTGAATACAAGGCAGCTCTGTAATAAAGAATTGGCACTCATGTTGTGCTGTCCTGACTGTCCAGTTGGGCCGGATCTTAAGGCAGTCATTAAGATCAGACGCTACTGTTAAAGCAGTGCTGGGCAATATATCAATATAATCAGTATATCAGTATACTGTGTGCTTTTCAGTTGATATTTTTTTACTGATATTGTTAGCATATATTTGATAATGAGCACTGCATACTTATCTATACATGTAGTGGTTCCTTTTTTTAATTCATTTTCTGTTTTGGTCGGCTCCTGTAATGTCCGTATCCGAACTTTCCAGCATGTTATTTAGCAGGTGCTTCAGAAAACAGTTCAAAGTGCAACATTTAAATAAATAATCGGTTTCCTATTGGAATGCAGTTTTCTGGGTTCGGTAAACATTTACAACATTTACAAATTGGCCCACTTTTCACTTTAAAATAGGTCTGAATGAGTTGTTTTGTTTTTGGCATAGATTAATTTATTGATGCAAATATATTGATATCATGATATTGAGTTTTAGGGGTATCGCCCAGCACTACTCCGAAGATATTTACAATATTTTCTCAGTTGTCGTTTATCAGGAGCCACAACAGAGGAACCTGTGTTTAATGTTTTGTTCACTTAAAAAAACTGATGTTGGACAAATATGTTTGAAATACTACATACAGGTGTAAAAAAACCTGATGTTGGACAAATATGTTTGAAATACTACATACAGGTGTAAAAAAAACTGATGTTGGACAAATATGTTTGAAATACTACATACAGGTGTAAAAAAACTGACGGTTGTTTGCATAGTTTACAGTCATGTGAGTCATATGACTTTCAATCAGGTGGCAATACATACTGTACCCTTGTTCCTTTTTGGGATGTGTTTTTTTTTTGTTTGTTTTGTTTTTTTTTTAGTTTTGTTTTCAAGTTAGTCGAGGGAATGATCTTAAGGGTCCGGCTTTCATGCATAGTAGTTTTACCCATTCCAGTTCTTCGGAACAGTCCATTTTTGCTAACTGCTTCATTTGAATGGATGCATACTGGGGAGCTTTTTATGGTCTTGTTTAGTAAAGCCTGATTTACACACTCTGTACTAACTTTTAGTGTAATTGGAAGTCTAACACTATTAGTTGTTAATACTTTCTTGTCAATGAGCACATTGTTGGTCATGTATAGCAATGTTTTTATTTTCTCTTGATTCTAGAGAGGTTTATTATTTCTGTACTAATAAGAGGCTACAACAAGTTTGTCCAATTCCCTCATAATTTTCACTTTAGGAATGCAAACTGACTTCACATGCTAACTTATTTTGCAGCCTCTAATTAGTGCTCCAGCAGTTACATCACGCCTTTATCTAGAACCAATTGTTCACCAAGATGTGAATTTAGATGATCATTCGTGCTCAAGGTTATTACACACATATACACACACACATATATGCACTAATACAGATCATAGTAAATTCACCATATATCTAAATGCATACATATATATATTGTTTGGGTTTTATTAAACAAAGAACAAGACCTTAATAACCTCCAGTGTTCCTTTTAAAAAAAAAAGGTTTCCCATATGTTTTGTTCTATCACAGCTTTCAGCAGAGGTGTCTCCAGTTCTTTAGCTTGGGAACCGTGGACTGGACTGTACTGGGGGTCCCTAAGGAAGGTGCTGGAATTGAAAAACTATCCAGTTCTTTTGCATTTTGACACATTTCTAGAGACGCGCAAGTAAAGTTTCCCCATCGTTGCTTATGTGTGTGTATGTTTGTTACCTTTGCGGTTTTCCAGCCTTGTACGTTTGGCCAAAACAGAAAGAAATGCATTGAAATGTGAAATAAAGAATAATTTTACAGAAGTTTGTTTTCAGTTCCCAACAGTCGTCCGGGTCGCATCTCCTAATTAAGCACACTGTCTTGTTTCTCGTCACCAGCCTGTTGTGCAGATGTCTGTATGTTTGTTTGAATACAGGTCATTTACATGCAGGTTTCAGTTTCATATGTTGAACCATTTTTAATACAACCACATACTTCACCCATAAAGGCCCCTCTGTCTCGCTGTTTGGAGGAATTCTGGTAAAACCAACCCAACCAAAGAGAAGAACATCATTGATGACACGGTAGCCACCAATGTTCAATAAAGCCATCAGAGCCATTCGTTAAATTTGGTTTCCATGGGGATATGGTTGTGTAATAAGATGGGTCCCCATTGGTAAAAGCCGTTCCCACCAAATGTTGTGTAGAAGTAGTGAGTTGTGATGTTTCATTAACAAAGACACATTAGTCACCTTCAACATTTTATTAAAAAAACAAAACAAGATTTAACCGAACCAGCTCTTAGCAGATCTCAAAACAGCCACCAGCCTCTTTTCTCATATCCCAAACACACGGACTGACAGTGATGGGGAAATGTAACAGCGCCCAGCAGTGGCTTATCAAAGAATCTGTTTTACAACTCGTTGATCCACCTTGTAGATGTAAAGTCAGAGACAGTAGCTCATCTGCTGCTACACAGTTGGAGTTCTCTAGTCCTTCATCAGTGCTCACAAGACGCGGCCCACAGGACACTGCTGTCTGGATAGTTTTGGTTGGTGGACTGTTCTCAGTTCAGCAGTGACACTGAGGTGTTTAAACACTCCAGCAGCAGCACTGCTGTGTCTGATCCACTCACGCCAGCGCAACACACACAAACACTCCACCATCTTGTCAATGTCACTGCAGTGCTGAGAATGATCCACCTCCCCAGTAGTACCTGCTCTGTGGGGGTCCTGATCAATAAAGAACAGTGTGAAAGGGGATAAACAACGTATGCAGTGAACTGTAAGAGAAAAGAAGTCAGTAATGAGTTGGCCAGACCAGCTCCTCTACTTTAGAGTCAGCATGAAGTTGGTCCATTGAGTTGTATACTCAGTGGGGAGGGGGCGGGGAATGGTGGTGGTCTCATGGTTGCCTGTCTAATCTTTCCATTTAATATGAATAGCATTTAAGGATCCTTTAACTAAAATCAAGGCTTCATTTATATCGTCGCTGTCCAATGAAAAACAAGTATCTACAAAATGACAACTTTACAGGAGAGGCCAAAAACTGTGTTCACTTTCCATGTAAGTCAATGGAACCAGAATTACTTCCAAGCTATTTAGAGCATTTCTATTGGTCCATTCCTCATAAAACTTCCCCACAATGTAAACGGCTGCATTTATTTAATGTGGAAAACAAAAATGGAGATATGTTTTTCATTGGACAGCGGCGATATGAATATTCTTGAACTTGGGAGAGATAACAAAACTTCTCATAGTGATTTTAAAAATAGGAACAAGGATTTAGAGGGTTAGAAAGAACAGAGCTCAGTGGTACAGCTGTGACAGCAGGACAGTGAAATAATGCAAGTAACAAAGCCGTTCATTGATATCTTCATTGAAATCCAGGAGAACAGGGTTTTCCTCTCCAGATACTGAGGTCTGTGAAGAGTGGGCTAATGATTGTCCTCATAGAGCAACAAATGAGGCGTGTAGAGTCAGTGACTCATTAAACGAGCTGATGGTGCATTCATCGTGTTGGAGGAGCAGAGAAAGCACACACAGTTCAAAAGAAGCAGAATAGAAAGTTAAGTTTCACTTCTGACCCACTTACAGTGTAACAGTGTGTGTGTTAACCCTAACACTACCCCTACCCCTACCCCTAACCCTAACCCTAACCCTAACCCTAGTCCTCAACATAGACTCACCAAGCTCCTTATTAATCAATCACCCCTCCTTGTTTCTGCACTCACTCTCTAGTTTATCATCTCCACATACCATAGAGGTGCACTGTGCTGTCCATCTGTGTCTCTGTATACTTTGTTAGCCCCCCTGTTCTTCAAAGGTCAGGATGATTGGTGGTCTATTCTCAGAACACCAGTGACACATATAATACCTGCTCTGTGGTGGTCATTTGGGGGTCCTGGGTATTGGAGAACAGGATAAAGGTGGGATAACGATGTATGTAAAGAAAATGAGTGTAGATACTAGGAGGTGTACCTAATATTAGCTTAGTGAATGTATACATATATATACATATACATTTACAGACTGTAGTCCATCTGTTTCTCTGAACATATTGCTAACCCCCTTTCACCTTGTTCTTCATTGGTCAGGACCCCCAAAGGACCACCACAAAAGTATAATTTGAGTGGTGTGTCATTCTCAGCACTGCCTCAGTGACACTGACAAGACGGTAGTGTTTTTGTGTGTGTTGTGCTGGTGTGAGTGGATCAGATACAGCAGTGCTGTTGAAGTGTTTAAACAATAGAGTGTCCACTCTATTTGACATGTCCACCTCATTGATCCTCTGTGTAGATGTAAAGTCAGAGACAGTAGCTCATCTGCTGCTGCACAGTTTGTGTTCTCTAGTCCTTCATCAGTGGACACAGGACACTGCCCACAGGACACCGCCCACAGGACACCGCCCACAGGACACCGCCCACAGGACACTGCCCACAGGACACCGCCCACAGGACACTGCTTTCTGGATGTTGCTGGTTAGTGGACTATTCTCAGAACAGCAGTGACACTGAGGTGTTTAAACCCTCCAGCAGCAGCACTGCTGTGTCTGATCCACTCACACCAGCGCAACACACACTAACACACCACCATCTTGTCAGTGTCACTGCAGTGCGGAGAATGATCCTGCAGTGCGGAGAATGATCCACCTCCCCAATAGTACCTGCTCTGTGGGGGTCCTGATCAATAAAGAACAGTGTGAAAGGGGATAAACAACGTATGCAGGGAAAATGTATATTTATATTTATATATATATATACACACACACACACCTTCTTGTATCTATACTCACATATACATAAAATATTGAAAACATTATATGTAGTTGTTGGAGCATCTGTGTAATTTCTGTGAAATATGAAAAAATATGAAATATCATTTAAAAAAATAATCTAAATTAAACGAATTAAGGGAGCGTTTACTCAGCCTTGCCCATAAAAATCAGTTCATTTTCACCTACTGTGTTTGTGCAGAACTGAACAAAACTAATAACTTTTTTACTAGCAAATCTTGTACGTCACATTGTCGTAAGTCCTCTACAGAGAACACACATGTGCACACCTGTTTTCTGAATTCAGTAAATTTAACTCTAATGCATCTATAAGTGGAAACTGTATTTGAAAAAAACAAATAAACAAAAAATGCTTGAATTATTCAGAGATTGAATTATAAAGAGAAAAATCTGTTCCATAAAGAAGTTAAAAACATAAGATGTGTTTCTATTATATCATTCAGCACCTTTTAAAAAAATATATTATACTGGCCAAAAGTTTTAGGCATTTGGGGAGGCATTTAAAAAGGTAGTTATTTGTTTAGCAAAACACTCTTTATATAAAATATTCCAACAGTACTAATACAGTAAGTAGTTGTTTTACATGTCAGTGTGTTTATTTAACCCTTTCCAAGCTTCTCCTTTTAACAATCCAGTATTATTTACAGTTCTCATCTAATACCTGCTTTGACTGCTCAGTACTTCATTAAGCTAAATCAAGATTGCTGGAGATTCATGCAATATCTGGGGCGTCCAGGAGAAATCTGTAAATAAACTTTGTTTTTTATTTATTACAGATATGTTACACTTTGCAAATAAATTGTCACACAAAGAAAACCATGGATCTCTATGTTTGTTGATTTGTTTCTCTTTACACGGTGTGAAAAATTTGTGATGAATGGACCAATAGAAATGTTGGAAAATCACTGGTTCCATTAACTTTGAGAGCTAGAACATGCTCGACTATATATCGTCACTGTCCAATAAAAAACATGTATCTCTATCTTAGTCGATTTTGAGTTCTACACATGATGAATGGACCAATAGAAGTCCTCCAAAATAGCCTGGTGAAAATTCTGGCTCTATTGACTTACATTGAAAGTAAAGTAGGTTTTTGGTCTCTCCTGTAAAGTTGCAATTTTGGAGATGCTTGTTTTTCATTGGACAACAACGATATACACCCTCATTCTCACTCCAATCCCGTGTCAAACAACATCACACCCATACCCTTCCCATCTCCTCCCCATAGTTCATTCTTATCCCAAAGACAGGGGGGTACGGTTCACGCACAAGCACCAAAGCTACCCAGAACTCGAGCCCAAGCCTTCTGAGTTTGCAGCCCCTTGGCTCATTACCAAGTGTGGACCATGCTGGCAAACCTTACATTAAGAGTAGACAGTTTTTGTTGCAATTTAGAAGATACAGGTTTTGTGGGTGGGCTAAAATTTGTTTAAGTGTGTTCTCTGTAGAGGAACGTCACCCAAAATCAATCATAATTTTAATCTGCCTGGGTGGGAATTTAGATTCTTGCATACGACTCTACTGATTGTAGCCAATTTCCATGTCCGGCCGCATGTTGTTGTTAGTTTTCTGTGGATCATACATATACGCAAATTCTGCTAATAACATTATTAAAAACAATAGATTATTATTATTATTAATTACATCACATTTTAAGTTAACTGGCCATTCATTAAGGATTTACTGAGTCACCGATTCCAAAACTCTCCTTAAAACCCAGTTTATGTTTCTCAGCTGAGGGCGACTGAATCCCTGCACAAGCACAGCAACGACAGACTAAAGAAAGCTCCCATCCACCCGACTGCACGTAGACTTACCAATCAGTTTCCAAGAGCACTCAGTCCCTTCTGAAGCTCATGTGGTATATAGGGAGCATATACACAAAGATGGCTGGAGTCTTTTTAGAGTCTTTTTAATGTGAAACGGTTTTAAACCCCCTAGCGACGTGGTTTAAAAGCCACAGTAGCTGATGTCACTCAGGTATAAGCAGGTAGTTGCTAGTTCACTGCATTCGGCCATCAAGGCAATTAGGAATCACTTACAAACAGTATGCATAGTAATAGAATCCCCCAGCTGATCTGACTGAGACCCCCCCCCCTGCTTTTAGCCGCAGGTTTGTATTCCACAGGAAGGAGGCACAGGTACAAATAAATTAGGCTTGTTTTTAGGTATGCAGCTGGTGAAGTGATTACGCGTGTACACATTTGGGACCAAACACAAACTTGAGAGACACAGTGAATGCATACAAATATATCTATAATTTACAATACACAGATTTTTTTTTTCTTTTTTTTGTATCAATAAATCATCTTTTCTTTTTTAAATAGAATATGGTTCATTGCACTTGTTAAAAAATTAATTAATATGATTTTTAAAGGCAATAATGTGATTCTTTTTTTAAAAAGGTGTAAAATGTACCGTATGCCTGATTTAGAATAGTAAAAATAACAATATCTGTAATATACATATATGTAAAAGACCCTCACCAATACACATATAATAATGTATATATATATATATATATATATATATATATATATATATATATATATATATATATATATATATATATATATTATATGGGGCATGTGTGGGTGGTTATATCCACAGACATGCACAAATATATATTTATATATATATATTTATATATATACACACACATACACAATAGAGTTCTAAAATAAATAAATACAGGAGGAAAATGCTCTTGGTACATGGTTCATGGTTTCCTTCAAAGCAGTATTTGGCACAGTCTTTGACTCACCATATAACAGTAGCGACCGAAGAAGAACAAATGGTCCATTTGAGTTCGTGGTCCTCCACTATCCCAGAATTCCTCCCTGCACCTTAAAGGGGACAGTCGGGGAGTAGGTTTAGGGCCATGTGACGGAAGGGGAGGGTGTCCAAACTCCAAACTCTTTGGTCTGGTGGACAGGCACACGGTGGGGTTTAAGTGGAACTGAACCGGCTGTCCCAGTCTGTTGCAGGGTCAGGAAAACCCAGGTGCTGCTGAGCAGTTAGTTGCGACTCTGAGTCCGACCGTTACAGGGGGTGGCGGGGGATGGCTCGGGGGGGTGAAACCGTACCGTACCTCCTCTCCCGACCACCCCCGGTGGTGGCTAGACGGCGCCCTCGTTGTGCACTGTGTGGTTTGCCTTCTTGTGGGCCACGCAGTTCTGCGTCTGGTTGAGCAGGATGGCCGTCTCATCGGCCACGCCGTCGTGGAGTTCCGTAAGAGTCAGTTCGATTTTGGTGTACTCGCTGTCCGACGACTGCGGCGTCTTGTCCATCCGTGACGCCATCAGTGCGTTCTGGTACTGCTGACGACTCACCTACCCAGCACCACAGAGAAGAACAGAGTGGCATGTTTGAGATCACAGTGAAATGTTCTTGTTTTCAATGGAGTATCTTCTTCCTTAACACAACAATGAACTGACGGGTCTCTAAAGAAAGTTGTTTCTTTCTGGTCATTGTGAGTCGGTCAGCAAGCCATCAACTGCTGATCTTCAGATACTAAACTAACCTAGAATGTTGTTCCCTTTTATACTCACTTATTAGTAGAATGTTTTTCAGCTGTGCATCACAATTGAACAAGAGTGTCCTAACAACCAATTAGTCCAATAACATCCTTAACTTGGATTGGTGGTCGTACCAGGAGATTTAGACAGAGGACTGAGAATTACTGATAATAGAACTATATGCTAAATAAGCCTCTATACAAAAATAGACTTTAATACAAACATTTTTATTCTTTAAAAATCATCTGATACACTTACTTTAAGTGTGAAATGGACAATATTGTTTGTGTATTGCATGAAAATTGCATGAAATGAAATTCTAAAGTGATCCTAAACTTTTGAGCAGTAGTATAAACATGGTGGTACACAGGCTGCTGTTGTTAATCTAATAGTATTTATATTTTTTATTAACATTACCTTTGTTAACCGTCTTTCTAACCAATGCCACCAAGCAAGATCGTATGATGCTACCAGACTGGAAGGGTGAGACACACTTGCTATCTTTGAGACATGTGAAGCACCACTGTATGTGACTAATACAATCATTAGACAGCCTAACACGCTTGCACCACAAGTTTTTTATGAGCTAATAGACACTCTTACCTCTTTTCACTGTTATCAGCTTTAGTCCTGACTCTAACCAAATCTTTACCAAGCCACAAACCTATGTCCTAGCTCTGATCTTCAGCAGACCAACCCCAGTACAGGATATCAACATAGTCAACTGCCCATCCTCAGCAGTCTTGGAATTACTGGCTCATCACAGCACTGGCCTAGTCAAACATGGTCCATGCAGTGAATACCTGCTCTCTTGGTCATGCCACTTAACTCACCCTTTCCTTCCTACCTCCAAAAACTCCGGTTTCTACTTGTTTCTTGACATGGTTGGCAGACATTTGATTGCTAATGGCAGCCCATCACCTAATATTCAACTGCAATAAGAGCTAAGCTGCTAAACTTTGATGAGAACAAACACAACGAGCCCAGCTCACCCTGAGCCAACACTCATTATTTCTATACAATAATAATTATCCCAACCAAATACATCTTACCCATTATAACAGCATTACCACCCAGAAATAAACTCCGACACATGCATGCACACACACACACACACATACACACACACTAATAAAACAAAAAAGAATGTAAAAAGATAACAGTACAAATAATTTAGTTTCACCAAAATTATTGGGTTTTTGGTTGTTTTAATCGTTGTTGTTTTTTTTCTTTTTGTTTTCCTGCCTTGTACATCAATTCGCACTACATTTGTATTTACTTATACTTTTTTTTGGTTTGTTTTGTCTGTTTGTTCTGTTTTGTTTCTGTTTTTTTTTTTTCTTTTTGTTTTTTGTGCTTTTTGCATTTTGTATGTGTCCACAATCTATTCCTCCCCCCTTCAGCCCTTCGGGTATCCTGTCTTTTTTAGGACAATATGCACAAAAACCATGGCGTGGTGTTGGATCACCAGTCCAATCGTTCCCAGCATCTTGCAAGCATGGGCCTCTCATGCAGGTTTCTCTCTGATAACATCAGGAACAATCAGCTCCTTCTTCACAAGCACTCTGGTGCTCAGTCAGTGCCTCGCGATCTTGAGACTTGGCTACTGCAACTTGCTGCTGGTTGAACTTACTGTGTAGACCCTGACTACAAATCCAAAAATGGACCTGTCCCTTCCTACCTGAAGGCATTCCTCAACTGAAGTATGTGTGAAACCATAGCGCTTGAGAGCCAAACATTTAGACAGACTTACCATCCTTAAGGATACGAGCATCAAGACACTTCTCCGCACTGGCGCCCACCCAAGTGATGGAATTCACTTTTTATTCCATTGTTAAACAAATTATCAAATCAGGAGTACCAGTCCCGTCAAATACAAATATATTGTATTTATATTGTATTTGTATACAAATACAAATTCCTAAAGTATACCTTCTTCTACAATCTAGAGATGGCAAAGCAAGTGGTACACCTTTGGAGAAGCTCATGAAGATTGCAAAGAAGTCACTATGAAAACCCCTGTATGTGGAGCAGGGGTGTCCAGTCTTATCCACGAAGGGGCAGTGCGACTAACCAGCTGGAACACACCTGACTCTTTGTGGTAAAACAGCTGCTCTGTCTTCGGGCAGTTGATGTTGTGTGGAATGAAAACGTGCAGCCACACTGACCCTTTGTGGATAAGTGTGGACACCGCGTATCCTGGGATATTACGTTTGGGTCTGAGGGGGCCATCGTCCAGAACAATTTAGTGATTCCACCAAAACATTAGCAGCCAGCCATTGTTGGACCCCTAAAATACCGGGGGATATTCTGCACACTTCATATTACTATACGACTAGAGTTACAGGACCGCCTCGTCACTATGCTTTGAGCTGACTGAAGATATTTAAGCTGCCTGCATTTATATTGATACAGTTGTTGCTAGCTTTCACAACTGTGTTTACATAACAACAAACAGAGGCTGTGTCTCAAAACCTAGTGAGCTCCTACATAGGCAGCATTTTAAGTCATAGTATGCGCTCCTGACATGTAGACTGTCCCAATTCTTATATACCTTAAACATGCTGTCTACTGAGGAACCTTATTTAGACCTGATTATAAGAAGCATCAAACGCTTCCTCAGCCGCTAAGACAATCCCATGATGCATCGCAAGCAAATCTGCGAGCAGTGAAGTGGTTTTAAAATGTGAGTTATTTTGATTCTCTCTGGAGTTTTAATGTGCTTCTGGTCATATAATCACACAAAACAGTTTTTTATTATCAACTCTGTAACGAGTCCTTCACCATTTAGCAGTTTTATACTCGAGCCATTAGCATTTATGCTAGCGGATTTTTAAGCCTCGTGCTATTGTTTTGGATGTCGACTGGTAGGTTAGCAACCAGCTAAACTACGGGTTGCGTGCTGCAGTAGGCGGAACAAGCCATGACGCAGTCTCTCTCTAACTAGAGTCTCAGTAATCTGTTTTATGAGGAGAGATGAGGAGAGAACACTGATACTTACACAGCTGCATATCTAGACAGTGAACCACTTAGACAGCTTACTAAGTTTTGAGACTCACCCAGAATGTAAATATGTTTTTATCTGATGGCCTGAGGTGACTGAATATAAATAAAAGAAGAAAAACAGCAAAAGATGAAGCTTTTGGCTTGTGCTATTTAGGGGTGTAAGAAAATATCGAAATATCTGGATATTATGTTTAGTGATACTGTATCAATTCTCAAAAATACAGTATTAATACACAGAATCCTGACAGACAGTGACTCACTGTGTGTTGTGTTTAAACCTCTGACCACTAGATGGCAGTGTTGTAATCCATTTTCAGCTCCACTCCAACATTATCAAGCAGCACAAGGGCGCAATGCTATTGTAAGCTTTTACAAACCTGTTCATATAGTGGTGTGTTTTAATAGTAGGATAAAAAAAATTGCAAATTATCACTTTGCCTGCGATATTGCAATATATTAGCCAGACTCTTGCCAATACCCAGCCCTAGTGCTATAACACCTTCAGAATGCAGCACCGAGCTCAAGCCATATCAGTTGGAAGTTACTAAGAATCAATAGACGGGATGATTAATAGCTAATCAGCCAATTTGGTCTTGGGGCTTGTTATGTATACATAACAACTGCATACAAAAAAATAAACTAACTAAAATGATTTATATGGAAATCAATGTTCATCTTCCTTCGCTAAACCATCAAGTCTTAATTAGTTCTACATTTAAGATGACAGGCTCCTCCTTAACCTATTTTTGGGATGACACTCCTAGTTACTTCCAGTCCTGAGGACACGGTGAGCCGATTTGCTTATGGTAATATATTATCGAGTGAGTGAATTCTATATAGTATATGCTTGAGTATGTTCACCTTGACGTATAGCAGGTCTGAGATGGCTCGGACTGTGTAGTCCGGCGCGTAGATCTGCAGGAAGGAGTTGAGCTGGTTGTTGCTGCTGCCCAGTGGGGGGTTAATGACTTCATTGCGGTCGCTCCGGTTCAGAGAGTCCGAGTGGTTCAGTCCGTATGGCCGGGGAGGAGACTTGTTCTCTGCATGACACACACACACACAAAAAAAAAGTAGTTCAGTAAAGTTCAACTTCATGTTGAAATGCAGGCGTGAGTCTGGACTGCAATCCACTCCTACCTAGTTTTTAGGCCCACAAGTCTAAGCCTAAGCCCCTTACCACACGTTACACTCATATTCTTTAGGGCTTTAGTGTTCAACATTGGGCAACCGTTGCAAATTCAGCCACCGTTATAACGGGCGTCACAGGAAAGGGTAGTGAAGTACAGGTGGGTGTGAAAGCAGCAGCTGGAGAAAGAGTGATAGAAAGCCTCGCAGCCCTCAGAAAGAAGACTGGCTGTTTTAATTAAACACAGCTTATGTTTTCCACTTCTTAAAGAGGGTCGGCCTACAAGCAAGCACACACACACACACACACACACACATTTTGGGCCTCTCGCACTCTCAAACAATTACACTCTCCCTCTTTTACACACACATAAACACATACACACACGCTCATGCTCAATCACGGGTAGTGTTAATGCCACAATTTGGCTGGAATGTATGTAATCCGCGTTTGGATGTCTGAGTGCTGGAGCAAGGAGCCCCCGCGTCGCTCACCCAGGAATGAGGGGCCCTGCTCACACACATGAGGTGCATGAGGTCAGAGTTCGTGCATGGGGTCAGTGTGTGCTAGTGCTGAGATTTGTGTGAAGAAGTACGTTAGTTTTCCTACATTTTCTGGACAATAATGTCCAGACTTTGATGGGACAGCACGGAAAAGCAGGACTGACCGGCTTACAATGGCCCGTAACACAAGCTTTATGTGTCTCTCATCTTTTTTTCATCTGTGTGAAACTGGAATAGCATTTGTTTAAGAATTTGGGTTAATCTTCATGTATGCATTTTTTATTACATACAGAAACATTATATATATTATATACAGAATATGTCGCATATGTTGTTATTATTATTATACAGGAATATACATATATACGCTGACTGGCTAATTCATTAGGAACTCTACTTACTGTATGGGAACACTTCGTACACATTTTACAACTACAGGCTGGTGGTGTGTTAGTGTGTGTTGCGCTGGTATGAGTGGATCAGACACAGCACTGCTGGACTATGAAAAGTCCACCAACTAAAACTAACCAGTCCTGGAGGAACACAAACTGTGCAGCAACACAGAAGTTATCGACTCCATTTACAGCTACAAGGTGGACCAACAAGGTAGTAGTCTCAGAGTGGACAGTGAGTGGACACAGTACACTCCAGCTGCACTGCTCTGTCTGACCCACTCGTACCAGCACAACAAACTAACACGCCACCACCACGTCAGTGTCACTGCAGGGCTGAGAGAACGACCCACCACCCAAATAATATACCTGCCCTCTGGTGGTCCTGTCCTGACCACTGAAGAACGGGGTGATAAAGTGTACAGAGAATCAGATGAGCTACAGTGTGTAAGTATAGAACTACAGAGTGCTCCTACACGGTCAGTGGAGTGAGAAAGTGAAGAATGAGTGTAGACACCAGGGGGTGTACTTGGTGTAGCGGCTGCTCAATGTATACATGTGTAACCCAGCGTCCTGACATTGCACAAAAACAAAGCAGTGTGTGTGCGTGTGTGTGTGTAGGAGGCCTGGTATGAAGGCCTTGGTTATTTTTCCAAGTCTGGCAAAATCAGTGGGAGGGATACTATGAAATTAGTGTAGAATGAAAACTTGGAAAGCGGTGAAGGACTTGGAAGGAGGCATACTGATTTCCCCTTTGCTCTAATCAGAGACGGAACAAGACCACTGGGGTGAGAAATGACTGCAACAGAAAGAGAATGATTAAAGATTTAGTGTCTTTAACTAGTAAAAACTATGCTTTTACTTCTAAACACCCTCAATAACATGTTCAGGATGAGTACATATATAGTGCTGCACAGAAGTTACCCTTCATTAATTTCATTGCAGCCATTTATTAGTATTTATTAGTTATTAGTATTCATTAGAACTCATTACTATGGAAAAATAAGAGAAGTCTCAAGAAATAAATATAATATAAACCTTCTCACTATTTACCGTGTCCATTCTTCAGCCTCCATTCTTTACAGGAGACTTGTTTACTCTTGGATATGGTGTATTTTGAAAACACGAGTGACTATGCTGTTATTCAGCTGGACCTCCAAAGTCTTGGAAGTTGGTTGCATTTTCCACTTCTCCTCATCCAAGTAAGCTCAAACACTTTCATCCATGTTGAGATCTGGACTCTGGGGTGGTCAGTCCATTGTTCTTAAAATATCTGTTTGTTTGATTGACAGATGTTTTTGTTGTCTCCTCTACTTAGTAGGGGCTTCTTGACAGCTACACATTCTTTTAGACCCATAGAACGTTTTAACACAGTGGAAGGATGGAGATCTGAAGCAAGAGTTTAGCCGGATCTTCTAAAAGATGAAGGCTTTAGATGAAGATGAAGTGGTCTACCAGGTCTTGTACAATTTCTAGGAATCCCATTTTATCTGTATTAGTTTATACTTTGTTGTACTCTTCTTTTACCCATTCTTTACTCTCCCCCGTTCCTCTCCTCGGAAACATCTCCTGAAAATGGATAACGTGTCCATGATGGCCATTTTAAGTGGTCTCTGCTTTTTCTCAGCATCCCATCATGTTCCCATCTTCAGTTCACTCACACACATGCACAAACACACACATGCACAAACACTGTCAGACACAGTCCTGAAAACGATGAACATTCTTGGTCATTCTCAGACATTCCTCAACGCCATGCGACCAGAAGCATGCCAGTTCACCAACAATGTGCAATAGCCACCCACAGCGGAGACAGACTGACCACAGGCCCAAGCATTACAGTACCTGGAGATCCTGCAAGTGACTCAGACCTACTGACCACGCGATTGCGAGAAAGGCAGAGAAGCACTTCAGAGAGGGAAAGGAGGATGAAAACAAGAAAGAAGAATCAGGGAACCATCAAAACACGGAGATGGACATCATCACAACAGGGCTGCTAATTACAAATCTGATTCATTACAAAGCTTCTAACTACAGACCACCTTCTGAGCTGCTCAGGCACTGCCAATATTAAAATACGACCTGATTTATACACCCGGAGAACATTTAGGTCCTTCCTTCCCTGCAGTGCCCATCTTCACCCAGCAGAGGTCGCATAACCCCTGCCGCATGGTTCCCACGCCTGTGTTGTTTTCTTCCCCCCCTTTCTTTCTTTTTTGTGAATGAAAACACTAGTGACTATGTTGTCATCCAGCCAGGCCTTCAAAAGTGTTCGGATAGAAAGTACCGGGCACTCCAGCTTCATCCACTCCAGCAGACGCCAGATACACGGGCTCTGACCCGCACTTCACACCGAAAGATAATAAACTAAGGAAGGTCCAGCTGTGACCAAGTGGTCAGACCATGTGGGGATAGTGAACTGCCATTTACCTGGAGAGGCAGTGAGGGCCATCAATCCGTAAGAGGAGAACGCTCCGGCTTCAAACTTCATCCCGTCCTTGCCTGCCTCCACCTCCACCTTTCCCTGTGGGTGCAGAGAAAGTGAAAGTGAACAACTCTGGTCTGCAGTTGTTTCTGAAGGGGGTGGGTTATAAGGGGGAGAGTGATATGGGGGAGAGTGATATGGCAAAAACATAACATCATGATACTTTAGTACATTTTCACAATTACAGGTTATATGAAGGCACTGCCACATTCAAAATCCATTTATTATCTTTTACTTTATCCCACTAGTTGGGTTCACAGGGGTGCGGAACCAATCCCAGCGTCATTGGGCGAAGGCGGGGTACACCATGGACAGGTCATCAGTCCATCGCATGGCCAACACGCACACACACTCGCAATTTAGAGTGACCGAACAACCTAACATGCATGTGTTTGGACTGTGGAAAGAAACCGGAGTACTCAGGCATGGGGAGAACATACACACTCCACACAGAACAGCCCGGACCGGGAATCCAACCCAGATCGTCTTGCTGTGAGGAGACAGTGCTGACCTATGACTTTCCTCCAGCAGTCCACTGAAACAGCACAGCATCTCTGTAGTGAAACATGCAGTCGCTCTGAGTTCTTTAACCCCTGACATTCAGAGGCTTACTATTAAGCTACCATATTTCATTGCATCTTTCAGCGTTAATGGTTTGTATGAATTTTATGTATTTTATCATGCATCACACATACATCAGACAGCCATTGGGAATCCCCCCATTGCAATAACGACTCACTGACGTACAGGCTAATACAAACAGACAGGATATCTGGCTTCCTGCTTTAGCCATCTAGGGAAAAATTCACAAGTGAAAATGTTGCACCCTAGCACTTGTAGTAACTTTCATCCCACTCATTCAGGATACATCATCAGAAGTTCTTTTAAATCTTTTTAAAACAAAAAAACACAGAGAAAAAACATCTCACTCTAGGCTCTGCAGTGGGGGGCGAGCAAGCATGTTAACGACAGACGTAGCAATTGTTATATTAAAGTAATGCACTGCAATTTATCTTAGTAATGATATAATCATACTGACCATACCTGAAATACAATTAACTACACTGTACGCTAGAGATAATAACAATAACACTTTTCATTTTCAGTATCGACACCTGATGCCGATACCCCACTACACCACCATACTAACCACTACATCACCATAGTAACCACTACACCAACATACTAACCACTACACCACCATAGTAACCACTACACAACCGTACTAACCACTACACCACCATACTAACCACTACATCACCATAGTAACCACTACACCACCTTACTAACCACTACATCACCATAGTAACCACTACACCAACATACTAACCACTACACCACCATAGTAACCACTACACAACCGTACTAACCACTACACCACCGTACTAACCACTACACCACCATACTAACCACTACACCACTATACTAACCACTACACCACCATACTAACCACTACACCACCATACTAACCACTACACCACCATACTGACCACTACACCACCATACTAACCACTACACCACCATACTAACCACTACACCACTATACTAACCACTACACCACCATACTAACCACTACACCACCATACTGACCACTACACCACCATACTAACCACTACACCACCATACTAACCACTACACCACCATACTAACCACTACACCACCACACTAACCACTACACCACCTTACTAACTACTACACCACCATACTAACCACTACACCACCATACTAACCACTACACCACCATACTAACCACTACACCACTATACTAACCACTACACCACCATACTAACCACTACACCACCATACTAACCACTACACCACCATACTGACCACTACACCACCATACTAACCACTACACCACTATACTAACCACTACACCACCGTACTAACACTACACCACCATACTAACCACTACACCACCATACTAACCACTACACCACCTTACTAACCACTACACCACCATACTAACCACTACACCACTATACTAACCACTACACCACCATACTAACCACTACACCACCATACTAACCACTACACCACCATACTGACCACTACACCACCATACTAACCACTACACCACCTTACTAACCACTACACCACCATACTGACCACTACACCACCATACTAACCACTACACCACCATACTAACCACTACACCACCATACTAACCACTACACCACTATACTAACCACTACACCACCATACTAACACTACACCACCATACTAACCACTACACCACCATACTAACCACTACACCACCTTACTAACCACTACACCACCATACTAACCACTACACCACCATACTAACCACTACACCACTATACTAACCACTACACCACCGTACTAACACTACACCACCATACTAACCACTACACCACCATACTAACCACTACACCACCATACTAACCACTACACCACCATACTGACCACTACACCACCATACTAACCACTACACCACTATACTAACCACTACACCACCGTACTAACACTACACGACCATACTAACCACTACACCACCATACTAACCACTACACCACCTTACTAACCACTACACCACCATACTAACCACTACACCATCATACTAACCACTACACCATCATACTAACCACTACACCACCTTACTAACCACTACACCACCATACTAACCACTACACCACCATACTAACCACTACACCACCATACTAACTACTACACCACCATACTAACCACTACACCACCGTACTAACTACTACACCACCATACTAACCACTACACCACCATACTAACCACTACACCACCGTACTAACCACTACACCACCATACTAACCACTACACCACCATACTAACCACTACACCAACATACTAACTACTACACCACCGTACTAACCACTACACCACCTTACTAACCACTACACCACCATACTAACCATTACACCACCGTACTAACTACTACACCACCATACTAACCACTACACCACCGTACTAACCACTACACCACCATACTAACCACTACACCACCGTACTAACCACTACACCACCTTACTAACCACTACACCACCATACTAACCACTACACCACTGTACTAACCACTACACCACCATACTAACCACTACACCACCATACTAACCACTACACCACTATACTAACCACTACACCACCGTACTAACCACTACACCACCATACTAACCACTACACCACCATACTAACCACTACACCACCATACTAACCACTACACCACCATACTAACCACTACACCACCATATTAACCACTACATCACCATACTAACTACTACACCACCATACTAACCACTACACCACCATACTAACCACTACACCACTATACTAACCACTACACCACCGTACTAACCACTACACCACCATACTAACCACTACACCACCATACTAACCACTACACCACCATACTAACCACTACACCACCATACTAACCACTACACCACCTTACTAACCACTACACCACCATATTAACCACTACATCACCTTACTAACCACTACACCACCGTACTAACCACTACACCATCGTACTAACCACTACACCACCTTACTAACCACTACACCACTATACTAACCACTACACCACCATACTAACCACTACACCACCATACTAACCACTACACCACCATACTGACCACTACACCACCGTACTAACCACTACACCACCTTACTAACCACTACACCACCTTACTAACCACTACACCACCATACTAACCACTACACCACCATACTAACCACTACACCACCGTACTAACCACTACACCACCATACTAACCACTACACCACCATACTAACCACTACACCACCATACTAACCACTACACCACCATACTAACCACTACACCACCGTACTAACCACTACACCACCTTACTAACCACTACACCACCATACTAACCACTACACCACTGTACTAACCACTACACCACCATACTAACCACTACACCACCATACTAACCACTACACCACTATACTAACCACTACACCACCGTACTAACCACTACACCACCATACTAACCACTACACCACCATACTAACCACTACACCACCATACTAACCACTACACCACCATACTAACCACTACACCACCTTACTAACCACTACACCACCATATTAACCACTACATCACCTTACTAACCACTACACCACCGTACTAACCACTACACCATCGTACTAACCACTACACCACCTTACTAACCACTACACCACTATACTAACCACTACACCACCATACTAACCACTACACCACCATACTAACCACTACACCACCATACTAACCACTACACCACCTTACTAACCACTACACCACCTTACTAACCACTACACCACCATACTAACCACTACAACTTGGAAGTCTTGGTCAGCTCTTTTAACCTCGGACATTTCTAGCTGTGTGATGTGTCCCACTGTCTTGCTAGAAGATCCCATCCGACTATCAGCATGAACGGTGTACGTGATCTGCAACGATGGATTTATACCCAAATCGGTTGAGAGTGCCTTCTACATGGAATAAGTGGGCCCCAAGAATGCCACGAAAATTCCCTGGACCATATCTCAGCCACCTACATCCTGCTACTGTCCGAAAGTAGGAAGTGGTCATAATAATGTGACTCGACCATGTAGTTCAGCGAGTGTATATCATGACAGATGGCAGAAAAGCTGATAATATGATATGTCAGGCTGGTGGAACAAACATGTTGTGCCCCTTAGGTAAGTTTGCCATTCTATATGATTTGAGTAATCATCAGATTTATGTCAGTATAAATAAGCTACATTAAATCTATATGGTCACCTGTTATAACAAGCTATCATTTCACCTTAAACATTGCTCCTTGGTACATTCCTACCAGCCATACATGGTTAAACACACACAATCCCAACCAACAGAACAAACTAGAGACAATACTAAAGTTCATATACACCAACCAATAAATATTAATGTGTTTATATTAACTGTCTTTGTAAAATAGGACATATCTATGCACATCCCCACCTGGTTTAGTTTCCAAACGACTGCTGGAAAAAGTAAGAATCCTGACCAGCATCAATTTCAGGCTTGTCTAGGCTGGCTTGTGTTGGTCTAATGTTGGTATGGTTCTAATTGACCCCTAATATCAGCTATTAAATAACAACATGTGCTGGTTTTACTGGTGATCAGTGTAAAAAGTGGCACTGCTGCTGATTAACATCCTACACACGTGGTTTTGCTAGTAAGCAGCTACGCTGGTTGTGCCTCTACGGTTGACAGTGAGGAAAGCAGTGCCTGAACCTTAAACACCGAAGACAACCCAGGTGACAGCTGGAGGAGGACGTCAGTCGTAAGAGAGGGTGAGCGGAGGTATGAGCGTGGCCCAAGTTGCGGAGCCGGCGGCCCAGCTTCGGAGCAGGGTCGATGACGGAGAGGTGGAGCTCCCAAGAGGGAAGAGTCAAGAGGGAGCTTGAAGAAGAGAGCTTGCTGTTCTGCCTCCTGAGCCACAGCCCCATATCCACAGCTTGGTTTGAGCCTTGCCGCTGCCTCTTGCAGCTGTCACCGGTGGCCAGGGAGCAGGATCTGAACAACTGGCATCTATGTATCCCTCGCAAAATCATTATGACTGTTCATGTAGGTCTATGTCAGCCTTGTCCTGACAAGCATATCGTCGCTGTCCAATGAAAAACATTTTTGTGGATTTTGAGTTTTCTACATTATTTGAACACGCCAATGGATGTTTACATTCTGTGAAAGTTTTGTGATGAAGGGACCAATAGAAGTGCTCCAAAACAGCTTGGAAAAAACTCTGGTTCCATCGACTTACATTGAAAGTAAAGTACGTTTTTGGTCTCTCCTGTAAAGTTGCAATTTTGGAGAAACTTGTTTTTCATTGGACAGCGACGATATGAACCCTGCCCTAGAGTGAAGTGATATCAGGTTATGTTGTGCTACAAATCTGCTGTATTTCAGGTTCAGGTTTGTTACAGATTCATTCTTTTACCTAATTTTCAGCCGATATCGTCCCCAAGTCAATAATCAGCGCTCTCTCCATACATACACAGAACACATAGCAAAACTGGTGCAAAGCTCCCTTTGTGTGTGAAGGCTGTTCTGCAACTAGCAAAACAAAGCAGAGTCCAAAACAAACCCTTAAGTAGCACTCTGACCCACACTTCCCGCAACCAAATGTGTGTCACTCGCTAAGACCTCCTTCCTGCTCCTCGAGTTCAACCTTCACACTCTGGCCACGCTCGAGAAAATCCCAGCTTTACAGTTTCCAGCTAATAGTTCCCAATCCTCTCGTTCTGTACCCCACGCTACTCCGAACGCCTGAGCGCTCAGCCGGTCGGCTGAACAAGCCTGAGCCGGGGCGCACCCGCGGGACACCGACCTGCAAAATGAGGACGAAGTAGTCCACGGGCTTGTTGCGGACGTAGAGGTAATGCTCCGAGGCCTTCTTGTTCTTCTCGTTGAACTTCAGCTCCTGGATGACGTTGGGATGCTTCAGCAGCCTCAGAAGGATCTTCTCGGACATCTGAGTCAAGCCGAACGGCTCCACCTCTGCGGAGAGAGACAATGAGCGCAAGTGATGGCGACGATGAAGATACCTTGTAATGTCATGCAGCATCTAATGCAAAAGTGGTGCCTGAAGATGGGATGCATCTGAATGTTCTAAAGATAGTTGTGGTAGGCAACATCACATTCACATCACACAGTAGATACATGTACAACACAACTGATTCATTCAACTTCTTTAAAAGCTTTCTGTTTAATGATAATTACTTAAGATTTTCAATGTCTGTGAAAGAATGTAAGAACACTAACGGTCATCAATGCACGACTTAACACTGAGCACAGGATTCGACTCTCTGGCTGGCTTATTTCATGAACTACAGTCAAAAATGTAGGGACCTGGTTAAGTACTGCTTAATGCCAAAGCAAGTTAACACATCAATTACTGTCTTTTTTATTTAACTCACAGGTATTTATGTTATTTTTCCAATATGTTCAACTATAATTGACAGACATATTTAGGTTTGTGTTACTTATTTCCATGTAAAACATTTCAAACTTTTGCATATGACTGTACGTTTAATAGGGGTGTAAGAAAATATCGAAAATATGGAATATCGGGATATTATTGTTATAGTTTGGTGATACTGTATCGACTAATTCTCAAAAACACAGTATCGATACACAGATTCCTAGGAAAGAAAGTGAATCATTGTGTGTTGTGCTTAAACCTCTGACCACTAGAAGGCGGTGTTATAATCCATTTTCAGCTCCACTCCAACATTAACAAGCAGCACAAGGGCGCAAAGCTATTGTAAGCACTAACAAACCTGTTTATATAGTGGTGTGTTTTAATAGTAGGATTAGAAAAATCACAATATATCACTTTTCTCTCAGTATCGCAATATATTGTGATATACTGAATCGTGACCGCTGTATCACGATACGTATTGTATCGCCAGGTTCTTGCCAATACACAGCCCTAACGTTTAAGCAGAGTAAACAAAAAAGTTCCCTGGGTATGTACAGTATTTGTAATTACTGGTCATTTGCATATTAAACTGACAGTGTATGTAATTTAATGTAGCATGCTCAAACACTGAGCACCTTTACTAGCCTTTATAGTGGAAGGGTAACTCAGTGTCTCCACTCTTTATCTCTACTGAACCAATGAGCCCTGTGTTTACAGTATCTGTGTCACCAGGCAGCTGGTCCCTCCTTGACCAGAGAAGGAGGGTCAACATTAGGCATATGAACATATGATTAGCATATAGCCACAAGTTATAGTCCAAATCTTGGTGTTTAGATCCCACAAGTACTAAACTAACTAAATAATATATCAGGAGCAACATCTGCTTTGGCTGAGCTGCATTACAGCTGAACGGAAGTTAATACTATTTCTGCAGCAGCCACTGAAGCTTCTAATGTAGGTGTTGTAAAAACACCCCAGCGTACAGCTCAGACATCTAAAAAACCCAGAGCAGAAGTTGAGCTTTGTCTCAGATCCTCACTAGCTCTCGACTTCCTGAGCCGCCCTCCTCCAGAGGCCTGCGGACCCCCAATTATTCCGAGGATCTCGGACCAGCTGCCTCACTCGCAACCCTAACCGTAAGCATTACGGGACTAATCGCAAACCAGGTCTGAGGTCAGCGTGAACATGCAGCGCTCCTCAGGTCCAGCGCGCTAAGACGCTAAGTCACAGAGCACACTGGGGGAAGTCAAGCAGCAACGCAACACACTTGCCTGTTGCTAGGAAACGCAGAGTAGCCAGTAGAAGCTGAGGTGATATTTTAACCTTCATTTCATTGTCTGTGGGCTTGAAGGCCGAGAAATCCTGCTTCCTCTCCCGATGGGTGATTTTCTTTTTTGTTTTGTTGTCAGCTAACGGGGAAGTCGGGGTGAGAGGAAAGAAAGGGGGAAGGTTTTTTAGTGAAATTCCTGGTTATAGGAGGTTATGAGCAAAACATCCTGATCTGGGCCTAAATATTCAGAAAAGAATGTTAAATAGAGATCATGGCAAGAGTTGAGTTTAACTATTATAATAATGAAATAAATAGGATTTACAAACTATTTACAAATGAGTGCATCACATCATCGCCGTCCAGGGAAAAACATGTCTTTGTCGATTTTCATTTTTCATCATTTAAACACGACGGTCGCTCTTTAGGTCCTGTGAAAGGTTCTTGATGAACGGACCAATAGGAATGCTCCAAATTCACTTGGAATGAAACCTCTTCTCACACTTCTTAGAAAAAGAAGGATATTTCTGTCCTCTCCTTTAAAGTCACTATTTTGGGGGTGCATGTTTTTCTTTGGACAGCGTTGATATACTATATCATTAGATCTGGTAGTCTATAAGTACAGGTACTACAACGCAGCACTAACTAACTTACATAACAATTAAGACACCTATTGATCACATCAGCTTACTGTATAAATCTGTCTCATCCAGGATTTCAGACTTGATTATCTCCTCTATGACGTCCTCCAGGGTGACGATCCCAAGCACCTCGTAAAACGGATCTCCTTCGCCCTCGTTGTTGACCCTCTGAACTATTGCCAGGTGGGATTTACCTGAGGAAAGACACAGCAGATTATGTTTGTCATAACAACTGCGGCTTACAGCGCAAGACGTTGTGCTCGTACTCTTGGAGCAGTAGGTGTGTAGCACGCCTGCACTGAGGAAACAGTGCTCCTGTAAATGTACCTGATTGAAATGTGTACATTGATTAAAGTTGAATAAAATATATAATGCAGATAAACGTTTTTCCAGTGTGGTTTGATTCCACATCTATGTTGATGAAAATTGTGCCAAACAAATGCTTGAATATTTCACTGGAAACACTACAAACGCATCTGTACCTGTTAAGTATAGTTCTATAGGTTAGCTGTAATGTAAAATTCGAATTAAGGATACTAAAGTTGTAGAAGTATCACCAGGAACATCACCAGATCAGACAGAGGTTTAGATTTAACTGATATTTTAAGTAAAATGCTAATTTTATTTATTGTACTTTGTAAGGCTAGAGACTCAGTGTCTACGTTTTATACATGTTTATGTATTGGTAACCACAGACATTACCATAAAAAAACATTGGATAATAGAATCTGTCAGTGCATCCTTAACACTAATCAAAGGAACCATTTGTAAGATGATGCAATCTGTTGAATTCATACTCTAAACAGTAGGGGGCAGCACATCACCGGGAAAATGCACAGTCCCTCCTTCTCCCTCTTCACTCTTTACAAGTCTAGAAGAAACATTGCGAGCTCAGCATCAAACTTCAACCCCTTACTCTCAAAGAGAATCTCCAGTGGTGGAGAAGTAGAGCCAATGTTAACTCCTGTTCTTCTATTTATTTATCTATCTCTTCTTTTCTTCACTGCTGAAGGTAGTTTCTTAAAGTTTAGCAGCTGCCAGGAATTCAGTCATTGTTGTATTTACTTTTCCTTTCATTGGCGACCTGTTTGTAAAGGATCTAACTGGAAGCAGCACCATCAACATGATAAACAAGAGGTTAAAATCCTCACGGTGCGTCTGAAATCTCCTACTCGTCTACTACTCAGTAGTGAAATCAGTAGGCGAGCCCAAGACAAATTCCTTGGCGAAATAAACGATTCTAATTCTGATTGCAACATGACTGGTACTTTTTTAATGCTATAAAATAATTTGGTAATTAATCAAATAAACGTTCATAGAACACCTCACCCTTCTCAGTCTGACCCTTACCTCTGGACTTTTGGTATTGTTGAAATCACTTGTGTTGTTTGAACTGGTTACCATGCAGAAGTGGATTTGTGCTTCAAAATGTCTCACGTGTGAACATGTATTAGAGTGTCCCTGGCGTTAGGCCACACTTTTCTACCAAGTTCAAGAGTCTGACCCTGTTTCCCCAAACATCGCTGTGTTTTGTCTCAGACTGAGAGTGTCTTGAGTTCAAATCCATTCATATTCATCTACAAAACACTTGGCCTTACTGCTGTTTCAGCAACCAGGAGGGTTACCCACTATAGCCTGTCTGCACAGAGCCTCAACCTCAGCTTAGTTGAAAATGGAAATAACTGCATAGCATGTAATGGAAGACACATGCAGGAGCATAGCATACAAGAAAAAACATGTTCAACAAACAAACATCCATATCACACTGTTTGCTGTTCAGTTTGCCAGCACACAATAAACACCCCCCCACCAACACGCTCACTAATATTATGCTGTTCATTGTTATGAACATGTAGATATACTGATATATACAGTATGCAAAGACTATATCTAGCTAAAAGATAAGAGGAAACACAGACAGTCATTTTTCAATCTTCCCTATAAACTCATTCTTTCTCTTTCCCAAGAACTGTCTGAAATCAAAGAGAGGAAAAAAGAAAAAGAAAAAAAAACTATTTGCAAATACTGTCAAAGCAAAACGCTAAACAAATACTTTGCCTTTTCTCAGCTTGTGATCATTTAAAAGGAATTTTCCGGAGGGCCAGGCTAATATTAGCCCTGAAATGAAGTTTCCATTCCACTTGGGCTGTATTCTCACCAAAGCCACTGCTGGGTGACCTGATCTGTCTCAGAGCTGGCCGTTTACATGCAGATGGCCATTTGCTGAAATACTAGGAAGTGGGACGCATTCGTAGCTAAAGCAGTGACAACAAACCCACAATGTGATGTGGTGCGCGTGTGTGCTAGCCGCCACTCACAGCATTCCCAAAAACATTTTTCCCAAAACATCTCAACCAGGTTTTACAAACAACAGTGGATTCCAATGACCTTCCTTCTTGTACTTGATATTTGATATAATGATACATATACAGTGATGTGTAACTGATTCAATCATTTTTTAAGCATCAGGGATGAAAACATTTATGCAGAAGCCTCAACAACTAAATATCATGTACATTTTTCAGGATTTGTTGAGTCCACTGAGTATTTACTACAGCTTCCACTCTTTTTTCTCAGGAGAATCACTTTCAGTTTCTCAAAAGAACGATCTGTAGCCACTCCTGCAAAGTTCAGTCTTAGAAGCTGCTTTACATTTTCCAGTTCTCACCATTCCAAACATATACAGTGATTTCGAGGTCTGGGCTCTGGGCTGGTGGGTCCATTGTTCTGAGAACATTATCAGCTTCTTTCTCCTCCAGTGAGCAAGCCAGAGGCAACGGTGGCAAGAAAAACCCCCTCAGACTGGAGGAAGAAACCTTGGGAGGAACCAGACTCACAAGGGGAGACCCATCCTCCTCTGATCAAACAGTACTTACAGTTTAATAAACTAAATACCAAAGAAAAGAGTCTCTGTTTGAAATCTGGATAGCAAAGCTTTAGCAGCTGCACAGATAGAGGCAGTCTCTGACTGAGACAGTCTATGACTGAGGCAGTCTCTGACTGAGGCAGTCTCTGACTGAGGCTTTATGTAAAGTGGGCGTGAGCTGAAACAGTCCCATCCTATCTCAATGCTGGTACATCTGGATGGCACAGTGATGTAACTGAGGGTGTAGCAGTTGATACAGATGGACAGGAGAGCTGGCTGGTGATGGTGGGACGGTGACCCTGATGGTCAGTCCTTCAACAGCGTTCAACAGACTGGAGGACAGTCATTACCTCAGGAAGAGTAAAGCTGAGGTGTCTTCATACAGTGGAGGGATGAAGAGAAACACCTGTGGATGTTGTCAGATCTGGAGGCAGAGTGGAGCTTGATGTTCTCTCAAACATAAGAGCTGGAAGCACTGTGTATCTGATGGGGACAGTTTTGGTGGTCTGTTAGTTGCCCCAGGTGTCTGCGAGTGTATCTTACACTCTGATCTGTTCGGTCATGAGAAATGACCAGCATGTACTTACTGGCTGTTTTGAATTATATTAATAAAGGTGGTCTTCTATTTGTGTGGTGGTGTAGCTTCACACTGTATTACACTATATTATATTGCACTGTATACATATGTATCTAGATGTAATCCCTACTATTTCATTGGGCCCTGCTATTTGCTTTGGTATCATTTTAACTATTAACTATTTACTTTTCTTGCTGTATGCGCACTAGTTTATATTGCTTTCAGACGTGTCCTACAGTACCACAACAATGTCATTGGTCTTTGTCTGCTGTATATTCTCAATACAGTGTCTACATTTTATACATGTTTATGTATCGGTAACCACAGACATTACCATTGAAACATTGGATAATGGACTCAGGCCTGAGTTCCTCTGTCAGTGCATCCTTAACACTAATCAAAGGAATAATTTGTAAGATGATGCAATCTGTCAAATTCATATTCTAACCCAGAGGTATTTAATTAGAGTCAGTAAGGTCCATTGTGAGGAGATTTCCTCAGGTCCGGACCCTCATCATTTCTAACGTGTGTTCTGATTCAGTGGTGTATCCTGTTTACTGAAGTAGTCTAGTATCAGCATCTTATACCATCAGCTACTGAAACACCAACACATCACACATAACGTTCAGTATATATTTTAGTATATTTACTGTTTAAAAACTAAACTGAATTAATTATTTATAATTAAAAATGTATTTTCTTGTTAACTCAGTTTCACAGTTTGACCTGTTGGTTTGGAGCCGCCTGTGGGAAGAATAAACATAAGTCTCGGTCCATTAACGGTTAAAACAGTCGGGTTTCGCCCGAAGCTGCACAGATCTGATTGGCCGAGGAGCTCCTTTGGTGATCTTCCAATGCACACGATTGGTCTGTGAGGTTAATGCTACCGTGAAGACAAGAAAAGCTCCGCCACTTAAAATATTTTTTTAACATTTAAAATTAAAAAAAAGAATAATTAAATCGCTCCTAACAGTTTATCGGTTTGGGTCCGCATTGGACAACGCCTGGGTTCGGACCCGGACCGCGGTCCACGCATTAGTGACCTCTCCTCTAAACAGTAGGGGGCAGCATATCACTTGGAAAATGCACAGTCCCTCCTTCTCCCTCTTCACTCTTTACAAGCCTAGAAGAAACATTGTTAGCTCAGCATCAAACTTCAACCCCTTACCCTCAAAGAGAATCTCCAGTGGTGGAGAGCAGAGCCTCCTGTTCTGCTTCTATTTATTTATCTATCTTTTCTTTTCTTCACTGATGAAGGTAGTTTCTTGAAGTTTAGCAGCTGCCAGGAGCTTCTGAATTCTGAATACTTATGATTATAAACGTGAAAAACAGTTTGACTGTTTAAACATTATTTCTCCAAATGCAGGAGCCTGTGATGTGAATGATTCTTGGACTTGTTACTAATCAAGAGTTTACACTGCTTAGGGATTTTTTTGCCCATCACGTTTTAAACCTCGGTCCAGTATTTGATCCTTACTAGTGAAATGAAATACCCAACAGTGAACAATCAATAGGTCGCTGGTCCAACTGAGTGAACGTGATCCCTCACAGGCTGTTCTGCTGTAACTGTTTGTAAACAAGTTGAGGACAACAGCGTCATACAAGATCAGCCAGCTAGCGGCCATGTCCGAGCAAAGTTGGTCAGACTGAACGCCGCGGGAAAAGAGTAAGGGTCAAGCATCAGGGGACGCTTTAAATCACACGATTAAATAACTACTGAAGCGTGAACATTCGGCGCAGAAATATAGCAGGGCCGGTTGATCTGGAATAAAAACATGTTTGCTTCATGTGTTTTGCTCTGAGGTTCCCTGGAGTGCGGCGGATAAAGACAGAGATCTAAACCCTGCTCCGAATATTTACTACAAACACTTCGCTGCCAGTGAGAGAAGCTTATCCAGAAGCTCCAGTTTCATAGTCCAAACATGCTTTGTTTAAAATTCAGTGGGGTTTAATATAACAGTTCCTCATCCATGTCGTGCCATGGCTCTACAGCACACCCCAAAATTCAGAGACCACCGCTGGACAAAGGACATCAGTGAAAACACAGGGCAAGACCGTGGAGACCATCGACATAAACAAAACATTTTTAAATCAAAGAAGCTGCTGGTGCTCTCAGAACCACGGACTGACCACCCCGGAGCTCAAACATTAACATCACTGGATGTGTTTGGGATTGTAAGAGTAAAGTGAGTCTATAACATCACCACCAACATCTTTTCAAGACACAAGGATACCCAGGGCTTAAAGGCAGGGGTGGGGTTATGGGACTTGAATCACATCACCAGGTTATAGGTGGGCTACCTGATTTGTACAGGTATACAATCTACTTTAATGTAAGCCATCTACAAAGAGCGCATCATTTTTTAAATTTTGCTAGGCCAGTTGTGTGTTTAGGGACTGACTATTGGGCCACAGGTCTTTTCCCGTGGTCTCTTTTTACTGCCTAAACATTTAATATGAATATGCATTATGGGCTCGTAGTAGGGGTGGGCGATATGGCCCTACAATAATATCACAATATTTCATGGTATTTTTGCAATAACGATACTTTTGCCGAATTAAAAAAAATATTTCAAGAATTCATTACTGCAACAAAATGAAAATAAAATTTTATTGTTGCATACGATATGATATGGCACACCCCTAACTATTAGGAGATAGATTAGGAGATATTAAAAAATAAAAAAAGAATTTTCATCAGATTATAACAGAAGTCAATGATCCAGAATGTCACCATACTAAATAATGCTCTCCAATCGGCAATTTTTTTTCCAAATCCAATTTTTATGTATACGATCGTAGCACACTGCGCTATCCCATGATTCACCTGGAGCCACGGATGAATTCAAAGTGGAGAAAAAAACGATCAAAAGTGATACGTTGGCTGTGTGTCTGTAGCTACGGCTAGTGAACTAGAGCTACAGAGCTTTCTCAGAGCTACAGCTCAACACTGTCTGAGTACATACTCAGACGAAAAAAGATGATCAGTGTCACAAAAAGATCTAAATCTGTAAACAGAGCTTTTAAATGAACAGCAGGACTTTTATGGTGGTGGTCTGACGTCGTGCGTCACAGGACGCTGGCAATATGGCGGATGTAGTAAGTCTGAGCTTGTGTGGTACTAAAACTCACCTACTGAAAATACCTACTAGTCTACCGCTCGAGCAGTACGTACTGACTAGTAGGAGATTTCGGATGCACCCACTGTCTTGGTCACACTGTTCAACAAGACATTGATTAATTAATTGATTGACTGATGGTGTCTTAATATGACTCTGTGACTAAAACAGAAAATTGATTTACTATTAGAACTTCTTAACAACAAAATATAAGCTTCAACTTAAAACTATGTGTGCTAAATAACATTTCAGCAAACGTAAACTTCCTTTGGAATTACCTTGATTTCTGCACTAATAACTATTAAACTGTGGTCTGATCGTTATTTAAGTCACAATTATAGACAAACACAATCCAACTAATCTAATAACACACAAACAGTGATATGTTTAAGTAAACATCCTCAGTGCGGGCCAGACAAGGTCAGTGAAGATTGAATTTAATGACCTATAGACCCCCTTTAGCCGCATCACCTCCACTAGACGTTTTGTGTACCTGAAAATAAGAACTGCAAAACGCTGAGGAGGAATTCTTCTCTGCAGTGTGTTTCAGTTCATCAATATTTCTGGGATGTCATGCCCGCACAGCCCTCTTCAGGTCATACCACAACATGGATTAAGGTAAGTAATCTGGCTTGGCCGTTCCAAAACACAAGTCTTCTGTTTCAACCTTTCCTCTGTTGATTTAGTCATAAATGATCTTCAGCTTGAACTGCACACCTTACATTCTACTGTTAAACATGTTAAAAGACCTTTGAATTCATTGTAATCTCAATGATTACAAGACATCCAGGCCTTGAGGCAACGCTGATGCTCCTTCATCGTCCAACATCTATATCAGGAATATTTTATTAGAGTCAGTAAGGTCCGGTTAGAGGAGATCTCCTCAGGCCAAGCTCTGGACCATCATCATTTCTAAAGTGTGTTCTGATTCAGTGGTGTATCCTGTTTACTGAAGTAGTCCAGTATCAGCATCTTCTACCATCAGCTACTGAAACACCAACACATCCCACATACTGTTCATATTTCAGTATATTTACTGTTTAAATGCTGAACTGAATTTATTATTTATAAACTTATGATAAATGTTTTTACTCAATTCAGTTAAAACAAGAGCTACATAAAAAAACAATGTTTTTTATACAAAAAAGTGGATCTTAAAGAGTTTATTTATAAAGAAAGTAAATAAAAAGTGTGTCTTCTTGTTAAGTCAGCTTCACAGTTTGATCCGTTGGTTTTACAGAGCGGTATTCTCCAAAACTAGACGAGCGAGTTCATTCTATAACCGTTCCTGTTACAGTCAGTCTTTACTGTTGACTTCTCTGTTTTTAGAGCACGTTTTTCTTGCTGACTCACTTTAGTCTCCGGCTGCTGCTCCTCGTTTCACACTTAACAGATACTGCTCAGATCTGATTGGCTGAGGAGCCTTCGGTGATCTTACAGCCCACGTTATTGGTCTCTGAGTTTCCATGAGTTGTAAAGCGCGTATACCATAATAACAAGAAAAGCTCCACCTCTTAAAATAAACACAGTCTAAATTAAATCATTCTCAGTAGTTTATTGGTTTGGGTCCGCATTGGACAACGTCTGGGTCCGGACCTATTAGTGACCCCTGATCTTGGTGGTCTTAGATGTGCCGCAATGTTTTTTTTTTGGACAGCACTGTGGATGTTACACAATGTGCTCAATAAAGGACATTAAATGAACAACTGTTTATGTGTTACTAGTTTAGTTGGGTTGCATTTGTCTAAAACTGTGATAAACAAGAATTAGTCCATTTTATTAATAATCAACGCAAAAATCCAAGTTATTCCGAAGGGTTCACTTACTTTTTCTTGCAAGACTATAATTTTAATGTGAAAACAACAACAAATGTAAGCGAGCTGCGTTGTAAGGCCTGGTCTCGTTGCAGTGAGTGCAGTCTTATTCCATCACAAGCATCATTACAAGAAAACACAGTGCTGTGGAAACATTCCACTTTGCACCCCAGTCCCCCCCAAGAGACATCACAACTGGAGACAATTTGTCTCATGAGACTGTACACAGTTCACACTTTTACATTCTAACAGATTCTCACCTACACACACACACGCAGACCCCCGCACTCACTGGCCTTATGTCTGTAGCCCTCATAATAGCTATATACTTTGCGTTTTCCCACCAACGAAACAAACAGAACGGGGGAAGGACAAAAGGAGGTGGACCAACGTCTTTCATAAATATGCCCAGCACAAACACACTGTGTGTATTCATAGCTCCAGGGCTTCTATAATTATATGTGCGTCTTTCTTAAGAGGGGTGAAGGGGTAGTTGGGACCACCCCTCTTGGCCTCCAGCACATTAATGGACAGCGAGTGGCCTTAAAGAGATAGGGCAATGGGCAAACACTGAACGAGAGATTTTCCATGATGCACGCCTCAAACCCCAAACCTGCAGCCATGCAAGCCTTCTCAGGGCCTTGATCTTCTGGCTCGTACAGATGAATGTTATCTTTGGTGGTGACGGAGGTGTATGACTAATTCCTGCTCAGACTTTGTATACCGTATATGGATTTCTATTATAAACATAACTGAACTTTCTACCAAGTTGTAACAATCAAGCTTGATTTCTTCAGTTTTAAGCATAATTTGAAATGACCTGTTGTTCTCTACACTATGTGTTAAGTTCATGATGAACGGACGAATAGAATTGGCCCAAAATTACTGGACCAAAGTCTGGTTCCATTGACTTACATTAAAAGTAAAGTATTTTTTCTGTTTTTGAGAAGGTTTTGTTCTGACAGGAGTGATATGTCACAGACAACAGCACAATGTTACAATCAGAGATGGACCGATCAGCGTCTCTGAGGCCGATTGCGATTGCTGATTACCTTTCAGCACGAGCGGCCGATAGCCGATACCGATCGAGGGCTACAAGTAGTTATTTTAGCGCAAGCAAGTCATGACACATGGTCTAAACTGGTTTATTACCATTTTTAACCAGCTCATGTGAAACAGTATAATATTTTTAACAAAATTAACAAAATTAACATTTAATTTAAAACTAAAAAAGCTAATTAAATAAATACAGTAAAAACTGCAGTCATTAAACACAGACTCTGTTATTTTAAACTAAATCTGTTATCATTAAATGTAGATTTGAATTGTTGCTGCTGTTCTGTTCGTACCGGTCAGATCTGGTCTGCACTGGTTATTATCTGTTTTGTGCTGGCTGTGTGTGTAGCTCTGCTGTTTGCTGATATTCACTGTATTCAGTTGTGTGCAGTGCTGTATCAGATTAATAGTGTTAAATATCTTTGTCTTGGTTCCTCAACGAGACACGCAGATTTTACTAATTTAAAAACGTCCTGGATGAGCCTGTCACGTACGGTAAACACTGCCAGACGGACATGTTTACTTTCAGCGCATTTTTTTTCTGCGACGTTGCTGCTTCAGTCACTCTCTGGAAAATTAAAGGGTATGTTTTTCCACCTAGTGGTTCAAATAGGAATTGCAGGGAGGGCGTTCTCCTCTTTCTGGATGAAACGCTCACTGTAAATACAGAAACTAGGCTCATTTGTTTAACGCCATCGAACGGCTCTCGGCTCTAAATTGGAGAAATATCGGCCGATCATCGACCACATATTTTGATTAAAAATCGTCCGATATCGATACATAGCCGATCGATCATTCCATCTCTAGTTGCAATACAATGAGTTTTGCTATAAGACATTTTAGGTCCACAGAGAGGAGGATCTAAAGTCACTGATGAAAAACAGAAGTGTATCAGACACAGAAGCTTCTTACGATCAATAGGCTTAAACATAGATTTAAAAAAAATAGTGCCAGTAATGTTGCAAGGCATCGTATGGTTGCTGTCATTTTCTCTATTTTCATATAACTGCACACTGCGTCAAGACTTGATGAACAGACCAACAGATTGGCCCAACTTGACTTTGTATAAAATAAGGTAACATGATCTAACACTGCAGTGTAGGGGTGCGTCCAAAATCCCTAACTAGTCAGTAGGTACTGGATTAGAGCTCGAGCGGCAGACTAGTAGGTAGTTTCAGTAGGAGAGTTTTAGTACCACACAAGCTCGGACGTACTACGTCCACCATATTACCAACATAAAAGTCCTGCTATTCATTTAAAATTCATTAAAATACTACGTCCACCATCTTACCAGCGTAAAAGTCCTGCTATTCATTTAAAATTCATTAAAATACTACGTCCAGCATCTTACCAGCGTAAAAGTCCTGCTATTCATTTAAAATTCATTAAAATACTACGTCCAGCATCTTACCAGCGTAAAAGTCCTGCTATTCATTTAAAATTCATTAAAATACTACGTCCACCATCTTACCAGCGTAAAAGTCCTGCTATTCATTTAAAATTCATTAAAATACTACGTCCACCATCTTACCAGCGTAAAAGTCCTGCTATTCATTTAAAATTCATTAAAATACTACGTCCACCATCTTACCAGCGTAAAAGTCCTGCTATTCATTTAAAATTCATTAAAATACTACGTCCACCATCTTACCAACGTAAAAGTCCTGCTATTCATTTAAAATTCATTAAAATACTACGTCCACCATCTTACCAACGTAAAAGTCCTGCTATTCATTTAAAATTCATTAAAATACTACGTCCAGCATCTTACCAACGTAAAAGTCCTGCTATTCATTTAAAATTCATTAAAATACTACGTCCACCATCTTACCAACGTAAAAGTCCTGCTATTCATTTAAAATTCATTAAAATACTACGTCCACCATCTTACCAACGTAAAAGTCCTGCTATTCATTTAAAATTCATTAAAATACTACGTCCAGCATCTTACCAGCGTAAAAGTCCTGCTATTCATTTAAAATTCATTAAAATACTACGTCCAGCATCTTACCAGCGTAAAAGTCCTGCTATTCATTTAAAATTCATTAAAATACTACGTCCACCATATTACCAACATAAAAGTCCTGCTATTCATTTAAAATTCATTAAAATACTACGTCCAGCATCTTACCAACATAAAAGTCCTGCTATTCATTTAAAATTCATTAAAATACTACATCCACCATCTTACCAACATAAAAGTCCTGCTATTCATTTAAAATTCATTAAAATACTACGTCCACCATCTTACCAGCGTAAAAGTCCTGCTATTCATTTAAAATTCATTAAAATACTACGTCCAGCATCTTACCAACGTAAAAGTCCTGCTATTCATTTAAAATTCATTAAAATACTACGTCCACCATCTTACCAACATAAAAGTCCTGCTATTCATTTAAAATTCATTAAAATACTACGTCCACCATCTTACCAGCGTAAAAGTCCTGCTATTCATTTAAAATTCATTAAAATACTACGTCCACCATCTTACCAACGTAAAAGTCCTGCTATTCATTTAAAATTCATTAAAATACTACGTCCAGCATCTTACCAGCGTAAAAGTCCTGCTATTCATTTAAAATTCATTAAAATACTACATCCACCATCTTACCAACGTAAAAGTCCTGCTATTCATTTAAAATTCATTAAAATACTACGTCCACCATCTTACCAACGTAAAAGTCCTGCTATTCATTTAAAATTCATTAAAATACTACGTCCACCATCTTACCAACGTAAAAGTCCTGCTATTCATTTAAAATTCATTAAAATACTACGTCCACCATCTTACCAGCGTAAAAGTCCTGCTATTCATTTAAAATTCATTAAAATACTACGTCCACCATCTTACCAGCGTAAAAGTCCTGCTATTCATTTAAAATTCATTAAAATACTACGTCCAGCATCTTACCAGCATAAAAGTCCTGCTATTCATTTAAAATTCATTAAAATACTACGTCCACCATCTTACCAACGTAAAAGTCCTGCTATTCATTTAAAATTCATTAAAATACTACGTCCACCATCTTACCAGCATAAAAGTCCTGCTATTCATTTAAAATTCATTAAAATACTACGTCCACCATCTTACCAGCGTAAAAGTCCTGCTATTCATTTAAAATTCATTAAAATACTACGTCCAGCATCTTACCAGCGTAAAAGTCCTGCTATTCATTTAAAATTCATTAAAATACTACGTCCACCATCTTACCAACGTAAAAGTCCTGCTATTCATTTAAAATTCATTAAAATACTACGTCCACCATCTTACCAGCGTAAAAGTCCTGCTATTCATTTAAAATTCATTAAAATACTACGTCCACCATCTTACCAGCGTAAAAGTCCTGCTATTCATTTAAAATTCATTAAAATACTACGTCCACCATCTTACCAGCGTAAAAGTCCTGCTATTCATTTAAAATTCATTAAAATACTACGTCCACCATCTTACCAACGTAAAAGTCCTGCTATTCATTTAAAATTCATTAAAATACTACGTCCAGCATCTTACCAGCGTAAAAGTCCTGCTATTCATTTAAAATTCATTAAAATACTACGTCCACCATATTACCAACATAAAAGTCCTGCTATTCATTTAAAATTCATTAAAATACTACGTCCAGCATCTTACCAACATAAAAGTCCTGCTATTCATTTAAAATTCATTAAAATACTACATCCACCATCTTACCAACATAAAAGTCCTGCTATTCATTTAAAATTCATTAAAATACTACGTCCACCATCTTACCAGCGTAAAAGTCCTGCTATTCATTTAAAATTCATTAAAATACTACGTCCACCATCTTACCAGCATAAAAGTCCTGCTATTCATTTAAAATTCATTAAAATACTACGTCCACCATCTTACCAGCGTAAAAGTCCTGCTATTCATTTAAAATTCATTAAAATACTACGTCCAGCATCTTACCAGCGTAAAAGTCCTGCTATTCATTTAAAATTCATTAAAATACTACGTCCACCATCTTACCAACGTAAAAGTCCTGCTATTCATTTAAAATTCATTAAAATACTACGTCCACCATCTTACCAGCGTAAAAGTCCTGCTATTCATTTAAAATTCATTAAAATACTACGTCCACCATCTTACCAGCGTAAAAGTCCTGCTATTCATTTAAAATTCATTAAAATACTACGTCCACCATCTTACCAGCGTAAAAGTCCTGCTATTCATTTAAAATTCATTAAAATACTACGTCCACCATCTTACCAACGTAAAAGTCCTGCTATTCATTTAAAATTCATTAAAATACTACGTCCAGCATCTTACCAGCGTAAAAGTCCTGCTATTCATTTAAAATTCATTAAAATACTACGTCCACCATATTACCAACATAAAAGTCCTGCTATTCATTTAAAATTCATTAAAATACTACGTCCAGCATCTTACCAACATAAAAGTCCTGCTATTCATTTAAAATTCATTAAAATACTACATCCACCATCTTACCAACATAAAAGTCCTGCTATTCATTTAAAATTCATTAAAATACTACGTCCACCATCTTACCAGCGTAAAAGTCCTGCTATTCATTTAAAATTCATTAAAATACTACGTCCAGCATCTTACCAACGTAAAAGTCCTGCTATTCATTTAAAATTCATTAAAATACTACGTCCACCATCTTACCAACATAAAAGTCCTGCTATTCATTTAAAATTCATTAAAATACTACGTCCACCATCTTACCAGCGTAAAAGTCCTGCTATTCATTTAAAATTCATTAAAATACTACATCCACCATCTTACCAGCGTAAAAGTCCTGCTATTCATTTAAAATTCATTAAAATACTACATCCACCATCTTACCAACGTAAAAGTCCTGCTATTCATTTAAAATTCATTAAAATACTACGTCCACCATCTTACCAGCGTAAAAGTCCTGCTATTCATTTAAAATTCATTAAAATACTACGTCCACCATCTTACCAGCGTAAAAGTCCTGCTATTCATTTAAAATTCATTAAAATACTACGTCCAGCATCTTACCAGCGTAAAAGTCCTGCTATTCATTTAAAATTCATTAAAATACTACGTCCACCATCTTACCAACGTAAAAGTCCTGCTATTCATTTAAAATTCATTAAAATACTACGTCCACCATCTTACCAGCGTAAAAGTCCTGCTATTCATTTAAAATTCATTAAAATACTACGTCCACCATCTTACCAGCGTAAAAGTCCTGCTATTCATTTAAAATTCATTAAAATACTACGTCCAGCATCTTACCAGCATAAAAGTCCTGCTATTCATTTAAAATTCATTAAAATACTACGTCCACCATCTTACCAACGTAAAAGTCCTGCTATTCATTTAAAATTCATTAAAATACTACGTCCACCATCTTACCAACGTAAAAGTCCTGCTATTCATTTAAAATTCATTAAAATACTACGTCCACCATCTTACCAACGTAAAAGTCCTGCTATTCATTTAAAATTCATTAAAATACTACGTCCACCATCTTACCAACGTAAAAGTCCTGCTATTCATTTAAAATTCATTAAAATACTACGTCCAGCATCTTACCAGCGTAAAAGTCCTGCTATTCATTTAAAATTAATTAAAATACTAAGTCCACCATCTTACCAACATAAAAGTCCTGCTATTCATTTAAAAGCTCTGTTTACTGACAGTTGTAGATCTTTTTGCGACACTGATCTGAGTTTTTGTCTGAATATGTACTCAACGGGAGGAAGGAAATCATTGTTTATCTCAGCAGTAGCACTAGCTTCTGTAGGGTCACTAGCCATAGCAGCATTCAGTAGGTCAGTAAGCCTATTGAGTACTCGGACGATGTGTGTCTGTGTGTATATAAATATATATATATATATATATATATATATATATATATATATATATATATATATATATATATATTTGGGTGGGTGTGTATATACACACACACTTTCTTTAATAAGGAAATTTGGAACAATGAATTTGTTTATCATTGTTCAGTTTAGGCCATATTGATTGCTTGGTCTTTTTATTATTACTCATCAACTCATCAATTATTAATGTAATCAATAGTGACCACCCAACATCTTTTAATACTGAT